>CAJQZJ010014563.1:4075475-4145976 GCA_907164525.1 Lophiomys imhausi | reverse complement strand
AGAGAGAGAGAGAGAGAGAGAGAGAGAGAGAGAGAGAGAGAGAGAGAAAGGAAATGAATAATGCGTAGTCTTGGGGATGGTGAAGAGATGAAGTTTTCATTAATTGTGCTCCGGAGTGTAAATTGGCTTGAAAAACAGCTTTGGAGGGTACTTTTGGAATTGTACATTAAAAGAGTTAAATATTACATAGCCTTTAACCTAATAACTCAAATTCGGGGCATTTATCCTTAAAAAAAAAAAACCCAATCACATAAGAGCAGAAAATGCATATGCAAGACTCTTACAGTAGTATTGTTTATAATGTTGAAAATTGTGAAAAAAAAATGTTCAATGACAAGTGACTGGTTAGATCACGTATGCTCTGTCCTGTGGGACAGAGCATACATGATCTGCTACTAAAAATCATGTTTTAAGGAAAGCTTTATTAAAATGCTAATTGATTGATCCAACACGTATCAACCTCTGCTGGCTATGACAGCTGTTGTTCTAGATGCTAGAAATAAAAGATAAATACAAGTTCTTTCTCTCTGGGGTGTACTGTCTGCCAAGGTGTTGGATCTTTTGCATACTAGGCAAGTGCTCTGCTGTTGGACTTACTATGAGTTGGAAGCCAGGCAATAAAAAAGTGAAAAAAAAAATTTAAACAGCCTGAAGTTCGGGAAGTGACACTTCAATTTGTTTCTACCCATGATCAGAGAAAAGGGACAGGTCATTCAGCACCGTGGGGGTAGTCCTACAAGCCCAGCACTTGGGAGGCTGAAACAGGGGGATCCCAAGTTTGAAGCCAACTTGGGCTACATAATAAGACTCAAAACAAAACAAAACCTCTCAATGAAACAACAGCAATAACAGCAGCAAACACAGCACAAGATCAGGATGGAAACATCATGAAATCACCGGGGTGGTGGTATCGAAGGCCAGGGGTCTCTCGAAACTGAAATGCCCACACAATATCTAATGCATGTGGCCTTTCAGCTTGCTTTGGAGCTGGGGCTCATGAAGCCGCAAGCTGCTGGGCTAGCTCAGGGTCATCTATGTGTGGCTTCTTGAGGTCCTGGCATGACCAATACCTTCTAAGATCCTGTCTATTTTCCAGGTAGGAAGAAGAGAGAATGAATATGGCCATTTGTCCATAGAATGTCCATCTTTTATTCTTCATGGGCAGAGCTTTGGCTAACATGGTGACCCACAGGACCACCCCTGGATGAAGGAAGAGCGTGGGAATTATGGGAATATTCTTTCCCACATGCTCTAAACCACATAAGGACACCGAAGCAGGCTTTTCTGTATAGAAAGCCAAAACAGTTTTATGTCTTGAGAGAAATAGGATGGGAAGGCTTGCTACATGGCTATGGGGGGCAAGGCAAATCGTCTGTAGCTAGTCTCAGACACACCTGTCGCCACTAGGTCTCTCCTGCTGACTGGTGTCTCCCCTGCCCTTGTGCCCACCAGAGGCTAAGGGGAGGTGGTACAGGTCCGACGGGGTTCCTCACTGAGAGATGCCCCGTGCTTGGAGATCTATTGCGTGGTTTCCATAAGAGGTGTACATGGCTGATGCTTGGGGTATCTACAGCCTCCACTCATGTGGGTTTGAGTCTTCCATGGAGCTGGATTTCCCCCCACCCCACCCCCAAGCTTAGGCCCTGTGAATCACTCTAAGCTGCTCCAAGTTTGGGCCTTAGCTGCTTCATTTTGTTCATTTATTGTTCCTTTGTTGTTAAATCACCAAATTTGATACAATATCTTTTCCCCCTACTCTGTTGGTTGAAAACTGCTTCTCCTCCTCCCCAGATGGTCTGGCCAATCAGGTTTCTGCTCTTCTTGCTTCTGGTGGCTGCTAAAATTCTTTGGCTTGTGGGTGCATCATTCCATATTCTTCCTTTTTAGTGACAAAGGCTACACAGCGACACCATCTGTGCAGCCTCTCTTTGCCTTAGGAGGCACTTATGATTGTGTGTAGGGGACATTTGGACAATCCAGGACAAGCTCCTTATGTTGAGATACTTAAACCTGCAAACGTTCTTTCCAAATCAGGATATAAGACACATCATGTTCCCAACAAGGGTTGGGGTGTGGACACATTTTTTGGGGAGTGGGACAGGTGACTGGGCTTGCTGCATCCATGAACTTCCCTGCTGTAAGGTACAGTTATCTCATCTGTAGAATGGGCACAAGGGCCCTGTTCTGACAAGGTCTTGTGTGGATCGCTGGTAGGAATCCATCCAGTGCCTGTATTGTGAGTGCCTCTGGGGTTAAAACCTGCCCCCGACCTCAGAGGGATATTTTTCCTGTTCCCCTTTATCTTCAAGCTATACTGACCCTGAAGCAGTTTAAAAAGCCCTGGGCATGTAATCCCAATACTGGGGAAGTTGAAGTCAGCAAAGGGAGATCCTGCCTCTAAAAGCAAAGTAAACAAACAAATGGAATAAGAGACCAGCTGCCAGGTGTGCAGCCCAAGGGCCTCTGATCGCACTTCTTTCCATCTTGCACTGAGTCAGGAGGACTGCAATGCAATTAAGGGTTAGGCACACGGAAGATTCTCTGCTCCGACCCAGACCTCCCTCTCCTGTATCCCCGTACCCAAATCCTGGGGCCATCTCTATCTTTTGGATAAATCTCTGGACAGTTATGACTTTGCCTAATGTTTCCAGGACATCAGTGGTGGGCCAAGATGGCTATTATCTTCATTCTTCACCTGAAGGATAGGGAGGCCTTGTTTCAAGTAAGGCCTGGGGTGGAGAGATGGCTCAGTGGTTAAGAGCAGTGGCTGTTCTTCCAAAGGACTCTGGTTCAAATCCTAGCACCCACATGGCAGTTCACAGCTGTCTGTAATGGCCGGGCTTGGTGGAGCATGCCTTTAATCCCAGCACTCACGAGGCAGAGGCAGGTGGATCTCTGTGAGTTCAAGGCCAGCCTAGTGTACAGAGTGAGTTCCAGGACAGCCAGGGCTGTTACAAAGAGAAACCCTGTCTGGAAAAACCAAAAAAAAAAAAAAAAAAAAAAAAAAGAGAAAAGAAATCAAGTGGAGCCTTCAGAAGTGCTCCTTGGAGGCAGATCCTCTCTCCTCAGGTTTCCAGGAGAGATAATACACCTTGACCTCAAAACAGAGACAATAATTCACAATTCCAAGTTTTATAGGACAGAGTATGCTCTTGGAAATGGGCCTGCCTACTACCAGTGGCTCAGATTTTTTGAAAGCTGTGTCTAGTTGGGAGGCCTGGTGGGATGAAGGGTGAGCCAGGAATCTGTGTGGACACAGCCCTCCTGCAAGTGCTGGGACATAGATCTGAGGAGCTTCAGATTTGGGCTAGGGGGAGTTGCTGACTCCATCTGGCAGGTTGTGGGGGTGGGCACACCTCCTGTAATTATTAGCCATATCTGGGATTTGCACTGTGCAAGATGGCATTCAGGAGCCCCATCATAGACAAGGAGTAGACTGTACTAAGGTCATCTGATCACCACGGTCCTACCTGATGTGTGGACACCTGCGGGCCATCTCTGGGGACAGCAGAGGACAATCTGCTGTCAATCATCAGAGATCATCCTGTAAAGAGTCAAGGTGCAACAATTTCTCACAAGTTTAGGTAGCCAGGCAGACAAAGGCCTTTTCTCCCTCTGTTAGGACTCTGAAAAGAATTTAGATTTTAAAATTTAATGTGTGTATACTATGTGGGTGCAGGTGCGTGTGGAAGCCACAAGAGGGCACCAGACACCAGCTAGTTGGAAGCACCTAAACAAAAACAAGGGTGTGGGAACAGAACTTGGGTCTTCTTGAAGAAGAGTGAGCATTCTTGCAGCTCAGCCATCTCTCTAGGCATGTTTGGATTCTTTTATAGATCAACAGTTCCCTGACTTCCCTAGGATGCCCACTGAAGATACCATGGTTGACATACCTTTGTAGCAATAAGGCCACCCAGGGTGCCTGCTCTGTAAATATGTATCAAGGAAGCAGTGTGTCTGGCTTGTACACCTTCCATCAGGACCATTTTGGTAGCTTTCATCCTAAAGCCCACCCTCCAATCTGTACTTCGTATCTCTCCCCCCACCCCCGCCACACAGAGCTTCTCGTGTAGCCCTGTCTGTCCTGGACTCACCTTGTAGACCAGGCTGGGCTGGAACTCAGAGATCCACCTGCCTCTATTTCCCAAGTGCTGGGATTAAGGCATGCGCCACCATGCCCGGCTCATATCTTTCAAAAAAATATTAATTTGTTTATTTTACATTCCATTCTCCATTCCCCTCCCTCCTCCCAGTCCCACCATCCCACCCACTTCCCCCATAATACCCCACAACCCAGTACCAATCCACTTTGGGATATCTTACTGCACCAGGACTAATTGCCTCCTCTTCCACTGAGGTAAGACAAGGCTGTTCTGGTAGGAAAATAGGATCTAGAGGGAGGCAACCTTGTCCAAGTCAGAGATAATCCCTGTTCCAATTGTTAGGGCATCCACTTAAGTCCCAAGCAGCCCATCGATTTCATATGTGTAGTATGTCCAGGACTGGTCATGCATGTTCTTTGGTTTTTGGTTCAGTCTCTATGAGCCCCCTTATGACCCAGTTAATTGGCTATGGGGGGCTCCTTGTGGTGTCCTTGATCTCTCCAGCTCCCTCTCCCTCAAACCTTCCCCCGACTCTTCCTCAAGATCCTTGATTGTCGCCTAATGTTTGGCTGTGGTTCTCTGCATCTGTTTCCATTCTCTGATTTTTGACAAAGATGCCAAAACCCACAATGGAGAAAAGAAAGCACCGTCAACAAATGGTGCTGGCCTAACTGGGTGTCAGCATGTAGAAGAATGCGAATAGATCCATATTTATCACCCTGCGCAAAACTTGAGTTGAAGTGGATCAAAGACCTCAATGTGAAAAAACAGACACACTAAATCTAATAGAAGAGAAAGTGGGGAAAAGCCTTGAACTGATTGGCCCAGGAGACAACTTCCTGAGCAGAACACCAATAGAGCAGGCGCTAAGATCAACAATTAATAAATAGGACTTCATGAAACTGAAAAGCTTCTGTAAGGCAAAGGACACTGCCAATTGGCCTTCGGTTCTTGCTGCTCTTTTCTCAGCCTTTCCCTTCTTGTTCAGAACACACATTGACTTTCTAAACTCCAGTCTTAGTCTCAGCTTAGAATGTGCAGATCCTTCGGGCAGTTGCAAGAGGAGCCCTGGGCAACAGTGGGGGGGACTGAGCTCTGGAGCATCTTGTGTTGGGTTGGCTGGGCCATGTCTGATCACCTCCCATGATGAGGGTGTTGGGGGCCTGACTTTGGCTCTGAAGTAGACAGACAGGCCAGGGTTCAAGTCCCTGCCACTTAGTCCTGCTAAGCACCTGGGGGTGGGATAGTGACCCCCAAAGTTTAAAAAGGGCAGAGCTGCAGATGTAGGGCTGGTGAGATAGAGAGGAGGAACTGCGTTAGGCTGTGTGGCTGGGAAGCTGGGGAGTCAGCAAGTAACTGGGAGGGGACAGGGCCAGTCTTTGGGCTTAGAGTGCCTCTCACAACTCTCATGATTGTGGCCACAAAGGTCTGAATGGCAGCAGGGGACCTTTGTTCACACATTGTTGGGCTTAGGTCCCCCAGGAGCCTGGGCCTGCTCTGCAGACTCCCCAAGCTTATAGGCTGCAGAACCCCTGATTTAGAAGGACATAACACTGTTCTTCCAGAGGCCTCAGGCTGACATGACGGCTCAGAAGGTTGCGTTTGGGGCCCAAGCCTTACTTTCCTTTGGTTGTCCCTTCCAACTTGAGACATCATTGTGCAAATTCCACTTTTCTTCATTTATTTTTCAGAAAGCCTCAAGGAAGGGATGGACCTTCCAGGGGCTCCAGGGACTAGGAGGTCCCAGAGTGTTTGTATGGGAGCCCCAGACACCCTGAGTTGTGCTCTGACCATCTTCCTGCCCAGAGCATCCTTCCTGATCAGAGATCTGGGGCTCTAAGGATGCATTTTTCCAAGGATGCATTTTCCCCCAACAGGTAACGTTTTGGACTGGTTGACTATTCACACTGAGTCTCCTGTCCCGTGCTCCAGGCTGCTTACTGTATAATGCAGTAAAGGGACGTCTTTTTCTTACAAAGACGAGGTGCTCCTGTCTGAGTATGTTCACACATGGAATGATCTTCTTTCTCCTCATTGGCTCATGGCATTTGGCTCTGACAGGATGAAGCCCTTTCCCACCGGGAGTTGCCAGCTGTGATGATGTCTGTATTATTGGCAGTGCCCTGAGTGGTGCAGGCAGAAGCCAGGCCAGCAGGTCCTGCCCTGGATCTGGATCCTGCTGTGGGGAGGCTATCCTCAGCTGCCCTTTCTCTACCCACAGTCTCCTCCTCCATAAAACCAAAGACTAAATCAATGAAGCTTCGAATCACAGAGTAAGCAAGACCAGAGATTACTGGCCTGGGAAATTTGAAAGGAAAAACTCAAGAGAATGACCAAAAGGGAAAGCAAACTAAAAAAAAAAAAAAAAAATACAGTCATATAAAAAAAGACCAAATAAATATAAGCACGAAAAATGAGAGAGAGGTTGGCAAGAAGGGCAAAGGAGACCAAGAGGAGTTGGGTCATCATCATTTAACAGGTGTGCCAGGCAGCTACTGAGGGAATGGAGGGAACAGGAAAGAAGCAAGTGTATAGAACAAGGAGGAGGAGTAAGAGAAGAAGAATCATCTGTGAGTGTAGCCTACACACACCTACAATCCCATTTTGGGGCTGAAGCAGGAGGATCTCAAATTCAAGGGTGGTCTAAGATGCACAGTGAGACCTTGCCTCAACAAACAAATATAAAACAAAGTGAAGCAACAATTGAAAACTGAGTAGAGAGGCAGTGGGTCTCTGGGCTCAGGACCGGCCAGTGAGCAGGTTCCCTGGAGCCTGTGGGTACTCTTTCCTAAATGCCAGCTGACCTCTACATGGCCTGACTTGGGTCTCTGCCCAGCCTCTTTCCATGTGCACAAGAGGGAGATAAGCTTCCATATCCAAACCTGTAGACTTCCACGGCCTGCCAGGGGTCTGCCTGCCAGCTGCTCCCTTCCTGCAAGTCTGGCTGCATTGCTACAGAAAACTCCAGCCAGCTGTGCTTGGTGGGAAGAAGGGAGAAGATACAGGTCACAGGTAGTCTGGGCAGCTCCCCAGGTGAGAACATGGTTAGGAGGGCACCTGTGCTGGGGCTGGTCAGTAGTGGCTTTACTTGGGCAGGTGGCTCCTCAGGCCTATGCCAGGGTGTCCCATCACAGGGAGGGCCTGTGTCTCTTTCTTGGCTCAGTTATTGGCTGGAATGAGAGAGTGGTGACTGAAGAAGGAGAGATTTGTGTTTCTAGAGTGACAGTCACATGGTTGTGGCCTCCAAGTGAACCCCTGTGGCCTCCCTTTGCCTAGACACTTCACCTGCAGCGTTGGTGGCAAACTTCTGGCTCTCAGCAGCACTTTGGTTGATGGGCTAACACCTTCTTCAGCTTCCTTGTGTGTAAAATCCTACCTCCTAGGAAGGGAGGGAGGGCTGCACACAGGTTTTTGCAAATGTAGTCAGAATCAGCTTAACTGAAGAGTCCCTTCACAAAGCCAATTCCTGGCATCAGATGAGCCATAGCTAGAACATTGGATTGATCTTGACTTCTTGAATTCTATACACTTCTTGACACTCTTGACTTCTATAAAGAAACCTTTGTGTAGTGAACAATAACCCAAGAAGACCGAGGCCTGGTTCTCCCAAAAACTCATCCCACATCTTGGGCAAATCTGCTTTCTGTGAGCATTAGTCTTTCCCTCTTTGCAATGGGCACACATCCTGGGGCCTAAGCACGGGTAGCTTGTGTTCCCTAACTAGGGATGGTGAACTTGTGTTGCATTTCCTGAGTTTAACAAACCTGATTTTGCCAGGCCTAGTGGCACATGCAGAGGGAGGCAGATCTCTGCTAGTGTGAGGCCAATCTGGTCTACATAACATGTTTCAGGACAGCTCGGACTACATAGATTGGAGACTCTAAGGGGTGAGTCACCATACTTACCATCTCTCCACCATGGAGTCAGTCTCCACAGGAACAAAACCGTTAAGTACTGAAGCCTATGAGACTTTATTTACTATTTCTCTATAACTTTTCAGCCAGGGAAAGCTGGAACTTTGCAGGGTGGACAACTGGAAGCATGGGGATTTTGGATGAGCTGCATGACCTCCTGCCACAAGGTCTTAAGGCTTATTTCTTGAAAGAATGAGTTGTGTGGGACCACGCTTAGTCCTGCAGCCCAGCCTCCCACCTGAAGCTGTGGTCCTTTCTCTCTTCTTGTCCACCAGGCCCCCCTCATCACACAACAGTCCTCTTTCATGTTCCTGCAGTCCCAACTCCTCTGCTCAGTTGAGACATTGCCTAACAGCTCCCAGGCCCCTTCTGGCCTCTTTGCACAGCTTCCTCGCCAACCTTTTAAAAGCAGAATTTGCCAGTGACAACTAACTGGCTGGCAGCTTGACACACACACAAATGCACACCCCCACCCTCCCCAATCCTTTCTTCTCTTCCTGTCTTGGCTCACTACAGTACTGAATGCCTGCAAGCTTCTCCTTCTTTGGTAGCCTTAGGAACTATCATCTCCTCCCAGAAGCAAAGCTGCCTTTCCCACTCAGTCTAGGTCAGGGCTCAGGCCCAGAGCTCCCCAACTGCCTGTGTGGGTGTCTACCTTCCCCACGGTTGGTTCTGGGAGCTGTAGGCAAGGCTGCCGCTGAGCTTGTCTTGTTTCTTCGAACTTAGTGCTCCTTCTGTCGCTCAGTTCTGCCAGGCTCGGTTGGAGCCAGTTTCCTAAGGAATTAGAGTCCGGGATGGCTCAACTGTCTCACTGAAATCTTGGGTGTCTTAAGCGGAGTCCTGTTCAACTAGGACCTGGGGGACAGTATTGTGAAACTGGATTGCCTCCCTCCCCCACCCCGCCCCCCGCTCCCGGCTCGACCCCTCAACAGCTTCACCCTTTATAAGGTGGTGGTCTGGCCAGAGGCGGGGAACCCGGAGGCGGCGTGAGCCCCGGTTCTGCTCCTGCGGCTGGGAGCGGGCTCTCCGCCCGGGCTCGCACTAGAAGGCTCAGTGCAGGTCGCTGTGTGAGCGCGCCGGACGCTTGGAAGGCTCCTCACGTCCAGGCGCCGTGGTCACGGCTGCGGCGGTTTCCGGGGCCATGAATCGGGCTTCAGAGTCTGAGTCTCCTGCCCGACTCCCGGAGCACTGCACCGCCCCGGGGGCGGGGGATGGATGCCCGCCGAAGTCCGCCCGGACAGCCAGAGTTCGAGCCCGCCGCCCGCCCTCGAGCATCCCGGTGCCTGGCTCGGCGCCCCAGGCCTTGTGGTCTCTCTGCAGGCTGCCAGAGTCCGTGTGTCCGGTTCGGAGAGCGGCTTGTCCGTTCAGGCCACGGGCAGGACTGCAGACTCTCGGCTGAAGTCGCCCAGCGCCGGCGAGCTCCGAGATCCCCCTTCCCGAGGGTAGCCGGTGGCTGTGTCGCCTCCGTTTCTCCAGCGAGCCCGGAGGCCAGGCCTACAGGGCCAAGCCTCGGCTGGCCGCAGACAAGCCAGGTCCCCACCGGGGACGGTGCTGGCCTCGTATACGTCTCCCCCAGTAGGGAGCTCGTAGCACCGGGCGCCCCCTCCGAGCGACAAGCGGGGCGAGCGGCGCACGGCGAGGCGAAGGCTCCGCAGTCACGTGGTGGAGAGGAGGGCGGAGGGGAGGGAGGGACGCGGGCGGGCGGGCGGGGAGGGGGAGCGCCGCCGAGGGGGAGGGGGAGGGGAGGGGGCGTCCTCCGCAGTTCGCTCCTCGCCTGGGCTCAGACGCACAGCCAGCCCGGAGCCGCCGCGCGGGCCGGGCCGCCTCCTCCTCCGCCGCCCCCAGAGCCGCTCGAGCCACAGCCGCGGGCCGCCCCCGCCGCGCCGGCCTGGGCTCGGGCTGCGAGCGCCCGCCGCAACCGCAACCGGAGCCGGCGCGGGAGCCCCAGAGCGCTGGGCTGGGCTGGGCTGGGCTGGGCGCAGGGCGGGCGCAGGGCGCAGGGGCGGGAGCGCGGGGGAAGACGCACGGGCGGGCTCGGCTCTCCCGGGGAGCGGCCCGGGACTGCACCGGGACCGGCGCTTCCCCGCACCGCGCTGCCCTCGGCCTCGCCCCGGGCCCGGGCGGATGAGCCGCGCGCCCGGGGGGACATGGAAGCGCTGACGCTGTGGCTTCTTCCCTGGATATGCCAGTGCGTTACGGTGCGGGCCGACTCCATCATTCACATCGGTGAGCTCGGAGGGCGGACTGGGGTGCGGGGGGGTCCCCCCGATAGAGCCGGTGATGCGCGGCGTGCAAACTTGGCCGAGGGGCTCGGCAGGCGGTGTTCCCACGAAGGCCCGCGCCGCCCCGCGGAGGAGCTGTGTGCTCCGGCCGCTCGGCGCTCCTGCGGGCACCTCGCTGCTCCCCGGGGCTCCTGTGTCAGTACGCGGGGCCCCGCGGCCTCGGCCAACGGCTAGGGCCGCGGCTGCGGGGAGCCCTGGGAGAGTCGCTGGTCGAGTTGCGTGTACCCAGCGGGGGCCGTCGGCGGGCCCGGCCCTTCGGCGCAGCCTGAGCGTTGGGGCCAGGGGCGGACAGGGCTCGGGGCTCGCTAAGTTGGCAGGGCGAGATCAAAGAGGCCAAAGCGGAACCGTGTGTGTGATTGTGGGTGGGTGCTGTCCCCGTGCCAGTGTGTGTGCACCTGGCACGGTGTTGGTGTCACTGCGAGAGGGCACTGGGGTTTGTGGGGCTATCTGAGCGTGTGTTGGTGCGACTGCCGCGTTCTGTCAGCCTGTTGGAGTGGACACAATGCTTGCCCGTTTCCCCGGTGCGTGTCTGTGCAGCTCTCCGTGTGTGTGTGTGTGTGTGTGTGTGTGTGTGTGTGTGTGTGTGTGTGTTTGTGTGTGTGTATCTGGTTGTGGCAACTGCAGCCCAATCCTGGACAGTCCTAGAGTTTCTGCCTGATGTAAGTCTTGGGGCCAGCGTACAGTCTGGGTGGTAGGGGTGGAGGGGAGGAGTGTAGGCAGCGGGGTGGGGGGCGCTGAGCAGGAAGAGGCGGATGGGGAGGGAGAAGATAAAAAGCAGAGGAAGGGGCGATCGGAGGAGGGGCACTGGTCGGGAGTTCGGAGCAGAGTGGCTGGGATCTCGAGAAGTTGGGCCCGGTTGGAGGACTGACAGCAGTCGCTTTGGGGGAGCCCCTCCGCAGTCGCCTTTCCGGAAGTTGGGAAAGACCAGCGAACACGGACAAACTGGGGGTTGGGAGGTGTGAGAAAACGTGGCTGATGTTGTCTGCGGGGCAGAAGGAGGAAGGGGTGACGAGAGACCGAATCTCTCGACTCCAAGGGCTGCAGCTCCCCTCCGGTGGTGCCGGGCCAGGTTCCAAACCTGCTTCCCGCCCAGGAGCCGGCGTGGGTCTCGCGGTCAGCATTGCGGCTCCGGCTCCGGTGTAGGGAGGAATTAGGGAGCCGAGTCCTTTCTTCTACACAGCTCCCGGCCCCAGGGCAATTAGAAGGCCAAGCAATAGGACCTTGGCGACACTCGCAACCTGGCAAGGGGGCTGGGAGTGGGACCCCCAGAGGAGTAGTCCAACTGATATCCGCTATAAGGGCAGGGGCACTGAAGCAGTGTATCGCGAAAGCGTCAGGTCAGCCAGAGCTCTGGAGGAGCTGTCCGTGCTTCTAGAAGGACCGTTCATGAGTGGTTTCTTCTGGGACTCTCAATCTTGCTAGATCAGACTGTCTGGGGGTTTAGGATACAGCTCCACCCCCTCCACACATACAGTAAGAGAAGAAGAGCAGAGGCACCAGGCCTTGCAGCATCTTGACCATAGGAGATGCTGGCTATTAATGCCTGGACCACCTTCTTCTGCATTCAGCAGGGAATGAAAAGGGCGGGGGGGGGGGAAGAGGAGTCTTCACTCCTTCCTGGAATTGAGATAGGGGATATTACTCGTTTGGAAAATTCACTCTAGCTCCTGGGATGGGATTTATGGGACCATGCCAGGTGCATGTGAGGCAGAGGCTACCTCAGCTTGTAACCTTCCATCTTCTGTATGGGAGAATGGCTGGGACATGTGGTTCTTTGATTAGGAAGCACGTGTGACCTGGTGGTGGCATGTGGGCCATGCGTGTGTAACTCATGCCAACTGTGCACGTGTGCGATGAGGGGAGGGCAGCATATCCTGTTTGGGTTGTGGGGGGAGATGTTTAAACTACCCAATCAACACAGAATCCTGAACTGAGATTGGTGGCTCATGCCTCTGATCTCACTACCTAGGAAGGCTGAGGCAGGAGCAATCACCATGAATTCGAGACCAAATGCTAGTTCAGTCCTCCAGTCACTCCGTACCTGGTAGTCCAGGCAGTGGCCTGACCCTAGGGTCAAAGGAAGATGGGAAGGGTTCCTCTCCAGCCCTGGTCTTGACCCCTCTTCTTCCTCAGGTGCCATCTTCGAGGAGAATGCAGCCAAGGACGACAGGGTGTTTCAGTTGGCTGTATCGGACCTGAGCCTCAACGATGACATCCTGCAGAGTGAAAAGATCACTTACTCCATCAAGGTCATCGAGGCCAATAACCCGTTCCAGGCGGTGCAGGAAGGTGAGAGTGGTCACTGAGCCCATGCATGAGTCACTGGGCTGCAGCAATGAATGGGTCTAGGCAGGGTTGTTACCCAATCGGTTGTACAGAGCCTCCTAGGCACCTAGTCGGCTGCTATGCCAGGCGTGGTGGCATGTCCTCCCAGGCCTAGCAAGGTAGGGCTGCTCGGTATTGTCTGGGCAAGCAGAGAACCTCTATGGACCGCAAGCGGGTTTCCTGGCAGGACTGTGAGGCTTCTTCAGGCCAGGTGGATGCGCGTGAGCGCTCCGCGGCTCCGAGCAGGCATGTGGCTCAGGGCGGTCTTTGTTTCTCGCGTGTTTGTGGGTGGGTGTGTCTTCGTGTCGAGTTCCCGTTGTCGCGTGCACCTCCCCAGAAGCCTCTTGTGGCCTGCAGCCCGTGAGAGCTCGGAGCTCAGACCTCGTCCTATGTGCCCTGTCTGTCGCACAGCCTGACTGGTGCTCGGTTGCACATCCTAGGGGTCCCTGATATTTCTGCCCGGTGGGTCCTCGGATTCTCTCTGCCTTTCTCCACTGTGTTTGGAACAGCGGGTTTCTTTGCTTGTGCCGACGCAGGGGAACCTAGGAGGCGGTTCCGGCTGGACCGGCGGTAGGCGCTGTTTGCTTAGGAAAAGAGCCTAGCTGCACTGGGTCTGATGGCAGGAAAATCCTAGCTGGCCAGGGCAGCAGTCACACACCCCCACCTCTGTAGCGGTCTCGAGTAGGACTTGCAGAGGCAGGGACAACAGGTGGGCAGTCAGTGAGGCGGCCACCCATTGTTGGCTTCCTCTGGCACCTGCACTCCTAGAGTGTACTTAAGTGAGTGCAGGCACACACACACACACACACACACACACACACACACACACACACCCCTAAAATGATGGGAACTGCCGCGTTCAGCATTGGCATTCTATGTCTGTCTGTTGTCTGATGTCTTCTGATGCGTTAGTGACAGCAGCTCCCTCCCGCCTTCCCTTCCTGTGCATTCCCTCCACTCCTACTTGTCTGGTTGCTCTTGAAGTGTCCCCTCTCTCATGTTGCTGATTCTCGGTCAAGGCTCTGACAGGCACCTGCTCAACCTTGCCCCCTTCCCCCTCCTTTTTGTCTTGTTTACCACAGGCATGACTCCGTTGTGGTTGTGGTGCTAGTGCCCCGCAGTGCCGAGGGTTGGGGGGGGTACATCCGCAAACAGCATGTAGGACTTCTTCCCAGAACTGGAAGGGTTATGGGGCAGGGAGGAAGTGGGCTGAGTAGGAGCTCTGCTGTAAGTCTCCTTCTGGGCTTGCTGGGCCTAGGGTCTTCATGTTGCCTTGGATTATACACTGCCTACCAGACTCACAGTACTTACAAGGATGAGGTGGGAGAGTGATGGATGTTGTCTGCAGTGGGCACTGTGATCTTCATTTGGCATGGAGGGCCTTTGAGGGCCTCCTGGTTTTAAGTACAGCAGAGTTTGGAAAGAAGGCCAGCTGTTGGGGAGGGACTGCCTGACTGTAAGGCTCAGAGATTGTCCTTGTCCAAATCAGTCCCAAGTGCTGATTTGTGGTGGTGGGAGTGAGTGGGACTAGACTGGTGTTGTTTGTTCTGAGAACTGCTGGGGCTGGTGAGCCGGCTCAGTAGTTAATAACCCTTCCTGCTCTTGAAGAGGACCCCGGTTTGATTCCCAACACCCTTGTGGTGTTGTATATGACACCCTCTTCTGGCCTCTACTGATACCTGCACAAATGTGATTCATTTGCATATTGAGGCAAAACACATAAAATAATGCTGACCGCTGCTTCCGGCGTTGGCAGATGCCTGTTGTCTTATGTCCCCTGAAGTACAGTCATGGTGGAGGAGAGTCCCCATCATCCTTCTAGTGTGGCCATATCCTAGCATCCTTCTCCAGATGCCCTGTGACCCCAGACTTTCTTTGTGTATTCTCATCGTGGTTTCTTGGGGCCTCTGCCTGTAGCCCATATCAGATTGGGTCACCTCAGTGACAGTTGTGGCTCTGATGACTTTTCCATAGTGTAAGTCATCCTTTTGTTCATTCAGTTTGCCCCAGAATGAAGCGCAGCTGCCTCCACCAGAAGTACCCCAGGGACAGAAGGTGAGGATCTTACACAGGGTTATAACCCGAAGCAGGATGCGGCAGAGATGTATTGTGCAGCTGGGTCCCTGGAGAGGTCATCTCTGTTAAAAGGAGCAGCTGCCACACAGCTCCAGTTGATTTGTGCCTTGTTGGTGGGAAAAGTCCTAGTATTGTAGATGTACCTTTTATTTAAAAGAGAAGCCCCAGGTCTGTAAGTCAGTGTAAAATGTAACTTTTTGTGGGACATTTTGAGGCAGGGTTTTGCTCTGTAGCTAATGTGACTCTCTTGCTTTAACCTTCCTAGTGCTAGGATTGTAGGCGAGCCTTACTCCATCACCAAAGTTGGCTTTCATATCCAGTTTTTACCTTGTCAACCAATGGAACCGTTTAAACAGCAAACAAAGCATAGCTATGTGCCATTTGACCTTCAAGCCCCAAATGCTACTCTGTCCTGGCAATAAAGGCACCACTCAGGTCTTTTACTGGTTTGGAACTTACATTTTTTTGTTTGTTTGTTTATTTGTGTAACTGAAAAAAATGTCTCCGTCTCCAAGGACGGGAAGCTGACAAGCTCAAAAGGGTATGGGAGTATTTCTGCACATCTGGGATGAGGGAGTTAGATGCTGAGGGCTGGTTTTTTTTTCTAGGTAAAGAAACACTGGCCAGGTGCTTTGCTGGTTAAAGCTGGCATGCACTCTCAATATTATATATGGCATGGGCTGATATTCACCTTGTTATCCATCCCATAACTTTGCTCCTGGTGCCTCGAGGGGAAGGGAGGAGCTATCCCTGGAGGCCCTGGGAAAAGCAGAGCATTGCTTAGCAGCCTCCTCCTCTTTGCCTTGTGCTTGTGGAGCAAGTATTCAGCTCACTGGGTTTCCTTTCTTGGCTGTGTTCTATGGGGCACTTGTCTGCCCAGTAGCTGGCTCTCCCTGGATGGTTATCCCAGCTTTTTCTCCTGAGCCTGGACATTTACTTCAGAGGATGCTATTTGGGGGATGGAGAGCAAGGGCATACTGGGACTCCATCTTTACCATAGAGAGGACAAGTGCCCAATGTGTCCCAAGCAAGGGGTCTGGAATTGGAATGATACCTTGTTTTAATCTAAAAGGCAGCACCATGACCCAGGGATGGGGGCTGATTGCTGGAGCCCAAAAACACTAGCAGAGAGTCTGCCTCACTCATTGCATGGCCTGGGGGAGTCTCGGCCCTGTGCTGAGCTTCTGCTTCTTGATCTGTTAAAAGGGAATAATTGCAGTAGCTGCCTCCTGGGACTATTGGGAGGATTAAATGAGATGAGATGTGTATAAATTGCCTGCATAAGGCCCAAGGTTGGTGTTTGGTGGACACTAACTCCTTCTCTATTCTTGGACCCAGCTATGACTTTTCTTCAGCATCTCTTAAGGCTGTTGATATTTTCTGCTACATAGTTCCTTAAGCTAGTGAATTCCTTGAGAGAGGACTCTAAATGACCTTTTCATTTTCAGCTTTTACTCTCCTCTTAATTATAAAAGGAATGCCTGGCTACAATGAGCATGTGTTAATTTTAAAATGTAAGTAAGAAACAGGCCAATGCATATTATATAAAACATGGAAGGTGCGGAAGCACTGAGAAGCAGAACAAAATCCCCTTGAATCTTACTGCATTCTTTCTTTTTAGTCTTTTTTTCTTCCATTGCATTTTATAAGTGAAGAGGGCTTTCTTTTTTTTTTTTTGGTTTTTCGAGACAGGGTTTCTCTGAATATCTCTGGCTGTCCTGGACTCGCTTTGTAGACCAGGCTGGCCTCGAACTCACAAAGATCCGCCTGCCTCTGCCTCCCAAGTGCTGGGATTAAAGGCGTGCGCCACCACCGCCCGGCTGTGTGAAGAGGGCTTTCACTCTGTTTCATGTGCTGTATTACTTGCTTTTTTCTGAAACCTCTGTAAACTAATTGTAAACATTACTTCTAGTGCCAGCATGCTTTCCGATATATACTATCTGTCTTTCTTTTTTTTTTTTTTTTTTTTTTTTTTTTTTTTTTACAGAGTTTTTTTTTGTAGCCCTGGCTGTCCTGGACTCGCTTTGTAGACCAGGCTGGCCTCGAACTCACAAAGATCCGCCTGCCTCTGCCTCCCAAGTGCTGGGATTAAAGGCGTGCGCCACCATCGCCCGGCCTATCTGTCTTTCTTAAAAAAAGAAAAAAGAAATCATGTCATTTATGCTCAGATATACATACTTAAGTATTTCTGACAAAAATAAGAAAGTCTACATGGATGTACTGGCCCTAAGATTTATGATTTCCTTAGGCTGGTCATACAAACTCCTTACAAACACTGTCTTTCAGGATAGTTAAGTAGAATATATACTTTGTGAGGGTCTAAAATAAATAATCAATAGCACAGGACAGGTAAGTCTAAAATGTTGCATCTTTCACTGTTAACGTTTTCATTAACAAGTATGAAAACTTGTGTTTACAAAACAAATGTGAGAAAAGAGACTAATTTGCTGAAAAAGTCATACTGTTTTTCAGTGCCCGCTCAAGCAGAAGATTATGTAAATACATAAAAGAACTGGCTGAACGTGAGTCTCCTTTCACAAAATTATCTTTTACTGTGGGTAAAAGATGCGAGTTATTGGATATGCTGTAGATGTATCTGTCACATCAAGAAAGGATAACAGCTTAAGGGAGAGGCAGAAGAAAAGAAAGTACACGAGACAATATTCTTTAGTTACAAGAAGACTGGAGTATTTTAAGAAGATGAGGTAAAGGGGCTGGGGATGTAGCTCAGTTGGCAGAGTGTTTGTGTCCCGTGCACAGAGCCCTGGGTTTAACCCTCAGAGCACACAAACCAGGCGAGGTGACACCCACCGTAAAGGGAGCACTAGGGAGGGAGGGGCAGGATCAGAAGTTTAAGCTTACCTTCAGCTACAAAGTGAGTTTAATACCAGCCTGGGCTACATGGGAACTTGTTTCAAAAAAGAAAAGGTGTGTGGGTGGGGAGACAAAGTAAAGAGATGGGGGTTGGTAGAGTGTTCACCCTGCACTGCGAGATCCTGAGCCCAATGCTTAACACCACATTAAAAAAAAAAAAAAAAACAAAAAAGCGGAAATTACCCAAGTATAGTTTATTGTTGATAGAATGAAGAAATGTGATAAAAAAATACAGTAGCTTGTAGACAGCCATGTCATCTGACCCCACCTGTCTCTTCCAGCGATAATCAAGGGTGGGATCCCTAGTTAAGGTTAACTTAAATTCTGTCAATAGTCTATATTCTCCTTTGCCACATAGCCAGCATACTTCCAGTTCTGGGGACTAGGACACGAATGACTTTGTGGGCCACTATCATGCAGCCTCCGTGTGCCTGCTGTGGCCAGAGTATGTTGTCAGCCTCTACTTTCCTCCCCTTTCATTAGGTTTCTGCATTGCTTGATGCCTTCTTGGTTCATCTCTCGTCTCATCCAGATTGGCTAGAGTAGTTTGGGATGTGTGGCTGGCTTTTCCTTCCATAAAGATGTTCTGCAGGTATCACAGTGTAGGCCTGAGGGGCCTCTACATACTCACCTGTGCCCTGGCGTGTGATGTGACCCCTCTTCTGGCCAGGTGACTGCTCGTACATGGAGGAACTTCTGCTGGACTAGCCATGAGTGTGAGTTGCTACTTAGGTCCCAGCCTCTCTTTTTTGCCCAGGAAGGCTCTTCTTGCAGCTCCCATCTTCCTCTGTGTCTACCTAAAGCCCCGGCTGTGGTCAGTCTTGCTTTGGTGTCCTGGGCCGAGAGAGAGAGAGAGAGAGAGAGAGAGAGAGAGAGAGAGAGATGCTTTTCTTGGCCCCCCAGCACTGTTACCCATGGTACTTCAACTCCAAAGTTGTGTGCCAAGACTGCAGGTGCACAAAGTTCCTTGCTAGAGTCTGGCTAGGTACCAGGCACTGTGCATCCCTCTCTTGATTCCCCGGAGGCTTTCCTTTCAGGCTTCAGGGTTCTCCTCCAGTGATCACTGGCATCATTTCAGTGCATGTGCACACACATCCATGCCAGCATACATGTGAGCACACGTGTCTAAATGCACACATGTGAGTCCATGCCCTTTCTCATTTTTATAGGCTGTGTGCCTGCCCCATTCACCTCCTTATGTTTTGGGGTTAGACCCTGCTCTGCCCTTCAGATTGGCATGTGGGGCTTACCTGACAGCGGCCAGAGGGTGTCTTATGACAGGTATGGAGTAGGAGGCCACAGTCTAGTGAGGTTCTCCATGCATGTGTGCAGACACACTTCAGCTTCCACAGTGACACTTGATCCATTTCAGCAGTATTTTCTTGGAGGCCTTTAGGACTGTCCCTCAATACTTGTAGCCACAGTCTGCAGGACCAGGCAAGGCAGAGAGACTGTTAAATAGTCTCGTATTTTCCCAGTCAAGTCCTAGATCTTGTTCTGTTAGCACTGTTGTCTTTCCTCTGAGTCTTTCACCCCTGTCATGGTTTGCCCCTGGAATGTCCTCCACATGCTGCTGCTTTTGGGGCCCGGTAGAAGCTGTAAGAAGTGGGGTCAAGTGGGAGAAATTAAGTGCTTGGGAGTGTGCTCTCAAAGAGAAAACTGGTTCCTCTTTCTTTCTCTCTCACTTCCTGGCCAGGAGGTGAGCAGAGTAGCTTCACCACGTGTCCCTAACCTGGTGCTCCGCCTCACCCCAGCCCTGAGGGCAACAAGGCCAACTGCAGGCCCTAGTAAACCCTACTCTGTATACACTGTTTATGTTAGGCTTTGGCCCAGTAACAAGGCTGGCTAACCCAGTTCTCTAGAGAATAGTGTTGACTCGAAAGTTGAAATGTTGGGTCTTCATGGCTTCTAAAACATTTCCAGTCCAATTTAATCCAATACTTAGATTTGACTTCTTGTGGATTTTCTACCCAGGGCCACATCTGTGAGAGGTTGAGGTGGTAGGAGGAGATGGAGAGATGGTAGTGTGAAGAGACATACTTACAGTCGAATGAGAGGAGTGAATTCAAGAGATCTACTGTACAGATCTGTGGGGAGTGTAATAAATGGTGACCCATTGCGTTCTTGGGAAAGGCTAAGAGTAGATATTAAGTGTCTCCATTACAAACACTTTTGGGCAATGCATTTGTGTGATTAGCTCTATTTTAACATCCCTCAATGTATATGAATACAGTAACTGCAGAGTTTTATATAACAATAAAATAAAACCCCATATAATCCTGCTCCAGGACTGGCCACCAGTGGGGCTACCAGCAGTGACCCACACCTGTACCCATTCTTCTTTACAGACTCAGCCCTCTGGCCTGTCTCTTCCTTCCCTGTTGTGATACAATATTGACACAGTCAGCTTAAGGGGGAAAGGGCTTTTCTAGCTCACAGTTTTCAGTCCACCATGTTGGGAAGACACAGTGGCAGGGCCTTGAGGGAGCTGGTCACAGGGCATGTGCCAGCATAAGAGAGCATAGGATGCAACAGCTCTTGCACTCACAGAGAACACAAGTCCTGGCCACAACTCACAAGGATTTCCCTGCATCAATTGACAAAATCAAATCAGCCCCTCACAGGCATGCCCAGAGGCCCATCTCCCGAGTGACTCTAGATTCTGTCTAATTGACAACTAACATTAACCTGCTGCTGGCTGGTGATGGTCCTTTCTCTGGGGTGCCGGCCTCTCTGACAGCTTGTCAGTGACCCCTCCCTTCTCTGGGGTTTCCCTTTTCCATCTCTAAATAGTTTCCCTTTTCAAAGGCTGTGGAAAGACCCAGCACTCTGCCTGTGTCCTGAAGCCCAGGATGGGGGCTGGGAGTGATCAACAGGAGGTCTCTTTCTACCTGTTTGTGGGCTGTGGATGGGGGGCAGACTTCCAGAGTGGGAAGCCCAGGACGATCCTCTGCTGGCCCTCATGTCTTCCTCCAGCTACATCAAGGACACAGGCCGTGGCCGGTCCTGCCTTTCCAGTTTTCTGCCTTCACATCGTCTTTGCCAGAGCCCATGCAGGCAGCCAGCACCTGAAGCTGCAGCACCACCTGCCCTGCGCCTGTTCACAGCTGTGCTCTGCCTCACCCTTCTACTCTCCCCAAGAATAGATGTGGCCTGGGACGTGACAGGAGTTTCATGAGCTCCTTCAGGTGGCGTGAGGCTGACACCCCTGCTCAGTTGTGAGTCTGGGAGTTTGTCTCAGTTTTTCCCACTGTCAGTGGGGTGATGATGCAGAGGCCAGCCATTGGATGGTTAGGAAATGTACTAAAAACCTAGGTTAGGGGAAGGAAGAGTGTTATAGTGGTCCCCACGTCAGCTCTGGGCCTTACCCCGTACGGTCCTTGTGGGCTCATAAATGGACGCTGAAGCTTGTGTCTTGAAGTTGAACTTCAGCCTTGCTGGTGTCCCAGGAGAGTAGGGAAGAAGGTCAGTGCTGACAGCACAGCTCGTATTGAAGGCAGGGTGGAGCTGTCTGTGTAGGCCTGGGCTCTGGGTGCGGTGACCTATCATTGCGTGGTATTTTAATCTTGCTGTAGCCATGTTCGCTCAGGATGCAGACTGGCTGGTATGGCCCTGGCTGTCCTAGCCCTGCTGGAGCAGGCTATATAGGCAGATACACCTCGCTCTGTTTGGTGGACAGGGGTATGTCTGGGTCTGAAGTTGAATATTATGCCTTGTATCTAAAATGTACCTCCCCTATCCCCCAGGCTCATATATGGAAATTGTTTGTCAGTGTGTGGTCTTTTGGGAAGTGATTGAATCCTAAGAGCTGTGGTCCTAAGCATGGATGGAGCCATGGTGCTCGTGGGAGGTGGTGAGAAGTGGGCTCGACTGAGGTCATTGCGGATGTGCCCTAGAAAGGCGTATTTTGTCCCAAGTGTCTTTCTCTGCTTCTTGCCTGCCCTGAGAAGAGCCACTTATCTCTTCCACCCAGTGCCTTCCAGGGTGATCTGCCCTACCAGGCATGACCCTGGGAGAAACAGAGCCAAGTGACCATGGACTGAAGCCTCTGAAGTAATGAATCTAAGAAAATCTTCCCTTCCTCAGCTTGTTTATACCAGGTGTCTGTTATAGCAATAAAAGTCTGACACACCAACTCGGCCCAGTTGACTTCCTGGTCTTCCCTCTCTGGGCCTCACTTTCAGCATCTGGGAAGAGGGCTCCCTCTCCCTGGCCTGTCTCCCATTGTCAGCTTCCTGAGGTGGCCTCCTGCTCATTGCAGAGGGTGACCCTTGGGATCTTACTGGCTTGGGGCCACACACTTTTTTTTCTGTCTAGCTGGAAAAGGCTATGTGCCGATGACTCTCTGAGCTCTGAGCCCAAAGTCGGATACCAGGCCTGGACTCTGGGCTGGGTATGTCTTAATGGTGCCTTGTAAGAAGAGACGTTAAAGTCAAGAGTCTCTTTTGTAAGGATACCGTAGGAGGTGGCTATTGACTAGCCAGGAGAAGAGCTCTCTCAGAACCCTTTAGGCTGACACCTTGATCTTGGGCTTTGAGCCTCTACAGTTGTGAGGGAACATTTGTGCTGCTTAAGACATACAACCTATGGCGTTTTGTGACAGCAGTGACAGCCGTCCTTGCCCTCCCGGGGCCTTGGTGCCCGAATCTCTCAAATGAGACATTTGGTGCAAAATGGATAATTTGTGTTCCTCAGGGATAGGTGACGAACATTTCTAACCCAAGTTTATGCTGAGGTTGTCTCCTTTCTACAACCTTTCAACATCCAAAGACCATTACTATGATCCTTGCAGGATTTCTACCTGTGTAGAAATTACTACACAGTAATTTCTAGTATTACCTGTGTGTCTTTTGATGACATACTTAATTTTCAGTGTCTCTCCTAGCACAGCATAGTCCTGATGTGCCTTGTCAAGGGACTTAACTTGCTAAGCCTCAGCTTTTCCTCTATGAAACGGGGATAGTGGTACCTTTGGTAATAGATCATCTTAAGAACAAAATGAAGAACTAACTCAGAGATCTCATCTTCTCCTGTCACCGAGGGAAGACCAACCATGGTTATTGTTTTCCTGTTGTCATCTGACCACTGAAGAGATATGGGATGACCCCTGCCTTTTGGATACTCTACTGACACTGATGAAGCCTGGCTATTCCTGGTGTCACCTTCTGCTGTGGCTGTGGAGTCTCTAGTTTTCAGGCATTGGGACCTTTCCATAAGAGAAGGAGATGCACCAGGTGTGGTGGTGCATGCCTTTAATCCCAGCACTTGGGAGTTAGAGGCAAATGGATCTCTTTCAGTCCAAGGCTACCTTGGTCTACAAAGTGAGACCAAGACAGCTAGGACTACACAGAAGAAACCCTATCTTGAAAAAAAAAAAAAAGGGAAGGGAGATACATTGGACATCCCCATCTGGGAGTGTTTGTAGTTGGTTACTTATCTCTAAGTGTGGACTATACACTGATTATTTTAGGGCCCAGTTAGTTTCCACCTTAGTCAACATCATTCTTGCCTTCCAGATTATTGGTTCTCCTTCCCAACCTCAAGCTAGCCCTCAAGGGGACCCTCTGTTCCCTCTGTTGCCTTCACTGGCCAAGGAAATTGAAATGCTCAGCAGGCTATGTCTAGGTCCTATCCCTGTGGCTTGACACTGGGCCACTGACTGCAGCACCCACAGAACACAGGGGTGACCAGTAAGAGTTGGAAAAACACCAAGAGCCAAGTCGTGTTGCAGCTGATAGGGGCCTGTGTACTACTTCTGTTCCTGTATAGTCTCATGTGCTTTCCATGGAATCACAGGATGTGATTCTGCAGGGCCTGGGGCTTCAATCACTTTTCCTTTATTGCAGACCCTCATGGACATTTCCAGGTAGCACTTGGAGCCTATCCAAATCTTACCAAGAAAAGGGATGTAGTGAGCAGTGGACTAGTGTAGTGGTTTGAATGAAAATGGCCTCCATAGGCTCATATGTTTGATTACTTGGTCCCCAGTTGGTGGAACTGTTTGGGAAGGATTAGGAAGTGTGGCCTTGCTGGAGGAGGTGTGTCACTGGGGATGGGCTGTGAGGGTTTCAACAGCTTTTGTCATTTATAGTTAGCTCTCTCTGCCTCCTGCTTTTGGATCAAGACATAGTTCTCATTCACACCTTTAGTGTCATGCCTGCCTGCTTGCTGCCATGATAGTCATGGACTCTAACCCTTGGGGACTATGAGCCTCAAATTAAATGCTTCCTTTTATAAGTTGCCTTGGTCATGATGTTTTATCACAGCAGTAGAAAAGTAACCAAGACATCTAGGCAGCTCTTGCTCCATTGCAGGCTCTTGGTGAATGTGCGGAAGGGTGGGATGTTTATTTACACATCGGGCCCAGAGCTGCATGAAAGTGAGTGTCTCTGGACAACCCCAGCAGCACAGGGCATTGCCCAGAGAGCAAAGGGTTGCCTAGGAAGGGAGAGGAACCATTGGCCTGGCCTAGCCAGCTCTGCTGTTCCTTGATTAGCATCTCCTGCACATGTCCCTTGCCAGTCCCTGCTTTTGCTCCACTCTCTTGTTTCCATCCCATCTCTCCAGACCTAGCCTGGATTCCTGAGTGCTCACTCTCTCTGTCCTTCCCTCTAGCCCACTGCTCATGCAGCAGCTAGGCTAGCTGAAAAAAAAATTGATCCAATCACCTCTCCACTGAAACTTTTCGATGGTTTCTCATTGCTAAACCATCATTGCTAAGAATAAAATACAGACCCCTAACTGGGGTTAGCAAACCCTTAAATACTCTGGCCAAGGCTAGCTTTGCTACCTTCCCCCTTGTCATACCTCTTGACTGTGGCCATGTTCCTTGGCCTTTTCCTATTTCTCCAGTGAGCCGATGATGCATCTACCACAGGATCTTTGCACATGCAGTGACTATCGTATAAAAGGCCTTTTGAGTGATGAATTCCTCTTCAGGCGTTAGCTATGCCTCAGCTCTCATCTCTTTGAAGAGGCTCCTCTTGGCTCTAAGCAAGGCCTCTGAGCGTGGAATAGGGAATTCACTGTCAAAGCATTCTTTCTCTCTTTTGTGTGCTCTTCTACCCTAGTTAAGCAATGAGTTTAGTTGTGAAGAGTGTCAGAGAAGTGTCTGTCTCATTTACTGCCAAACATCCCAAGGCTGGATTAGGTGCTCACTAAAGGTCCCTGGATGGATGACGGTCACACAGACATGAGGGACTATACTCACTGCAGCCTATGAAGACTCTGAATTAGGTGCTCACTAAAGGTCCCTGGATGGATGACGGTCACACAGACATGAGGTACTATACTCATTGCACCCTATGCAACTTGCTGCTTGTGACCCTGCCTTGATGCTCAGAACCACTTGGGGTCCTGCAGTATGCTGCCTGGGCATCCCGGAAACTTGCTGTCACAGATACCTGCCATTGAAGGTCCATTTGTATAGGTAGGCACTTCCTTCCAGGTCTGGAGAAAATATGGGAGCTGGTTTTGTCTTTCCTAGCCCTGATAGCATTTGATTGCTGATCCAGGAGCTTCTCAAAGTCCTACAGAAAGGGCAAAGCACCATGGAGATGTCTCTGACTCTCACAGACTGGAGTGAGAAAGCTCACATCCCAGGCACAATGCACACAGTGGCATTGAGCTTGTATAGACAGAGGGAGTACTGCTGTGTGGGCCTGCGTGCCAGGACCTGGGTTTCATTCTTCTCTCTAGCCTCATAATCTTTTGGTGGGCTTAGCCAAGAAGCTTCAGCCTCCATGTGTGAGATGTGGCCACCCCTGTCCCATTCTCTTCTAGGTTAGGATAGGAGACAGATCTTATGCAACTGCACATCTGGGGCCAGCCAGCCTGGCAGCTGTGGGTATGGCGGATCACTGGCCACAAGATCCCAGCAGAGCCTCCCTCACTGGATGCTCCAAGGGGCTGGCAAGCTGTACCTCCTTTCAAAGGCTACCAGTGCCAGCCTCCCCTCAGCCTCTAGGAAAGCAGGTGCTGGGATCTCCTGGGGGAACAGGAGTGCAGGTGTCTGTCCCCGGTTGAGTGTCCAGCTTGTTTCTTGCTGTTCCCCGGCTCTACCCACAGACCCTGGATCTCAGACTCTATATCCTCTACTCCCAGACCAGGGCACGTGGCAGGAGGCTTGTTGACAGTGCTTTTCCTCTGCCAGGGCTGGGGCTACCTCATTGTCACCGAACTATTCTCTCCATCCTAGTTACTTGGTGACTGTCCACTCTTCCAGAGTGCTTTTGAGCATCAGCACCATGAGCTCCATGCCCCGGAACTCACTGGGATCTGGTGGTCCTGGCATCTGTAGAGATGTACCGAGTGTCTGAGTCGCTATGTGACCATGCGTGAGCTTACCAAAAACGCCTGCAGATGTGCTGAGAACCTAGTGATGACTGAGTATTGGACTCCCTTCCCAAGGGAGTCCAATAGGTGGCATGCCGCTGAGGACCCGTCAGGATTGTGGAACAGGTGAATAAGCCACTGCATCCTGGGCTGGGAGAAGTGTGAGGCCCGTGAGGAAGTTCCACATGTGTGTTCTCTGAGGACCCTCCTCTACCCCTCCATTTAATCCATGGGATCTGACATGAGTCTGAAAGCACCCTCTTAGCCATCCTTGTTTTCAGGTGCAAAGAGCCCTCAGACTGGCTAGGTAAAGAGGGATGTTTATTAGGCTATGCAGCTGTCCTAGACTGCACAGAAGCAGGAAGCAGGGGATCTGAGTGGGGGCACCCAAGGAAAAGAAGTGCTGGTTGTCCCACTGAGCAGCAGCGTGGCCTCACCTGGAGTGGCATGCAGAATGGCGTTTCTCTGACTGTGGGCACTGGGCACAGGCCATGTCACGTGAAAGGGGAGCAGATGAGGAGCCTTAGGATGTACTTATGTTGCATGAACAGCAGGGTGTTCCTTCTCAGTGGGCTCTAGGGGACCTTGATGTGCTGCTGTGAAGCCTCTTTGGGGGCAGGCAGGGGTGGTAGTTTGGGAAACACAGATGCTGGGAGGCTGGAGGTGGGCAGATAAAAGATGGCCTATGGAGCAGAGGCATTGTGGCACAGGCTAGCATGTGGGCCAGGAGGCATTGTGAAGGGGAGCACTTGGGGTACAGTCAGCTGAGCAGTGGGGTTGGAGTAGCGACAGTGAGAAAGGTATAGGGCGTGGCAGGGAAAGGCCACCCAAGAACCCCAATCCTAAGAGCCATGTATGGTCAGGATCACCTACCGTCTCCCAAGCCCAGTTCTGACAACAGATGAACCGAATGCTTGCTGCTCTCTGGGCTTCTTTAAGAACTCCCATCTTTGCCCTAATAGAGCTGCCATGTAGGCCCCCAGTACAAGAAGAAGCTCTTAGCCTTCATATGACTGCTGAACTGAGGGGGGCTGACATATAGGGGGACCCCACACTGGAGGAGTAGGATAGGTGGGAGAGGGAGGAGAGAGTGGGAGGGTAGGACAGGGAGGGCTGGAGGAAGGGGACTGTGGATGGAGATGTAACTTGAAGTAATACATAAACATTTAAAAAAAAAAAAGAACTCCTGTCTTCTGGGACCTGCCTTATATCATGAAGCCCATTTTCAGGCCAGGGCACTAGATTTTGGCTTCATATACTTGTTTTTCTTGCTCCGTGTTGCAGCTGCAACCTTTGCTTATGTCCTTGATCTCAGCCTCCCCATCTGAATGGCTTCTTCCTGTCTCAGTTCTCTTCCCCTGAATGGAATCCTAGTAGCTCCCTGCAGGTTCTGAGGGATAAAGAGGAGCCCAGAGAGACTAGGCCTTGCCCTAGGATAGCCTATGCTTATCCCTTTGATCATGAGGACACTGCCCAGGGCTAATCCCAGGGACACCTTCCAGGCTACCGAGGACCCTGAGACAATGAACTACTCCAAGCACCCAAACAGGCTGCCTTATTGGAGGGGATGATTTCCCCACGTGATTAAACAGATAAGATCAGCACAGAAAGTAGGTGGCCAAGGACTGGAAAGAAATGGTGGCTCTTCTGGCGAGTAAGAGGATGGAGAGGGTAGCCTCCAGCCTGCAGATCCCATTCTCTGGGACATGACATGTCCAGGAGGCCAGTTCCTCCTGAGTGTCTGCCCTGTAAACCTCAGCCACAGAGCAGGATGTGGCATAGGCAGCAAAACCAGCCAAGGGAGTGACATGTGTCACAAGGGAAGGCCAACAGGCCAGTAACCCCCGCTCCTCGGGAGGCTGAGACAAGAGGGTTGCCAAGGTCAAGGTCAGCTGGGCAAGGTAGTGAGACTGTTTCAAAAAGTAAGGAGGACTGGAGCTATGACTGGGCTTTAGAATGCTTAGCCTGCCTGGGGCCCTGAGTCAGATCTCCAGTACAGGGTGGGCACCAGGCTTTCTGCAGGGCCAGTGCCCACCCTAGTGGCTATCTTCCACCTCCCATGCCTACAGCTGCCTGGTCCCCCATAGGTAGAGGAGAGGAGAAGGTTGCCAGAATGTTCTGGGGATGCTATCAGGTCACCCTGCTATGAGAGCTGGACTAGAGCAACAAATTTACCCAAGTATAGGTAGTAGGTGTGGTAGTCTGTCTCTTTTCTGCCTTAGAGTCACTCTCCTGGTCTGTCCTATTGGGCTGCTCTCAGAGTCTCCATACTATGCATTCTGCGGAGATGGTATTAGCTTCTGACAAGGGGATCTACATTGCATATGACATCACAGCCTGGGACCTTTCTCCACTCAGACCAGAACTTGACATAAAGGTTTGGGTGCACCCATGGTGGTCTGTGGCACATGCTCTGTGGAATGGGTAGTGAGAGCAGGGTTGGAGAGAAACCCAAGCACAGGCTGATCTGATCAGTCATAGACATGCCAGGCCCTTTGCCATAGGGGCACTTCGGGGAGCCATGATGGTGCCTCTTGGGTTGTCCATCTGGTAAGAAAGGGGAGGTACTCTCACCAGCCTACTTGGTGCTGGCCAGTAGCTTGAGATCCCTTCCCCAGAAGCTCCAGGTTTACACAGAAGCTTGACTAGGCTCACACCTAGTGTGATCGGGGAAGCCCTTGGAGAACAGAGGTGAGCTGTTGCCCGCCCCACCTATATATGCAGCTCAGCACCATAGTGGTAGGTCAGAGTGGGCCAAGTGGATCTCTGTGGGCCACACAAGTCATGAGACCTGAATTCTTCCAGTCTTATGAAAAAGATCTAATGATAGGACTTAAAGCATCAGATCAGCATGTGGAGATCATATCCTACAAGTTTTACTGCACCTTAAAGAGGCTGATTTAGGAGAGCCTTCTGCTTTCATTTCCTCTTGGCATCAGATGGTGTTGCTGCACTTGGGACCTCAGAAGCAGCTGCTGGCTCTTTTCCGTATTGATCCTCCCCCAGACTTGGTTTGGTGTAAACTCATGGGTGGCTGGGGGAAGATGGGGTGGTATGAAGCTAATGGGTGGCCTTTGACACCAGGTAGCGTTTTGCTGTGTGGAATTCCCCCTCTGCATCTTGCGGCTATATGATTCATTGCATATTCCCTTATATTTTGAGCCTCAGTTCAAAATCTGTGAAGTGGAATTCCCATGAATACTTTGAAGAACGGTTTAGAGAGTCTGAGGGAATATACATTGCAAGTACATAGTATATGGCCATTCAGTCCCTATCCACATATCTCTGAGGGGTTGGGCCTGTACCAGATACTGTGCCAGGAATGTGTGGGTACAGCAGGCTCATGCCTCAGCTTCAGGGAATTAGACAAGGCTCAGAATACAGGCTTCACCTGGAGAGCCAGATGGAACAGGTCTGGATGGCCAGGCTCTTTCTTGTATGAATAGCTTTCTGGCTGTTGCTGACAGTAGGCAGGACCATCCAGTCAGTGGCTGCTTTTCATGCTGGAGAGGCAGGATGCTGATGTAGGGCTGGTCACATGGCGTCTTTCCCTGGCTCCCTGTAGTTGTGTGGCTAATGAGGTTGTCACTGTTCTCCTTCGTAGCCCCATCATATGTCTCCATCTCAGACTGAAATGCACGTTGTTGCTCTACATGGTAGGGCCTCTGTCCCTGTCTGGGCCATCAACTGTCTTTTGGTCTTTCTCCCTGCCTTGGTAGCTCTCCCTCAGCAGACACAGGGTTCTATGGCTCAGTAGAGGATGTGGGAGCCAGGCACTGGTAGCTCTGAGACTCAGATTTCCAGAGGCTGCCCTCATATTAGGGTCACGTGACCTTTAACTTAAGGGCCTTGGCCACACCCAGCAGAGCTCCGTAAAGAGCCTGCACTTCAAGGGTGCTGTGTTCTCATCTTATCAGCAACATGCTCTAATTCATAATTTTATAGAAATTAGAAAACTGGAAAGATATTGGTTTTCTTTCCATTAGTGAAATGGTGGTAAACAGTAAAGCCCACTGTCTCTTTGTAATCAGATTTAAATGGTTTAATTATACAGCCCATATTCTCCCAATAACATACCATCTCTATGAGTTAATAGGCTCTGAAATCCCCTTTTGTTCTATATAGTGTAGATACAGACCTTTTTTTTTGTTAGATGATTTATTTCATATATAGAAATCCAGATGATGATCCATGGCGTAAGCTGAGTATCTGGAGGTTCACTTATGTTCAAAGAAGACATGGCTGAAGAAACTTGAGCACCAGGACTCTGCTGGGCAGTTCCTCTTTAGACAATGGTTAGGAGTGCCCCGGTGATGTGTGGTGCATCCATGTGGCCAAAGGCTGCCGTGTGGCATTCTTTGTGGATCCTTCAGTGATGATGCCAGAGGAATGTTCAGGGGATGGGGAGCTCTGTGGCTAAACATTGCTGTGTGAGTGTAAGTGTGGACCAGAGTGTGGATCCACAGAGCCACCCATGTAATGCCAGTGGGCATGATAGCTGCCTGTAATTCCAGCCTCAGGAGGCAGAGATGGGGGTACCCAGGGCAAGCTGGCTAGCAAGACTAGCCATAGTGGTGAGCACTAGATTTGACTGAGAATTCTTGCCTCAGCAAATAAGTGACTGAGGGTGATTCCTGACATCAACCCTGGGCCTCTACATGTGTATGCACCCATGTGCACCTTCACCCACATATGAGCCCACATACACATGTGCGCATCTGCTTACACATACACACACACACACACACACACACACACACACACACACACACACACACACACATCACTCCTACACACATGAAAATGGAGGAGAAAGGAAGAGGAAGTTTAGCTGGATGTGACCGGAAGCAAGAACAGAAGAACTGTTGTAAGTTTGAAGCCATATTGATGTAAATAGTGCGTTCTAGGTCCATTTTCATTTGTCTTTTTTCTGGCTTTGGGTTAAGGCAGCACATGCTGGTGACCAATGTTGGTGATATGTGGCCTTGGATAAGAGTTCCTTATCCAGTCTGGTTTCTTATGCTGGCTGTGGCGTTGTAGAAGACCAGTATGTCCCATCTCAGAAGAACATGCTGTCATATGTGGGGACAGATCATTGAGTCTTCTCAGCACTCATTTCTTTCTTTCTTTCTCTTTTTTGACTTGTCATGTTTTATTATTTTAAATTTTTTTTTATTTTGTGAATTTCACATCATGCATCTCCCATGTCCCCTCATACTCACCCTCCACCCTTGCAACCTCTCCTAACATAAAAAAAAAATCTCATTGTAGAAGCTGTAGTGTGTCCCACAATATTCCCTTTTGTCCATACTTCTTTGCTTGCAAATGTTCATTATAATGACTCCTTGGTCTGGTATGAGGCCTCTGGCTTCTGCTACTTTGTCAGTGCTGGAAACTCACTGAGACTCCCTCAGATATGCTTTTATTGTCCTGTGTCATGGAGATCCTGTAGTTTTGGGTTGTGGAACTGGTCTCTTTATGCACTCCAGCAGTTCACCCATGGAGTATATGTTGGGTGGGCCAACTCAAAGCCCTGGTTCTGGCCCTGCAGCCCCACATCCAGGGTCAGTTCTACTATGCTACCCAGGTAAGGTACAGGGCCTGCTCTCCCATAAGGGGCTGGCCAGCTCTCCTGCTCTCATGACCCCATCAGGGCCAACTCTCCCACCTGCTCCCTGTGGTGAGGGTATCAGAGAGTGCAGGGGATTTCTCCCTTACCAACACCACCATGAAGCAAACAAAAGGCAGGCTGACTCCCCCACTTTCACTCCCTGGAGGCTGGCTTACCCACAACCTCCACATCCAGGGCCAGCTGTGCTGTGCTGCCCAGGCGAGGTACAGGGTCTATTCTCCCGAGCAGCACCCATTTCTTGTACCTCTTTTTGTGAGGTGGTTTATCAGCACCCTGGGGAAAAGAACAGAATTTCTCTAGGGTCTCTGCAACAGGTAGGGGTGGGCAGGATTGACAAGATCATACTGAGCCCTGTGTGTCAAGTCCTTCTTTCACCCCATGATAGAACTAGAATTGGTGCTCTAAACTTGAACCATAGTGTGTGCTCCCTGGCCAAGACTGCCCATGGCAGACCCTGGGACCTAACTCCTAAATGGAAGCTCCTTGGAAGAAGAACAAAGCTCAGAGATCTGGGGTCCCCCTGCCCAAAGCCTCTAAGATAAGGTCCCTTTACAGGCAGAAAGAGATGGGGAATGGGGGCTGGGCCTGCCTCCACCTAACACCCACTGCTGGGGCAACATCTTCTCAGAAGCTGAGCCTGCAATGAGAGACCACAGATTGTAAAATGTGAGTGCAGTTTTACCACACATGGTTTCTTAACCATGTGTCAGTCTGGTATTTCCAGCTGGTGAGGAGAGGCACAGCCTTGGAGGAAGCAGAGAGGGGCTGATGCTCAGACTGTGGGATGGACATGTGTTAGGACCACAGCAGAGCCAGCACTGCCTTGTTTGTGGGGGACGCTGTGGGCACAGGGTAGTGTCCTTGTCTTGTCTGTCATTACTCTGTCTTGTTTAGTGGACAGCAGAAGCCCTGGGGCACCCATCAGCTGTCTGTTGTGGTTGGCGCTCAGTGCTGGCAGTAGGATTGTTCTGTTGCTAGAGTCCTCCTCTGTGCTTAAGGCATTACATTGGGAGGATGAACCCAGGGGTTCAGTGACATTCCCTAGAGCAGAGACTGAGGCCTAGAGGAAAAAGTAAGACTTTGCCTGGGGCAGGATGGGGCAGCAATAGAGGTAAGGAAAGAGTCTACAAGGGCCAGGAAGTATGTGTCCCTCAGAAACTAAGGCAGGAGTGTGTGTGTGTGTGTGTGTGTGTGTGTGTGTACACGGGGGCTCACTGAGCCTGAAGCCTGTCTGTCCTTCGGGAGTCAGAATTGGATATGGCCCTGTGCTTGTCTGCTGAAACTGGACAGGAAAGACTCAGGGTCAATGAGCAGGCCACCTCTGGTTCTAGACTGGGAGGACAGAGTAGGGTGGTCCCCCAGAAGGCGGAGAGCTGACTCCCTTTCTTCCCTCAGCCACTTCTGGTCTTAACTCCAGTGCTGTCCCTGCTAGACAGCTCCTCCTTAAGGAGCTAAAGTTGGAGTGAAACAACTTTAACTCCAGTTGCTCTGCCTAGCTCCTTCCCCTCTTCCCTTCCTCCATTTTTTCCTCTGTGGTTTTAGCCAAATTCTACAGACAGTTTCAAGAGTCCATGGCTTTTTACAAGGACTAGGAAGCAGTGGCCTCTTCCCTGCCATGTGCTTCATAGGTGTGCTCCCTGCTCGCAGGAGAGGGTGAGCACTGCTGTTTGCTTGCATCCTGGGCAAGGACATGCTAGGCTCCCACTCTTGCTGTTAAAGGCCCTAGGTGTGCATATCAGATGGGGCTTCTCTCCTGCCTCTAGTGGGGTGTCCTTAGCATACTTTGTGGCTTCCTGGTTTGGTTAGGTCGATACTGTGCACTTTCTGCACATCTTGTTTCTATCGTCACTCACTCTACTTTTCATCTTGCTCGTCACAGGCCTCCCTTGGAGACCCCCCGGATGCCCCCCCTCCTGTTCATGCAGCTCACTCTCCTCTTGCACTGGGCAAACCTCCCTGAGCCTTCCTCAGGCTCTAGTTTGAATTTTACCTTATTTCTTGTCACCCCTCAATATCACTGTCCCTATACTGCTTGCCCACTGCTGTCCTCAGGGGTGCCTTAGGAAGTCAGAGATTGCTGTCTTTGTGGTCTTTTTTTCTCCACACTGTGCCAGGCATGCAGCAGGAGCTCAGTCAATGTGGGTTGCATGGAGGAGTGAGTATCTGGGCCGACTGCCAGACCCAGGCCAAGGGTGATGTCCTGTAACCTTTTGGAAGGTTCCTGGTGGATCTTCAGCAATTCTATCTGAGGTCACATTTTCCTGAGGTCACCTTCTTCCCGATGTTGCCTCCTAGTCTCTGGCTCAGTCCTGTCTGCCTCCTTTTATTCCCTTTTGTTCTTGTGGGTACCTCAGCAGGATGCAGCTGGCCTCCATACTGTCCATCCGGTGCTTAAGGTAGCCATCCTCAAGTGTCCTCTCTAGCAGGAGGCAAAGATCCCAGCTTTCTTCCCTGGTATACACCCTGTGCATAGTTCTGCCAGGGCTCAGCCACCAGTGCAGCAGGAGAGACGCCCCTGGGAGCAGCAAGTTAATTAGCGTGGCTGAAACGGTGCTGTAATCACTGAATCTAGTCCCCAAGGGAAACTGTGGGTCTACCTCATCCCTCCCCAGTGAGCCTCTGATTTCTTCTGGCCTGGTCTCTGCTAGTCTCTTCTGTGACTCAATGCTGCTTCTTTCTGGCCTTCACCTTACCAAATTTCTCAAGCGACTCCTCTCTGGAATTCAAGACTCCCAGTGGTTCTTGGGAGATGGTCCACAGGGGTGTTGGTTCACTTCTGAAACTCTCACTGGTGATATGTCTGGGCCAGGCACATAGTCAGGCTTGTTTTCTTGTCTCCTGGAGTTAGGAGGTGAGAGGCAACCCTTTGTTTGAACTGAGCTCTGTATTGCCATGTGTCAACTTTATCATTTTTTTTTTTAATACAGGGTTTCTATAGGTAGTCCTTGAAAGACAGAATTTCTCTGTGTAGTCTTGGCAGTCCTGGAACTACTGTGCAGACCAGGCTAGCCTTGAACTCTGAGATTCACCTGTGTCTGCCTCCTCAGTGCTGGGATTAAAAGGTATGACCCACCATTGCCCAGGTACAATTAAAAAAAAAGATTTATCTTATTTGTGTGTGTGTGTGTGTGTGTTTTGCCTGCATGTATATCTGTGCATCCCGTGCATGCTTGGTGCTGCCTTTGGAGATCAGAAGAAGGAGTTGGATTCCCTGGAACTGGGAACTGAATCCAGGTCCTCTGAAAGAGCAACAAGTGCTCTTAGCCACCGAGCTACCTTTCCAGCCCCACCCCCTCCCATATCAGCTTTTGACCTTGAGTTACTTTCCTAAGGTCTGAAGCTTCACTTTCCTCATCAGTGAGATAGGGATGGACATGGAGCTCATGACCAGGCTGCTCACCTGAACTTAGTGGATTCAGGGTCCGTTATGCCAGGAGGTGCTTCCCCAGGGCACAGCAGGCCAGCCAGCATGTGCCATTCATCAGACACTGGAGCATGGCAGGGCGACTTGTACCTGGCCCTCGAGCTTCAGGAACTGATGGTCGAGTAGAGAAGAGGAGGAGGAAGGCTACACTGGACAAAGCAGTAAAGGAAGAGGACAAATCTGTGTGGTTCCCTGCCAACAGGGGTACCCTTTGTGCTTACTATGAGGGTGAGATGGGCTTGGGCAAGGGGAGCAGGGAAGGACCTTGTGGGTCTTGAGATAAACATCATCATGATGCTCTGATGGTGCCCTGCTACCTGTGCCATATGTCTGGGCCAGAGGCTTTATTCATGAACACTAGCCATGGCTCCTTAGGTACACAAGATCCAACATAAGCCGGCCTTTGGCAACAGAGGATTCAGGAAAGGTCCCAGGCCTGGCAATGGAGTATTTTGTAAGGCCCTGTGTGATGTAAGTTTTGCCAGATTCTCTTCATGGGCCATGCACTTTGCTTAGCAAAAGTAAACAAGGAAAGATAACATGTTCTACGGCTACTCCAATGGACAAGTCCCTGGAAGACTATGATTGGGCCAATTTGGGTCATGTGCCTATCTATGCATCAATTGGTGCTCCCAAGGCTGGGGTATCCTGACTGGTCCATCTTGGACCATGTTCCTATTCAAGATAGGCGTGGGATTTTTCATTGAGTCACCTGAGCTGTGTGCCTCTGCTCCAGTTGGAACTTGAAAAAGTTCTCCTAAAGGGAGGGAAAGGCTATTAGCAGATGGGCCTTCAGGGTTGTGCAGGCCAGCCCTCCTGGGATCACTTGCTCCTTGTCTGGTCTGGTCAGCCCTCGTCCGTCTTGTCCTCCCTATGCTGTGGGCAGGACTCTCTGGGCCTCTCCTAGGATGTCTCTTTGTCTTTTTTTTCAGGACAGAGGAACTTTAAAATTGGGGCTCTGTGGTGATCAGCTGGTCCAGGGCATTTGGGAACTACCTGCCTTTACAGGACAATGTCCCAGGGAACATCTGTCCACAAAGTACTGCAGACACACAGAGCCTGGCTCTTGGGGTGAGTGTATTGACACTCTTAGGCAGCTGCTAGCCTATGCTGATGATGTTCAGCTTGTAGGGACTCCTGCTCGATCTGTGCAGATACCTGCTGTGGAGGACAGATTGTAACTTGTGGACTGGCTTGAAGTTGCTTAGTTTGGTAGTTGATCAGTTGGTCAACTAGAGAGTGGGCCAGGAAGTCAGTAGGGTTGTGTGTCGGATCTTTCTAGAAATGTGTGGGTGATGCTCTCATGAAATAACATGACTGTCAGAAACAATTTATAGTTATATTCCCATGGAGCCTGGCCTGGTTATGACTGCAGATTGCCTCCTGGCAAATGAAGTTTGTCACCTATTTATTGTGTTTTAGTACCTGTTAGGGAAACCAGCCCTGGAGCCAGCTGGTTAGGGCACTGACAGGCTCAGGATACCAAGGAGACCTGAAGGAACAGGAAGGTTTGAGGCTAGGAATTGGAGACAGTTTATGACCCCAGTTTGGATTTCTTCCTCAGCCACTTGGGCTGCAGCACTCTGTGGTCACATTTTATATTCCTATTGTAGGGAATACTTGAGTTCCCAGGCCGTGTATGTTACCATTGTGTTACTCTGTCACCAAACTCTTGCCAATGCCTAAAACTCCACCTCCACCCCCCCAGTACACTAATAGTAAATTAAAAAAATATCTTTAAAAGAACAGCAAAGATGATTCCTTATCTGTGGTGCTTGACTAAACCCAATGACCAAATTCTTAGGTGGACAACCTGGACTGTCTAGGATGAACACAAGTTTGGAAAGGTAGGACCGGTGCTGCAACCTCCTACCTCCAGCAATGGTGATCAGCAAGTGCAATGGTGTGGGGCTCCAAGCTTCTTCATTTCTTGGATGGAGAGGTTTTAGGAAACCACACTTCCCAGGAGAGGCCCCTCAAGATCTTGCTCTGAGCTAGGTCCTGTCAAGGAGTCCATATACTTTGTTTGTCCATATACTTCATACTCTCTGAGGATAGTGGTGGAACTCAGAGGGACCTTCTTATCATCTTTGCAGCTGATGTACAGTGGGCAGGGGAAGCGTAAGGCATCCTGGGTCAGATCTCCACAGTGCATCTCATGCAGAGCTCTTCTGCATGGCCATTTGCTTGACATCTCTTCATGAGCTCCCAACCACCATTCAAGGTATCTGCTGAGTGGCAGTTGTTTTCAGGGCACAAGAAAGACTCTAAGGTAGGGTAGCGATCACCACTTACAGAGATGTTGAGGAATAAAATGACGTAACATGTCCCAAATTAAGATCAGCACAACTGCTTTCTTACTGTGTTGGAGATGGCTTTGTGGCAGGATGTCCATGGCCCAGCTGGAGGTTCTTGGAGACATCACCATAAACATCAATATTCAAGGCTGAGAATGCCAGCAGTAAAGAAATTCCTTGATGCCTATGGACTCAGTCAAATGTGGAATTTTCTCTGGCCTGTGAGCTGCAGCATTTGTAAAATTCCCTGCAGAGGGCCTGTACCTGGAGGCACTTCTTAGTAATCCTGCCTCTCTTCCCAGCCTGGCATCCTGAAGGAGATGTAGGAACAAGAAGGCCCTGGCCGGCTGCATATCAGCCCTGTGGAGCCGACAGTAGCTGACACACAGGTTTAATAGTTACAGCAGCAGACGTCAGAGCTTAATTTTAAGAGGCAAGGAGAGACTGCTCCCATGCTCTGCCAAATGGGGGTTCATAAACACTGCAGCAGGCTGTTTGGGGTGCCATGTCTTGTGGCTGGGCGTTTTTCTGCTTGGTTAGATCCAGGAGTAAAAGGTTCTGCCTAAGCATGGATCTGCCAGTACAGAAGATGCCAGTGGTTTAGCAAGTCTGACCTAGGACAGGTGATCCTGCAGCCGAGAGCAATGAGAGACAGCTGTGGCTGGGTTCAGCAGGTTCACCCACATCCCCACCCTCTCTTCTTGGGTCAGGGAACCTCAGTTTCCTCCACTGGAACACAGGAAGCATCCTGCCCTGAATTGTGTGGCCTTGAAGTAAGAATTACATCTTTATCCCCTGTCCCTCAAGCTTAGTGCAGATGAAAATCAGAATTGGGTTTTGAAGGATAGCTAGGAGTTCTCACATAGACAGCAGGGGAAGAGCAATTTAGATAGACAATGCTCTGTGGAAGCCTCAAAATATCTGACAGGTGGTCTGAGCTGCAGCTAGGCAGAGTGTGTTAGTCACAGTGGAGCACATGACAGGAACTCCCTTAAGTTCTGTCGGGTAGGGCTCTGTGCATCCGAGGAGATGCCTAGAAGGGAAATGGGGTGCAGAAAGAGACTTGGGCAATCCCTGCCCCCCATCCTTGGGATTTTGGGATCTGGTTCACTTCATCCTGACAGCCAGCAGCAGCGGTAAATGAGGGAGACGGAACGTGTTATTTTAGTTATATGCTGTCCCCACCTAATTATAATTTTAATTGACATGTGAGCAGGCACAGTGCTCTTCAGAGCTGTGTGGGGTGATGGCAGCCGTTCTCCCTGGAAAGGGGCAGAGGTTGCTATCTTCATTAGCTGGGCAGATGGATGGGCAGGGGGTTGTGAGGGACCTGAAAGGCGTGCAGCATGGGGAATGGCCTCACCTTGGTCCATGTGGAGATGAAGGGTCTTTCCTGCATAGATGGTGCACAGGAGGAGAGAAGGAGGGGGGAAGGTGGCAAGCAGGCATCTGGCTCTGGTATGGGTTTATTCAGGCTTCAATCAACTTGTGCGTTCAACAGATATTTATGTAGCACAGCGCAAGGGATTCCAGACTGACTCCAGCCTCCTTCTCTCCTTTGAAAGGCTCAAAGTCTAGAAGGAGGGTGGTAGACGTGGGAACAAGTAATTCTGATTCCTTGGCTGTATGTGAAGTTAGCAGTAAGCAGCATTGGTAATGGGAAGGCTTAGTTCATGAGTGAAGTCAGGCTTCCTAGATGACATGAGTAGGAATTGCCTAGATTCTCCAAGATGCAGAAATGAAGGTAGAGGTGGCCCTTTATAGCAACACTAGGAACTTCTGCAGGGGTATGCAGGAACAGCCCTGGAGTTTTGCAGAGGGAGGATCTGGCAGACAAAGCTGTGGATCTTGGTGGACAAGTCTGCGAAGAGCAGGAGCCAAACTCCCACCCTGATGGCAGGAAAAGTGTTTGGAGTGAGGTTGAGATGGTGGGGATAGGAGACTGCGTATGTGTGGAGGGGAGAGTGTGAGGGTAGGGTTCTAAAATGAAGTTGTGTTTCTGGGAGATAACCCTAGTGGTAGGTGGGCTACCCAGACCTATGGGGTATATGGGGGTGGGAATGAGGTGGGGCTATGTAACAATGGGGTGGGAATGTGGGGTTAATCATTGACACTAGGTAAGAGCAGTGAGGGTCAGATGGTAAAGTCTAGTACTAGGGAGGGCCAGCCCTAAGATAGGGAGTCAGGGAAGACTAGGGAGATATGGATCAAGTTGGACTATGGGTTGGACTACCATGGGGGAGAAGAGACTGGACTCCCTCCTTTAGCCACATAACCATGGATTCCTGGCTAATTAGTGGTCCGTGGCAATTTGCAACCATGTGATCATGTTCACTTTCTATTAGGAGGAGGGCACAAGAAGGTCCCTGAAATCTTGGCACGATTATGATATGTGCTTAGAACATAGTGGGGTTACAACTGGGGCCTTGGTAGCCAAGAGGAATCTGTGGTGGGCAGTAGCAGTAGGCACACTTGTGGCTAGCAGGAAGACAAAGCAGGTAAGCCCCTGCCATACTGTCATTTCACTTCAGGTGTGCTAGGCGGGATGCTGGGTTTCTCCCCAGCTGAGAGAGGGGGTGCTGGCAGGAACTAGTGGAGCTTTCTACTTCTCTGCCTCTTTGGCTTCCTGGTTTTGCTGTGTTTAGTCACAGGGCTCTGGGGGTGCACAGAGTACTTACAGCTGTGGGTAGGGCATCTCCAGGTCAGTCTTCCAATAGTAGGCCCTGTGGTCATTCTCTTGATACATGAGGAGGTAGAGATGGAGGGAGAGGGACATAACAGAGCTAATGAGCCAGACTGTCATGGCCCACAGTGTGTGAATGTGTTATAGTTGTGGTTGGGGTCCTGCCAGGCACACAGAATTCTGGGTCCCCTCTTGACCTACAAAGCAATCCTCAGAATGTGGAGAGACCCGAGGGACTCTTTCCCGATGAGACCTGGGCGTTGACCATCTACACCTAAAAATGTCTGTGTTCTTCTGAAGTTAAAGTGAATCATGGCCGTTGGTGGAGAACTAGGAACACTCAAAAAGGATGAGCAGTGGCTTTCAGGACCTGGAGGGACGCAGGGGCAGGGCTCCTGCTGCATAGGGAATGGACACATCTCCAGCTTCTTGCACACTGCCTTATGTGCTGAGCACGTACCAGTAGCGTACTTGGTTTTTGTCTCCCATCTTCAACCTTTAACACTTTTATTTCTTTAAATGTCACAAGTAATCCACAGATTCACATTTAAGATTAAAAAAAGACTTAAGAAATACTTAGAGGGACTCGGAGTTCCATTTCTTTCCTCCAAAGGAAAATTCCTTTAGGTATATTCCTTTAGAACATTCCCTGTGTAGGTCTATTAACCTACACTCAGAATGGAGTCCTTTCATTTTTGCGTTTGTGTGTTTCCAATGCATGTGTTGTGCCGACTGTGCAGAGCAAGCTGCATCTTGCTTATTTCCAGAGCTCTTTCACTGGCCTTTGAACCCCTAACACTATAAACAGAATCTTACCACATGTCTCCCTGATAATAGACATTTAACAGATTCTCTTAATAGATATTTAGATTCTCTCTGGTTTTTCACAGTTGCAAACCATATTGTAATGAAAACTCTTATGTATGCCCAGGAGTTATTTATCTAGGTAGATTCCAAGAGTGGAATTGCTTGGCGAGCAGTGTGCACATTGAGGTTTTTAAATAGTTTCTGCCAACTTGCCCTCCAGAAATCTGAATCAATTTGCACTCCCACCCACCAATGTAAGAAGAGCACCCACTTTCTCACGTTCTTGCCAACACTGATATTATCAGCCTTTTAATTTTTGTCAATCTGATGGCTCACAGGCAGTACTTCATTGTTATTTTAATTTGCAATTCTCAAATTACTATGAGTTTTTTTCTACCTACACAACATATGTCAACTTAGAAGATCTTAATTGTTAATAAAAAGCATTATCTTGTTTGGTTTATTTATCCAAATAATTCACCACAAACACAGTTAACCATAGTATCTTCCCCATAACTCAGGGGTGGAGTTTTGAAAACAGCAATGTGTAAGCTGCCTGCTGCTTGCTGATGGACTGTGAGTGCCGCCCTCCTTCTGTGCATTCATTCTGTTTCTTGGTTGTTTGTGTAAGTTCCTTAAGATGCTGTTGTCCGAGGATCGGGGAGCAGTTCAACACTGTCTCCTACTTTCATTGTGGTACTTCGGGCATAGATTACAGGTGTCTAACCAGGTGACACAATGAGACTCTTGGGTCTGTAAAAGCTAGGATTTCAGGCTGCCCTGCCACTGTTTCAGTAGCACCAAGCTACAACATAAATGTAAGGAGACTGACGAGGCATTCATTTTCTCTGGATGTTGTTCTCTTTATTTTTTATTTTTTTCAACTTGACACAAGCCAGGATCATCTGGAGAGAGGGACCCTCAATGTAGAAAATACTCCCACAAGACTGGCCTGTAGGCAAGACTGTGGGACGTTTTATTGATTAATGATGATGATGTGAAAGGGCCCACCCCACTGTGGGAGGTGCCACCCCTGGGCAGACGGTCCTGGGCTACATAAGAAAGCAGGCTGAGCAAGCCGTGGAGAGCAAGTCAGTAGCAGCCCCTCTTCATGGCCTCTGCTTCAGTTCTGGCCTCCAAGGTCCTGCCTTGAGTTCCTGTTCTGATTTCCCTTCATGATGGACTATAGCTCTAAACTGAAATAGACTGTTTCCTCCCCAAATTGCTTTTGGTCATGGTACTTTAACACAGCAAGAGAAACCAAGCTAAGGCAGCTGTCTTTGGAATCAGTTTCTTCTTGAAATATGTTCAAGTTTTGGGGTCCCATTTTGTTGGTGGCCTGCGAGGTAGTCTGGTTGTTCTCTCTTGTGTCTTCCCCTTGTTCTGGAAATTATCTTCAGTTGAGGTCACACTGTCTGTTGGCATCTGTGGGCCTGTCAGCTTGCTGAGTACTGGAACGGGTCCCACCTGCTTGGTTCATTGGCTCTGTTGCTTTTTTCCCGGTGGCCTGTCTTTCTGGCCTTTCCTTTAGGCTGCTTACTGTCTCCGTGACACTGTGTTTCAGTTCTGGTTTCATGGTCTATCTGAGCTGTCTTTACTGTTTTGTTCATTTTTTTTCTCTGATTTCTCATGTGATTCAGACCTTTTACCTTTCTTAAAACTTTCACATATTTGATTAAATAAACAAATGCTTAGAAAATGCATGACATTCATATAAGTAATCATTAGCTACTTTCCCTCACAGTTATACATCCAAAGGATTGTCCTCCATCTCTGGATGCTTTGAATACATTGCATAATAAGATAAGGAAGGGGCTGTGACCTTCATAATCATGGCAGCACCATCCAGGGACATAGCACATCTCCTTATTTACTGGGGGGGGGGGGGTTTTTTATTTTTTTTAAAAATTTTTTTTTTTTTTTTTTTTTTTTTTTTGGGCAGATCTAGTATATTCCTTATTAAGTTTATCCCGAGGGATTTTATAGATTTTTTTTTTTTGCTTTTAATATGAATGAGTTTTCTTTTGGATTACATTTTCTAATTGGGAATGCTGGCATACATGGAAGCTATTGATTTCTGTGTATTGATTTTATATCTGGGAGTTTTGCTGAACTCTCATATGGGTCTGACTAGTTATTAAAAATTCTTTGGAGCTTATAGGTGGCCGCTCAGAATTCCTACAGATGATGAGTTTTCCCTTGCTCTTCTCAACGTTCACCTTCATTTTGCTTCTAGGTGTTATCACTACAAATATGGGAAAATGCTAAATACTGAGAGTGGTAGAAGATCCTAGATTTCACAGGATGATGTCTGGTGTAGGTTTCTGTAGGTCCTTCTAGAAGAGTATTTTCTTTTGGTCCTATTGGTATCAGGAACTACTGAGGGTTTTACTAAGAGTACTTACTATTTTGGTCAAATTCAGCAAGTAATTAAAATTAATTTTTAATTAGTTTAGCATTTCTGGTGTTGTGTTCTGTTGAGTGGTTATGCAAATGAATGCCTTAAGTGTTTTGAGTTGATAATGGAAGGGGCGTTCCTTTACTCAGGTCAATTTCTGTTGCTTTGGACTTGGGTCTTTTTTTTTCTTTTTACATCTTATTTGTTTGTTTGTGTATTAAGTGTGCGTACAGCTCAGTGCTTGTGTGGAAGTTAGAAAACAACTTGTGGTAGTGGGTCCGACCTTCTTCTGGCATGTGGGTCCTAGTGACCAAATGCGGTCAGTCAGGCTTTGCAGCAAGTGCTGTTATCCCCTGAGCCATCTCGCCTGCCCTATGTGATGACTATTTGAGCACATATTCTTCTCAAGTTTTTTTTTTTTTAAAGGTTTTTCCCGATGATGCAGACAAGGCTGGCCTCGAACTCACAGAGATCTGCCTACCTCTGCCTCCCAAATGCTGGGTTTAAAGGCATGCGCCACCAGGCCCAGCTTTCTCCTCAGGCTTTTATTGAGATTTGTGCCAGTAAAAAGAAAAGACTGTGAAATCTCTTGGATCTCAGAAGAAGGTGCAGCTGTAGAGTCAGGGAATGACTTCCCTTCTCCTCCAGGATGCATGGTACTGGCAAGTTTCTGGGCACCAGCTTTACTTTTTGTAAAGAGGGAAGCATCACAGAATCTAGTTTATAATATTGTATAAGGATTACATTAGTTAATATATGCAAAACTGTAGACAGATCTTAGAACATGATGAGTACTTAATAAACATTATTTAATAGATTTATAAATGAGATGCACAAATCTTCTATATTATTATTTTCATCTACTGAATCTGAAAGAAATATGAATGTGTATGTGTAAGTGTGTGTATATGTGTATGTGTGTATTGTGTGTGTGTATGTGTATATGTATATGTGTGTAGTGGTTTGGTTTATTTTGAAACCTAGTGTCATGTAACCAGCCTGGCACTGACCTTGCTTTGTAGCTGAGGATTACCTTGAAGTTTTGATACCTCCTAAGTTCTGAAATTTTAGGCCTATGCCACTACTTCTAATTTATGCAGGCTGGGATGGAACCCCAGGCTTATGCATGCTAGGCAAGCCCTCTCCCACCTGAGCTATGCTGTCTCTGTGACAGAAGGTTTTCTGTTTCCTCTTTTTTTTTTCATCATTTTTACTTTATTTATTTTGAGTTTTGGCTTTAGAGTTCATAAACTGTCATTGCTGTCCTGTCTTTGGTGTGGTCTGTCTTTTATCAATATGAAACGTCTTTGCTCCTTAGAATGCCTTCCATCTAGAATCCCATTTTGTCTGATAAACACCTTCTTTTTCTGGGTTATTCTCTGGTGCTGTTTTTCTCACCAGATTATTTTTAACCTTTGTGGTGTTTATGTTTCCATCTTTTATAATAAGTTGTGTCATGATGAGAAAAATCTGATGTGTTTAAGGAAGATTTTTAGTACAGGAATTTAACCTGTTTACATTTATTGCGATTGCCCATGTGCTTGGACTTTTTTTCTTGATACTTTATTTTGTGCTTCGTATTTACTAATATTTCTTGTGTTAATTTTGGACCTTTCTTGACTTTTGTTAGCTTGTTTGGGTTTTCTTTGTCTCAGTTTTTGTTTTTAAGATTGTTTTCTCAACAGAGAATGTTGGGATAGAGCGTCTGAGGGCTCCAATATATTTTGTGGTGCCATAGGATATTTAGTGCCCTAGGTACAGGACACTAGCCAGAGCAGGTTTCACTTGTCATTGTGGCAACTAGAACTTAGTAAGGATTCAAGGCACTGCTAAGCATTTGCTCTCTAATGGTTTATACTGTATATCTTAAAGATATATTTAAGCTGATATTTATCATTTTCCATAAGATCATTGTCTCCCTGAACAAAACAAAGCCTTTTGTATATTTTACTTGCCTTTCATATGTGAACTTTATTACTACCCAAGATGAGACAGATTGGTATTTTAGTTCAGATTTTTAAGACTTGTGTGTGTGTGTGTGTGTGTGTGTGAGAGAGAGAGAGAGAGAGAGAGAGAGAGAAAGAAGGAGAGAGAGAGAGAGAGAAGGAGAGAGAGAAAGAGAGAGAGAAAGAGCGAGAGGGAGGGAGAAGGAAAGAGAGATAGAGAGAGATATGTATTTTTTGTTGGGGATTGAACCCTGGGCCATGCACATCCCAGGTCCAAGCACTTTACCACTGAGCTACATTCTTAGCCCCTAATAAATAATTTATCCATTAATGTGAACTGTTTCACTACTATGATTGAATTCTATTTCCTGCCTTTGGACTTGTTTAGTTAGAGTCTCATGTTTCTAGGCATTCAAAAGTCTGCACGTGAGTGAGACCTTCAGTGCATTTGCAAGGTCACTCAATAGCTACCACTGATTTCAGAACACTTCCACCATGCCCTTAAGATACTCTTGTGTCTGTTAAGTAGTTACTTCATGTCCCTCTCCTTTCCCTTCCTCTGGCAGCCACTCCTCTGCTCTGTGTTTGCAGTCACCTCTCATAGCTGGAATGCACCATTTGAAAGTTCTTTCCCAGTAGGTTTGTGGAAGGTAAACTTTCTGTGCCCTTGTATTTCTGAAAAAAGCCTGTTTGCCTCCCAACAGCTTAGCAGAGAGTTGAAGCTTCAACCCATTTTCCTCCCAAGCCCTTTGGAAATTCTGCTTCCTTGGCTGGTGTGCACCCTTTGTTCCTGATGACAGTTAGGTGCTGTTGAGTGCTCAGGACAGGGCTTACCTGGGAAGGACTCACTTCACTGTGATGTCAGGCCTGTGAGGTGGGTTCTGTTCCCTATAGAGAAGGCTGGCAAGTGAGGCACACTGAGGATTGTCCCACAGACATGACAGGTTCACACCTAGGCCACTTGGCTCAGAAACTTGTAATTTACCATTCTGACTTCTGCTCCTCTGCAGGCCATCTGGCTGGTTTCTTTCTGGAAAATTTTCTATTTCACTTGAGTTCTAAAATTTTCACTACTCTGTGGCTGAATATCATCTTTTTATATAATTCTATTTTGCACGCAATGGATTCTGTCTATCTGAGAGATTGAGAGCTTCTAAATTAAAAAAAAAAAAAAGTACGAACAACAGCAACAACAAACTAACTTTCTGTATTCATTATCATCTCTTTTTGGAATTCCTTCCAAAAGGAATTTTGGGTGGAATTGACTCTCTCCATTTCCTTTCTGGTTTTTCATCCTTCCTACCTCTGGACATTTGTGCTGCTGTCTGGGGGAGTTTCTTTCTCCATTCTCTGGGTTACAATTGTGGCCTTTACCTTTTCTGCTGTGTTATTCAGCCCCCTTCTAAAACTTTAGTAATGAAATAGTCAGTTATAAGATCAAATTCTTTGTGTGTGTGTGTGTGTGTGTGTGTGTGTGTGTAGTGGAGATCAAACTCACAGCCGGGTAAGTACTCTACCACTGAGATATGCCTCAGCCCAAGTTAATTCCTTTTTAATGGATGCGGGAGCATGCTATTTCTCAGTGTTTCTTTTTTGAAGGGGACTTTTGGCTTGTTCTAGTAGGTCCTCGGATGCACTTCTCTTGATGGGCAGATCTTGATAAAGGACCGCTCTGGGTTACATACCTATCTTTGTATTTTCATGCTGGTCTGTCTGTGAGGCTCTCAGTCCCCAGCAATGGCTGCTGCAGATGCCAGTGTTTGGATCTGAGGGTTTACTGTCTCCTGGAACTTGGTGCCACTCTATGGGAGGTGAACTTCCTCTTCCTGGAGACCAGGTGCTCATTCATCCTGTTGTAGGGCCCATGTGATTTGGATTTCACTGCTTGTGTTACAGTCAGCCATCCCCGTGTGTGATCTGGAGCAAACCTGTATCCCCCATCCTGTTGCCTTCTGTGTGGGGCTGCTGCTTGGCGCTTTTGTGGCTAGGGAGCCATTTCTGGCTTGCCTCCATCAACCAGCCTTTGCCTATCAAGTTTTCTTTAGGATTTCTGCCCTGTTAAAGAGAGCAACACAAAACAAATCCGTTCTTGTTTTCTAGTATGGGTGATTCTTAATCTTTTTTTTTTTTTTTTGTCTTTAACATTGCTATTATTATTTTCGTGTCTTGGGAAGAAGAAGTTGATCATACCTTAGACTACCATTTTGGTTTAATCTCAATTCGTTTTTTTACGGATGACCTTGTTGCATAAGGAACTTATAATATGGCACACCATTCCCCATAATTAAGATGATATGATAATTATTTTCTGGGCCATTAAAATTTCTTTGTAATTGCTATTTTAATGACTGTGTGATACAGCTTCTGGTGCCTTTACCTTAATTGATCTAACTGTTTCTCTTCTTTTCTTAACATTTCACTGTGGTGAAGGCACTGCTGTGAGCATCTTGTGCCTGAGACTTCATCCACCTCAGGGACTAATTTTCTAAGGTGGGGTCAGAGGGATCGACATAAATGTGTTTAATGTGATGACATGACATTGCCCGCACCACTGCAGTCACTGGCTCAGGGGCTCAGCATGTTCAGGCGACATGCAGCCATAGCTGTTGTCCATCTCAGGACATCTTAATCTTCCTACACCATCATACAGGGTGTTCACTGAACAGAACGAGCTCCTGTATTTCCTCCCTCAGTGCTCTAACCCCCTTTCTCCTTTCTGCCCCTGTGGATGGCTTTGCCCTAGGTGCCACACGGATACAGACCATACAGCAATTATTATTTCATCGCAGATGTGTCATCTCCTCTCAATCCACTTATGTCGTTAGGTATGTTTCAAGTGCTTGCTCTGTCCCCATTCTGCCCTGGGACTCCTTGCCTTCTCTTCCATGTTGTGAGCCCATGGAGACTGTCTTCGCAAGGGAGGCTCTGCCATGCTCATGGTTTGTGATTCATCTCCGAGTCAGAGCCAAATGAAATATAATTTCCTTCCTAGCAGGGCTGGTCTGCAAGTTTGTATTCATAGTTGCTTTACAGTTTTTACTTGTGTCTGTGGCGTTCCTCTCACATCTGCCAGATGCTGAGGTGTGCGGGGAGTCCCAGGGCTCCATCCTGTGGTTCGGTGGGGTGGGGGTGGAGTGGGAGTGGGAGTGGAGAGTGTCCACATGTGAGGCTGTGTTACTTTTGTTGCACTAGGGATGCTCTGCCACCACACTGTGTCTCCAGCTCTGGGACTGTGTTTTGGTGACTTGATGAGGTTGCTGCTGTCACTGAGAGACCTAGGAAGCTCTGAGTGAGCTGCTTGCCCCTGCTGTCCATGCTGTGATAGAAGATCCCAGGAGAGACTCTGCAGGGGGAGAAGGCAAAGAAGGGAAGGGGAGAAGGGGAACAACCCTACTGTCATCCCCGGCCTCAGCCCCAGCAAGTGCCACTTAGACGTCTTTCCACCATCTCTCTGGTCTTGTCAGTGATTTTTGCAGAGGCCATGATGGACCTCTCTAAAAGACCTAGCCCCTCCTTCTTGATAAAACACAAAGTGATAGCTGCAAAGAGGAGTCAGATCTATTAAAGAACCATGGAGGGCTGTCTCCCTGACACAAGGAAGAGGCCTGGGTGAAGTTCAGCATGGGCTAGGGATGTCAGGAGAAACTGAGACCACTAGAATGATATGGGGGTATCTCAAGGGACTCAAGGGCACATAGTAACCAGCAAGGCTGGCAGACTCACCTCTGCTGCTGGGACAGTTTTGGGGCCATGGTTGTTCTCATGTTTCTGAGTGGGGTGAGGCACCCTAAGCACCTGGACCTTTTCTTTATGTCAGACAAGCCCAGACTGTGTGAGCTGAAAGACATGACTAGGAGAGAGTCCATCTGGGAAGAAGAACTGGGAAAGGCCTGGGGTTTTTCCAGGAGGACCAGCTAAGATGGTGGGGAGAGTGCCCCTGCTGCTCCCTACCTGTCCACACCTCCTACTCCTGGGGGTGGGAGGTAAGAATGCCCAGGGGCTCTGAAAAATTGATCATGCAGAGAATCTACCTCTAGAAGAGAAGATATGTTTATTGGCAGTTGAAACAGGTATTTGTCATTACTTTACAAGTGCTTCCTTCTTGGCTCATTCATCCCTTTTTTAGGAGCTCACAAACCCAGACATGCCCAGTTATGTGCTTACCTCTGGGTGTCTTGTGGTTGAGGTGGGACAACAGGAAGGAGCCAGGCTGGAGGGCCAGCCTAGGCACCAGAAGGGAGTTGCAAGGTTGGTGCCTGGAATCAAAGCATGAGAACAGGATAAAGGGACAGCCATGTAGACCTAGTCTGAGTCCTGAGCAAGGGTACAGGCCTGTCACCTGCAGTCGGGTGGGCCTTCTGCAGGCAGGTGAGGGATATGTAGATGGGTGGGTATTAGGTGTAAGTGTAGGATAGAACTGGAGGGCGGGGGTGACTGGCTGGAAGGTTGGATGAGAGTATGGATGGGTTGAACAGATGGAAGGGTAGATTGGTGGAGTGTGCATGGGATGGGTAGATATATGGGTGCATGATTCCAGAGAAATATATGTGGGTGGCTAAATAAAATATGCAGGGTATGAATTGTTGGGTGGGAGGACAGTTGGATGAAGGGCTATGTGAATGGAGGTATAGTGAGATGGGTTGATGGAGGCAGAATGGTGCATTGTGGGGTAGGAAGCAGATCAGATGGGTAACATACTAAGTAATAAAATTAAGTGGCTAGATATGCAAAAATTAAGTTCCTTGTGTGAGTCAGAGGCTGTGGAGGTTCTAAGGAGCTGCCTAAACTCACCTCACTTCTGGGCCATGATCCCTCTTCTCTGCTTCTGCCACCTTGGCCTGGTAGGCATAGGTACTTGGGCTTATGGAATACTGGCTGTGATGTGTGGATGTGATAAGGCCGTATTGGGATGGGGGTGAGGGCGAATCTGGCATTTGCTTGATGGGGTCTCTACCAGGCATAAGTGCACATGTAAACAATGCTCTTCTATTTCCCCCCAACTGGGGAGGCTTAATGTGACTTGCCCAAGGTCATGCTGCTGGACAGAGGCAGGAAGTCACAACAGTTAAGATGCTGGTGGCAGGTGTGGAGAGTATAGACTGTAGACCCAAGCTGAGGGAGGGACCCATGATCCTGTGGGTTAATAACACCAAGCATGGTGGCTTAGCTGTGGGGTTCTGGGACCAACAATCATATGGTTTTCTAATGCTTCTGTAGTAGGTTTAGGAGACTAGGCTAGAATGACAGCCACACATTCTAAGCTCAATGTGGCAGGCCAGGACAGCTGGAACCTGTGTGGCAATATTGGGGTGAGGGGATGGTTGGACTAAGGGTCAAGCTCAGCCTCATAATAGTTCTGAAGATTACCGTCTTCTACTGAGTCTTGGGAATATCTTGGCTGTAGCTCACCTACCCTTTCCTTCTGAGGAAAACCTGTCAAGATTCCCAAACCCAGCACAAAACATGTTTCCAGAACACCTGTAGCTTCCATTCCCATCTTTGGGCTAGGTTAGGGATCTCTCTCAACTTCTCCTGGATGGGCATTCCAGGCACTTTGTTCACACTCAGGTTTTAGGGAGGCAGATTCTATCAGACAGATCCCCTGAAATGGGAGCAGAGCCAGGCCACCCACCCTTGTCTTCTGACTTCATAGCTGATGTCCCACTTGGGACCTGCCCCGTCTGTGCTCCTGGGGGACTGCTTTAATGGTGGGTGTTTGGCTAAGGAGTCCCATCATAAACTCGTGCCCTGGACCCCAGCTAAAGGCAGTCGGCCCCATCTTTTGCTTCAGAGGCTTGGAAGGCAAGAGCTGGAAGCCCTCCATGTTTGGAAAAGACACAGGAAGCTGGACTTGAACTGTCCTTAGCAAAGATAAAGCAGAAATCCCAAAAAGTAATTTTAGTGCATTAGGCTTAGATGGGAGACTGTTTCCGGATCATTTAGTTTACTGATGGTGATAGGTTGGTGGTTAGATTAGCAGGAAGCCAGTCAGCTCGAAAGGAGGGAATTAATTTATGAGACTGCAGAAGGGAAAGCTGTTTGTAAGAAGTACAGTGGTTTTGTTGTAATAGCACTGAGTTTAGCAGAAACAACAAGCGCTGGCAGGCCTAACTGTCTGTCACAGAGCCAACTTCCAGGAGCACCTGTCTGTGGGCTAGGAACACACAAGAATTGTGGCATGGTCTAGCTGGAGCTGCAGCCTGCCTTTTACCTTCTCTCCTGATAGGGAGACAGAAACTCCTGGCCCCTGGCTTTCCTGGGCTTTGGCACTGAACTTCTGGAGCCTGGAATCTGGCCTGCAGGTTGGGATTGTAGGAGACTTGGTGACTGACAGGCAAGCCCAGGGACATCACTGCATCTCCTCATATCAAGGTCATACTGGAGGGCAACCTCTCCATCATAAAGGCACTTGAAAGGATGCTCCTCCTGGTCCTGTGCCACACTACAAGTGCTGTGGAAGGGATCTGCGTCTGGAGAGTGCCCCGTTCAGTACACAGATGTCCCCTGGGCTTGGCTTGTGAGCCCAGGAAATGGCCTGGTAAAGCCATTTCTGAGCCCATGAGCTAGTACTTAAATGACCTGGGTAAGCCATGTCTCTCACAGCCTTTGTATCCTCATCTGTCAACATATCAGGATTGTTATGAGGATGACCCAAGAAGATGCACGCAAGGGACTTGGTACGTTCCCTGACATGTGGTTAGTCCTAGGGAATGGTAGCTGTGAGGATTATTATGAGTATCATTGATGGCAGGGAAGTTAATCAGAGCCCACCAAATCCCAGCTCCTGGAGTCCTTCTACTGCATCCCAGTCTAAGCCTGGACCCACTCTAGGATGTACTTGTCCTCTGGGTTCCTCTTCCTCATTTGGAGCCTAGATCAGTTTCTCTGTTCTGGGTTACCTGCCTCCCCTCAGCTCTGCAGCTGGTGCTCTAACTAAGCCTCGGGCTGGAGCTTGGGTCTCCCAGTAGTTGCGTGAGTTTTGCTTTCTTGTTTTGTTCCTATAGCCCACACAGCCTGGGGAAAGAGCTTCTGAGTTTGATATCCTAAAGATCTGCGTTACTGTCCCTGTCCCTGTTGCTCCTTTCCATGCAACCACTACTACATTCTGCTCACAGGGCTAGTATATGATGGAGCTCAGACTGGAATCATCCCCCTTAGGCCCTTTTCATCCACCTGCTCCTCTGGTGTTTGAGGGCTGACGTCTAACCCTCTATGGTTGGTCTGTGGGAGGTGGGACAAGAAACTGGTTCTACCGATCCAGGAGGAACACCACAAGTCGGAGCAGCTTGGGAGGAAAAGGGAAGCAGGCAGATTTCCCTTGATGACTAATGAAGCGTGAGCTTGCTCAGAAGGTGACTAATGAGTGCTCTTGTCATTACCTCTAGCAGAAAAAGGGACAATGTGTTTAGGGTTTTGGATGAGAGTGCGTTTTTTTCCAGGTTCCACTCAAGCCTCACCGCAGACAGCCATTATTCCAGGTTGAGGGACTTTTTGCTTTGAAAGTGAAATGACTCCGATGTTGTATGAGCCTGAAGGAGCCAAGCCATCTGGAAACACTTGGAGACAAGCTTGCTTTGCTTCCACCCACATTTAACTTAGCAGTAGCCAGGGCGGTCTGAACTTTGCGAAAGTGCCCTCTCAGCAGAAAGTGCCTGTATGGTGGCGCTCAGCCACAAGGCACTTTGCACAAATTACAAGTGCTGGGAAACAGAGGGCAGCCCTGAGGGAGAAGTGAGATCCCCTAGTTAGCTGGTGGGGGTGGGCATTCTGCCTTGACTCATGCAGATGACCTTCGGAACCATGGAGCTAGCGGTGGTGGTGCACGCCTTTAATCCCGGCACTTGGGAGGCAGAGGCAGGCGGATCTTTGTGAGTTCGAGGCCAGCCTGGTCTACAAAGTGAGTCCAGGACAGCCAAGGATACACAGAGAAACCCTGTTTCGAAAAAACAAAAACAAAAACAAAAACAAAAACAAAAAAAAGAGTTTCAAAGCTGGTGAATTAAGGCAGGGCATTGCTAGTGGAGTTTTGACTTAGCTTCCAAACTCCAAGCTCAGGTTGGTGGATGGACAGAAGGTGTGTGAGATATTATTGTATTTCCTCACTCAGGAGCCTGTGTTCTTGGGAGACAGAAGCCCCTGGTGCTTCTTTGGGTGTGAAATCCGGCATGGTGGTCTAGGTATTTGTTCTGCATGGCTGGATGGAGACATTCGCATATTTGGGCTTTGATGGAGGCACATGTTGTTATGGGGTTACATTTGGGATTTGATGGAACATTATAGAAGAAAACATGGGTGACAGTCACCTACTGTCCTGTTTGGGTCTCCTGGCTGCCCCAGGTTTTCCCCAGTGCCTGCTGGAAGCTGGGCAATGTAGTGGGAAGAATATGGTATGTGACAGTTGGAGTTTGCACTAAGCGACACTGTGATTTGAAGGACACTTATTTTATTGTTTTTTTTTTTTTTAAATTTCTGGTGTGTGTGTGCAGCACAGTTACCTATGCACCTGTGTGTGGAGGGCAGATGCTGATGTTGGGTGGCTCTGTCTATTGCACTCTACTTTGATGTTTTGAGCAAGGATCTCTTATTATACCACGAGCTCATGCTTGCACCACCATACCTGCCATGAGTGCTTGTGATCTGAACTCAGGTCATTTACTTAAATATTTTTTATTGAATTATTGTTTTAAATTTATGTTTATTTGTGCAAGGTTAGAGGAACACTTGTGGGAGTTGGTTCTCTCCTGCCACTGTGCGTATCTTAGGGATTGAACTCAGGGTGTCCGGCTTGGCAGCAGATGACCTTACCCACTCAGCCATCTCACTGGACCAGCACTCAGGTGTTCATGGCTGCACAGCAGGCACTTTACTGACTGAGCCCTTTACCTGGTCCCCTCAAGGTGCTTTTCTCTCTCAGTCTCAGCTTCCTCTTTGGTAAAGAAGGGGACGACAATACCTGCATGGTGGGCTCTTGCAGAGATGGACTAGGATGTAATAGGTGGGGCCCTGATTTCCTGGCTGGCAGGGGAGGTGGTCAGAGGATGTTAGTGTGCCCTGCCTCCATCTCTTCCTCCTCCCTTCTCTTCCTCTTGGCCACATGTTCCTCCCCTGTGGCTTATGAAGCTCTTTAGAGTGGAGTGGCTGGAAATCTATCACACTCACCTTCCTGTGCCCTCTACTGTCTGGTCTGGAGATCTGAGTTCAGAGATAACAGTTATTACTGACCAGAGCCAGCCAAGTTGTAAATTTCTTTGACTTTGGCTTTTTGGAAGTTCCAGAAATAAATGTGGGGACATTTCAGCCTCCTGCAGACTGGTGCGCACACGGCGTCTCTGAGAAAGATGACAGAGGGGTCCTTGGTGAGGCTGGCTGGGTCTCGGTAGAGCAGCCGCCACTTCTGGAGTTTCCATCATTCTGCAGAAACCACACGTGAGGGCAGTGGGAAGCCAGGAGACCGTGGTTGCTTATTCGATGGCCACACATGGCGTGGGTCTTTAGCAGAAGCACAAAACTGTAATTAGAGTCTTGGGGACCTAAGGTACATCAGAAATGCCAGCTACACATTGAAATCTGATCAATGCTGACTTTGTTCTCCTTAGAACTGGATTGCACCTTGGCTATGCATATGAACAACCCAAGTGTGGCTCTGTCCTAAGGAGCCTCTTAAAGTATGGTCTACTGGGAACACACCATGGTGGGGACTGACTTGGGGCCCAGTGCTCTGCCTCGGGGTCATATGCCTGCCGGAGGACCGAGGCTCAGGTAGCTGCTCTGAAATGACTCTAGGTCAGGGTCAAGTGGGGGTAGAGAGCACAGCCTGTGGCAACCATACAGATATTCACAGTCTGTGCCATTGATGGGGCTGAGGCTACACACCCTGGGAAGTGGCCTCAAGCTCGGGAACTTGGACTTGAAGGATGGCATACATTTGGGTGCATCTAGTTTTGAGGGTGACTTGGACAAATGGAAGGCGACTAGACCTCAATGCCTGCAGATGGCCTGGAGGGGAGGGAGGACAGAGAGGAAAAGGCTCAAGAGGCTGGGCTCATGGAGATACTGGCTTCAAGAACTGTCACGGGGTATCCTCCTAACAGGGAGCTGCAGAGGAAGAGGGACTTCAGTGCAATCTTTTCACCTAGTTGCAGTTTAGGAGGAAGGTTATTGATTCTACTTGATACTTACTGGACTTATTTTAGGTGGTTCATTATTAACCATAGAGGCCAAATGCTACATGGTTAGTAATGCAAGTCCCTCCTTGGAGTCACTGTGGAAACATACATGCCGTCTCCAGCTTAGGGTTCCCTCTAGACAAGGATTCTGCCTGGAAATACAATGAAACAGTGTGACCCTTCAGGTCTTTTACTCTGGAGGTAAAAAGACTGACTATGCCTGTGGGAAATCCAGTGGTTAAGTGCGATGCCCAGGACTCCCAGCATGCAGCCTCTGTTCTCCTCTCTTCCCATCTGTCTCTGTCTCTCTCACCTCTTATTTTTATTTACTTGGTGTTTTACAATAATTTATTAGTTTTTAAAAGAAGTTCATACAATGCATTTTGAGTATATTCGTTGTTTTCTTGTGGTGTTGGATAGGAACCCAGGGCCTTGTGCACACTAACCCAGTGCTCTACCACTATCTGCATGCCAAGCCTCAACCACCTCTCTTTATGGATGTCCCATTCTTTGTTCCCCACTCCTCCTCTGAGCATTCCTACAGGTCCTCCCTGCAGGACAGTGCTTAGAATGCGTGTTTGCTAGGTTACTTGATGGGCTGCGCTTTTGTTAATGATCATGGCATTAGTGTGAGGAGGGGTCCTTTATGGGGTGTCCCTAGGATCTAGCCTCATCTAAGTAGAAAACTGGAGGCAGTTTTCTACTTTGTCCAATTCCAACTGTATTCAGGACTCACCTTGCTCTTGTGGTCCCAAGAAAATGAATTACCTGTAGCTTCCTATCCCCTTATCTCCATTGCAACTTTATAAATCCAAAGAGCTAAGGCAAGCTCTCTTAAATCTACCATTTACAATATAATCTTCCCACTGGCATAGACCATTTCCCATTGCAAATAACAGAATAACTGCTCTTAGAGACCCTCCAACCAGGTGTGCTTCATACAATTACAGTTGGACTCCTTCCTCTTTCTTTTCCATTACCACCAGCAGAGCACATTCCCAGAGTAACCCAAGGCCACTCTGACACCAGGTGTGTAGGGTTTCTGTTCTACCAGTTCATGTGGGCAAAGGGCCCCTCCTTGTCAGCTTGTCCCGACACTGTGTAGGAGCCACACTTGAATTCAATAATATATTCACAGATTCTGGAAGTGGCTCTGGGGTTGGAACCAAGGATCAAGACTTCATCTCAAGATCTGGGAATGGAAGAGAAACCCAGCTCTGACCACTTGGAGGAGGGCTTAGGTTGTCCTTGAAGATAGAGAGAAGCTATTGTGGCAGGCCAGGCTGGGAAGCCAGTGCCCAGGTGGAGGGTCAAGAGGCAGGATATGGGAGTAGTCCAGGATCTTAAAGTCTGGATGGTAGAATTCTCATTGAGAAGGTGGCTGGGAATGGGAACAAAGAGTGGTGGTCCCAGGAGGAGTGGCAGTATGGAGCACAAAATTCAAGGAGTAGATGGTTATAGGGTACACTTGTAGTGTTTTTGGCAACTTGATACAAGCCAGGGTCATTTGGGAATAGGGAACTGAGATTGAGAAAATTTCTCCTTAAGATTGCCTGTAAGCAAGTTTTGGGGGGTTATTTTATTGATTAATGATCAACAATAGGAGGGCTCAGCCCATGTGGGCAGTGCCACCCCAGGCAGGTGGTCCCGCGTTGTATGAAAAAGCAAGCTGAGTAAGCCATAGGGACAAGACAGTGAGCAACGATCCTCCATGCTCCTTGCTTCAGTTCGTGCCTTCGGGTTCCCGTCTTGAGTTCCTACCATTATTTTCCTCAGTATTGGGTTGTGACCAAAAGGTTGTAAGTGGATGCAAACATTTTTCTTCCTCCCTGAATTGATTTTAGTCATAGTAATAGAAAGTGAACAGGAGTACAGGATGAGTGAGGTTCAGGGAGCATCATTGCTGCTTATAGCTAGCAAGAGATATAGTAGACTTCTGAATTTGTTCAAAGATATGTCTATGTTAATTTCTCTCTCTCTTTCTCTTACACACACACACACACACACACACACACACACACACACACACACACACGAAAAACCAAAGGATCACTAAAAATGAACTTCTATTTTTCAGTACGGGGGAACTCAAGGTTTTGTATGTGCCAGAAAAATGCTCTACCATTGAGCTACATCCACACCCCATTTTTTTAGGGGCTTACTGTGGACACCAGCCTGAGCTCAGGCTCTCAATTCTCCTGCTCCCTGCCACTCGAGTTCTAAGATTATGGGCACTTGCTACAGTGCAAAGTTTTTCTTTTCTTTTAGCTTTATTATATATAACTGACAAGTAAAACTGTATGTGTTCCTTGGGTATGATGGCATATGCTCATATTTCTAGCTACTCAGGAAGCTGAGGCAAGAGGAATACACAATTGAGGACAGCTTGGGCAGTGTAGTGAGACCCTATCTCAAAATAAAAAGGGTCAGTGGGTTTAGCTCAGTGGTGAAGTGCTTGCCGTGTGTGCTCTGGGTTTTACTCCTTGTTCCACAGAAAACACGTATTTAAGATGTGTAATATGATGCTGATACACATGCACTCCTGAACTGATTGCTGAAGTCAGGGTGATATAACATATTTATCACTTCTTATATTTGTGAGAACATGTATAATCTTATCTGTGAATCTCAAGCATATGACACAGTATTACTGAACATAGTTGCTGTAGTGTGCATGAGATCTTGAGACATTTTAATAGAGAGTTTTACCCTTGACCGAAATCTCCCTATTGCCTCCAGCATGGCCCCTGATAACTTCCTTTCTAGTCTCTGTTCCTGCAAGTTTAACTTCTTTAGATTGCACATGAAAGTGAGACCAGGCAGTGCTTGTTCTTCTGTGTCTGGCTTACTTCAAGCATAATATTCTCTAGATTATTCACATTTCAGAAAATGGCAAGATTCCCTTTGTTGAAAAGGCTAAGTAATATTTCATTATGTATACATGCACTACATTTCCATTGTTCATCTGTTGATGGACACTTAAGTTGTTTGAATATCTCAAACATTCTAAATAGTAGTGCAATAAACATGGGTGTTAAAATACCAATTTCAGTTCCTTTGGGTACGCAGAAGTGGAATTGCTGAATTATATGGTAGTTCTATTTTTAGTGTTTAAAAGGATGCTTCATGCTAGTTTTCCATAGTGGCTGCACCAATTTGCAACCCAGCCAATCGTATGCAAGAATTCTTTCTCCATGTCCTTGCCAATACTGGTTATCCTTTGGGGAAGCAAGGACATTTTTGGAAGTGGTAGGCATATTTACCAGCTAGGCAGTGGGAATGGTAGCACAAACTATGTGCTATGCAGTGTGCTCAAATCCACAAAATTGTATGAATATATCATGTACAGTTTTCATATGCCCATTATATATCAAAAACAGTTTGGTTTTTTTTGTTTTTGTTTTTTGTTTTTTGTTTTTTTGTTTTTTTTGGTTTTTTGAGACAGGGTTTCTCTGTTTAACAGCTCTGGCTGTCCTGGACTTGCTTTGTAGACCAGGCTGGCCTCGAACTCGCAAAGATCCGCCTGCCTCTGCCTCCCAAGTGCTGGGAATAAAGGCGTGCGCCACCACCGCCCGGCTTGTTTTTTGTTTTTTTTTTTTTTTAAGGAAAGGAACGAAAAGTAAAACAGAATGGATATCCCTTTGTTTTTTGGCTGTGGTCCTTGAACACACTGTGGACAAGGCAGGTCAGCACCTCGGACAGCACCAGGCGTTCCTATTGCCCTGAGCTGGCCTCAAGGCCAGATGGAGTACCTGGCTCTTGTATTTAGTCTGGCATGGTTCTCTGCTCCCTCTCTAGAACTTTTAGTTTTAGGGGCCTTATATTTCTTGATCTTAACTTGCCCTTCAAAATATTTGGGTCTCTGTTTCAGGTGGATCCTCGATTTTAAGGCTGTGTTGGACCTCTTTACCCTACCTTTCCCTTTTCTTTTTCCCAGCTTCCCAAATCTGACTGTTGCCTTCTTGAAATGAGTTTCTGGCAGGGACAAGAGGGTGAGTGGTAGGGAACTGAGCCCAAATCAGGAGGCTCTCCCAGCTTGGAGACCCGGTTTCTGAGCTCAGGCTACTACAGATTTATACTCTGCAGTTTTTGGGTGGTTTATTCTCTCTCTGGGGAGTACTGTAATTAGGAATAGGTTTAAAGTAGTGAGGGGTGAGTGGAAGAGAGCCTTTTCCTTGCCCTTAGCTTGATACAGTCTTAGACGGCCACCAGAGTTCATAAAAATTCACATTCCATGTGGAAGGCAGGGCCAGAGCAGGGGTCAGCTGGGCCATGGGATTCTAATGTGAAGCACTGAAGATAGGACTTCCAAAGCAGAATTTCCATCACATTTGGAGGAAGATGGGACTTCCAAAGAAGAATTTTTATCACATTTGTTTGTGTGAAAACATGCCTGTAGATCTGATGGGGAGCTTCATCCAGGCACTTCCTCTTGTCTGCATCCTAGATCAGGGGGAGGCTTCATTTCCAGTGGCTGAGCCATTGGAAGGTGAGTTTCCAAATCTAGGGTGGATTTTGAAGAAAAACCTGACCTCCCTCTTCTCCAGTTATGACAGGACTGCTTGACCTACAATATCGGAGTGCATACTATGAAATCCACAGCACTTACCTGTTTTTCTCTGAGATTTTAACTCTTCCAGTCTTAGCAGGTCTCTTATTTGTGAAATGGGGACAGTGTTGACTACCTTGAAGCACTGTTGTGAAGAACATGATGTACCTGGTGGAGAGGAACTGAAGTGATGTGCGATTCTCCTTTCTGAATCCCCAGAGGACATGTGCTCTGGGCCTAGGGAGGACTGTGCTTAAATTCTCAAGTCCTGTTGATTCTGAGAGACAGTGTTTCCTTCCTCAGCATGAGGAGGATGTCCAAGGAGCCCATCAAGAAGAACCCTTCTCCTACTCCTGCCCCATAGTCTTTGGAGGCCTCTGGGATGGATTTTTGGTGCTCTGTTCTAGGGCATGGAAATGAGAGATAGGCTGTGAGGATTGAGCATCCTAGGTTTATTTGCCTACAGCTATGTTCTTTGAGTTTTATGCAATCATAAACTGCGATCAATGCCTTGCTAGGTCACTTTTAGAGAAATAAAGAAAGGTTTATAGGACGCACCTCAAAGAAGTATGTGTCTCTAATCCTGACTTGTAGAAAGAATGAGCGCATGCCTTACAAATAGAGAGGGAGAGAGAGAAAGTGAGAGAGGGAGAAGGAAGAGAACGAGAGACATATTGAGATTAACTGGCTGATTATTTGGTTGGGTTTAAGGTATGAGCTTCCATGCTTACAAGGCTGGGGTGCTGGTGGAGCAGTCTGGGAGATAGGCCAACAAATTGGAGACCTAGAATGGTTGATTGTGCAGACAGCCCAGGGGGTAGAATTCCCTCTCATTTTCTCTTAAGATCTCTAGCTGATTTGATAAGACCCACCCACAGCATGGTGGATAATCTGCTTTCTGTAGTTCTGTTGATTTAAATGTTAATCACATCTGAAAATTCCTTCATAGCAGCTTTCAGGCTACAGTACTTCTTGACTTATGGTGGGTTTCTTTCACATAAACCCAGCATCAATTGAAAGCAGCGTAAGTGGGAAATGAGTTTAACACTCTTGCCCTATCAGTCATCCTAGCTTGGCAACACAGTGTACTGTGGAGTCTTCGTTGTTCACCCCAATGATCAAGCCTGGCTGGGATCTGTAGGTCATACTGCTGCCTAGCATTTCAAGAGAGGATGGATCACCTACCATTAGCCTGGGAAAAGAGCCAGATTCAGAATTCAAAGTTGACAAAGTGTAAGCCAAACCATTGTAAATCGAGGACCATCTGTAGTGTTTGACCAACAACTGGCCATGGTAGCTTTGCCAAATTGATCCATAAAATTAATTATGGCAGAGGCTAGGGAGACAGTTGGTAAAGTACTTGCCTTGCTAGCGTGAAGACTTGAGTTTGGGTGTCCAAGAAATGACATGAAAAGCCGAATATGGTGGTGCATGTCTGAGATCCCAGCTCTGGGGAGGTAGAGATGGGCAGGTACATGGAACTTTTTGCACAACATCCTAGCAAAATAAGGGGTCTCAGGTTCAGCGAGAGACCATATCTCAAAAAATAAGATGGAGACAGACGGAAGAAAATGTCAGATGTTGAACTCTGGCTTTAACATGCACATGTATTCATACATACTCACATGCACACTTGCATACCTAAACACATAGTGCCCCCTTCAGATTTACCATCTCAGGTGGGTTTTGTCATAATACAGGACTTCACAGTTTTTTCCCAAGTTCCAGTGAGGGTCAGATGTGAGAACACCTCATGCTACCCACAGAGGGTAGACAATGCCTGCTGGGTTCTGACCTCTGCTCCCTAGTTTTTCTGTCAATGATATATTATCCTCTTTTCCTCAGAGCCTTCATGTTTCAACCTGTACCGTAAAAATGATAGCTTGTGCCTTCCAGGAATGCTGGACCCTGGCTGAGCTCATGGATATGACAGAGTGACAGTCATGAGTCCTCCTCCCCAAAAGGCTTAAAATTAATTATTTTTCCTTCATCCTTTGAGGCTTCTTCCTATAGGCTTGGCACCTCCTTGGCTCCTGGTTTGAGGTCATGGGTAGAAGCAGAATTTGGCTTAGTGGATACCTACTGGATCCTGGTCAGGGCCCATGAACAGGTTGGACTCTCTGTGAGATTCCGTCAGCAGAGCCAGGGTTGAGCAAGGGATAGGATCACAGGAGGCCAAGTAAGGCAATTGATGCTGGGACATGGAGTGTGCAGCGTGGGGTAGGATGACGTGAGACATTTACTGTTTTTGTCTCCCTTATTGTAATCAAGCCCCCGACTCCCTTTCTTGGTGCACCCTAAACATGCAACTTTGTATTCCCAGGAGGAAGAACAGATTATGCCAAGAACAGAATAAAGTTTGAAGCCATCTATTAAGGTTGGGAGGCAGGAGGTGCAGAGAAGGGCAACTGGGTGAGCTGGAGAAGGTTCCCTTGGAATGCTCTGCATATCTCTCCTGAGCAAGATGAGAACAGATACATGCACTTTCAGGGCCAAGGGCTCAACAGCCTGTAGTGATTGAGAGCACTTAACAGCCCATCTTCCCATGATAGACTGGACTGCCCTGTGAACTCGTCCAAATGGATGAGGTATTGGGGATTGGAAAGGGCAGAATAACAAGAGAAAATGAACAGAGGCTGAGAAAGCAAAATTGGTTTGGGTCTTTTAAAGGTCATTGGCATTAAGGTCAGCTAAGTCTATAGATAATATGCTGAGGTAGATCTCAGAGTATTTGGGAAGGCACTGAGAGTGGTAGGGCCCATTCAGTACAAGCCTCATTGCCCTTATCTACCTGCATCTGGGTGCCCAGAAGAGACCTTAGGCAATGCTTCCCAGTAGTTACCTGTGGAACCAACGAGCTCCCATTGTTACAATCCTAATCATATCTGGGTGTAGTGGAGCACTGTGAGATGTACCTACTGGGAAGCCCAGTTGTCTTCTTGGTAAAACAGGGCTAATAAGACTGCCCCATGGGCCCATGAGGAAGGGAAGTAAGGAAGGGACAAGTGCCCCTTCTTGCTGAGTCAGATCCCTGTCTGTGTGGAACAAGAAGAACTGAGCCCTGATTGTGGTACTCTGCCTCATATTTAGGAAAACTGCCTAATGAATAGAAGAGTCTTTCCTTTTATTTCTAATTTTTAAAGATTTATTTTTATTATTTAAATTATATCTTTGTCAGTGGGTAGGTATGTGCATGTGAGCGCAAGTGCCCCAGAGGCCAGAGGAGTTGGATCCCCAGGAGTTGGAGTTATCGGCGGTTGTGAGCCCCCTGACATAGGTGCTGGGAACTGAACTCATGTTCTCCTCAAGAGCAGTGCATGCCCTTAACCTCCCAGCCAACTTCTAATTTTCATCAACAAACACATTCGTACTATCAGAGAATTGGTTTGGCTAGTAAACACTGAGCATCCCTATTCCAGAGATCTGAAATCTGAGGTGCTCCAAGATCTGAAATTCTCAGACCTTGATTCTTAGATCAAGATTCTCAGCACCAACATGACACCACAAGCAGAAAGTTCTTGCTGTGAAACCATGTGATACACTGAATTGTGAAAAAGAATAAAAATGTCTTCAGGCCGTGTGGCCGGTATATGGGGTTTATAGAACATACTTGGATATCATGTTGAGTTTTGGTATATCTCATTATGTATATGCAGATTCTCCAAAATCTCAGAGAGGCACCTGTCCCAAATGTTTCAGATTAAAACATTAATCTCTCCACGGCACGTCCATATGCCCATTATCTGGATTTAACAGTTGTTAAATTTTTTTTACCATATGTCTGCCTCATCTGCTTATTTTGAAATATAAAGTAAATTGTAGACATTACAACACTTCATTCCTAAATATAATAGTCCAACCATATTAGTGTCTATGATTTTATCCTCTCATTGAAAGAAGGGTGATTATGCTACTGAGAGAATGAGAGAATATACTCCCAAAACCTTTACTTCAGTTTGTTAAGATAGTTGTTTTATTTTATCCTTAGTTGTTGTTTTTAATCTCTTCATGCACCTAATTTATATATTAAATGTCATTGTAGATATATGTAAGTAGGGAAAATACAGTACCTATGACTTCTGACATCTGCTGAAGGTATTAGATCAGATTTCTCTTGGATAAGGAAGGACCAGTGCCCTTAAATATGGACACTATATTTAGAGGTACAATTGGAGATTTTCCTAACTATCAAGACCATAATAATTGTATCTTAGCGTAATCTAACACTGCTCATATTCACATATGACTGGTTGCCCCCAAATGTCTCTTGTGATCAGTTGGTTCAAGTTAGAATGCAGTCTGAGACAACATGTTGTGGTTGGTTGGTATTTCTCCTGAGTCTCCCCTTATGTAGGCCACTGCTTGAGGTCCTGCTAGTAGGCAATGATTTGGGCCTAACAATTACTAAAGTGACATTACAGTATGGTGGGCCATTGAATGGGCTTTGAGTGGCAAAGGTCTAACAAAAAATGTATTTCTTTTAAAATTGTTGTAGATTTAATATGCATGTGTGTGTGGGGGGGGCGTGTGTGTATGTTTGTGTATATTCATGTACTCATGTGCTCACAATGTTTGGAATCACCTTTAATCACTCTTCCACCTTATTCATTGAGGCAGGGTCTCTTTTTTCATTAATTTATTTATTTGTTCATTATGCATCCTAATGGCAACCCTACTCCCTCTTTTCCTTCCAGCCCCAGGCTTCCCACCCACTTCCCCCATCCCCTCCCACAATACCAACCTGCTGTAGCACATCAAGTTGCATCAGGACTAATGCCTCCTCTTCCACTAGGGCCAGAGAAAGCAGCCCGAGGCAGGGTCTCTTAATCAAACCTGGAATTCATGGATATGGCTAGTATCACTAAGTAACTTGCTTTGGGATTCACTATTTCTGCCTTCTTAGTGTTGGAATTGTAGATGGGCTGCCACACCCACCTGGCATTTATTTGAGTTCTGGGCTTGTGTGGCGAACCCTTTAACCATTGGGCAGTTTCCCACCCTAACAAATCTCCTGTCTCCTTCCTTTCCTATCTCAGTGAGGTGATGGTAAAAACCACTGCTTCTTTCTTACGCAGCGTGGGTCAGTTGTCTTTTAGAGTCTGTTATCTGCTGGATCTAGCTATTTGTTTCCCCTGGTGTCATTTGGCTCATTCCTTTACCCTCATAGTGTTTATAATGAGGGAGTTGGGCCTGGAGGTGAGCATAAACTAGACGTTTGTGGTGTGAGCTTGTGACTGGGGGGCTGTGTGTTCTGTATTGCATATTTAAAACTTGCAGCTTGATTTATGGCTATACACCAAACTTCCATTCATAGCTGTGCATCTTGTCCACTTGGGACTAGGGAAGTGCTGTACTAACTGTGAGCATATGCATCTTCAGAGGTGAGGCAGGGATCCACTGCTTGCATCAGGTCCTTAAAGTGGTGTTAGAAGGCATTGTTTTACTCACAAACGGCAGGCCCCACAGACAGCTTCTCTCTCCTTCTAGGGACATTAGAGCTGTCCTTCATCTTTCTTTCTGTTTTTACCTCTTCACTCCCCTTGACAGTGCTGCTGGGTGAGGACCATTGCCTCTTTCTGCACTGCGTCATTCCACGAAGTAAGTCCCATGGAGGAACTGCTCACTGTGTGTACGATCCAACTGCGAGGCTGGGTCATGTCCTGTAGAAACTCCACGTGGGCATGCCCTCGACCGTATACAAGGGTGTACAAGGGTGAGGAGGAAAGCTAGGGTGGAGCTATGCTAGGAAGTGTCTGGTGTCTGGAGCAGGAAGTGGAAAGGGGGAGAAATGGTGACCTGGGAGACAGGCAGTCAAGTAGAGCCCACATCTAAGCTCGCTTTTTGGAGGCATGAATGCAGCTTTAGAGGCTCCTTCAGCTGCAGAATTATGCAAGACCCCAGGAATGTGCTTGTATCTCTTGGATAGAAATAACTGCTACCCAAGGGCTGTGAATATCTGCCCTCCTAACAGTTCTGAGGTCATAAGAAGGGGGAAAGGTTGCTATTGGCAGTTCCACAGTTGTTCAACATGTGGAACCTTTGGTACCAGCGACTCAGACAAACAGTGTTCAGCGGAAGGGCTGCATGTATTGGATGTCTCCTTCCAAGGCCCCTGGGGTCTCTGCGGTCCATTTCTTTTGAAGGGTCAAATGCAAGATTGGAATGCTGCGCTCACTGCCTGGGTGGTGAGCCCCCTGATAGGTGGGTTCGTGACTGGGTAAGAGTGAGCTTGCTCACCTGGTTAGAGCTCGAAGAGCTGAAGAGAAGAGCACATGTGTGCAGGCTCAGGGGAGAGATAATGCTGCATAGTTTAATATATTCTTTCATGCCATGGTTTAGCCACACACCATTAGCACAACAGGGAAGAAAAGAATGGAAATGGGGTGCCAGTGGTGGGGGAAGATGGATGGAGACATTTGAGTTTGGACTTCTCTCCAGTGCATCCCGAAGTAGAATGTTGGAAGCTACCCTGAGCAAGGATCTGTCAGGGTCCCTCCCCCACCTTCAGATTCAGAAGCATCTGGGTCACAGGCCAGAGTTACCCCTGAGCTTGCCTATTATTACCTGTGACTTGGTCTCCATGGTGACTGGGCCAGCTGTCTCTTTTCCGATCCTCTAATGGGAGGTAGGCTATTTTATTTCTCAAATAAAGATTTATTCCCTTATTCTTTTTGAGAGGGTAGGAGGACCTTTCAGGTCTGCACATGCTTGACCCATCTTGAATGGACTAGTGATGAGGGGAGCTGGCCTGGCAGAGTCTCTTCTCTCATCTGTCACTCAACCCCAGCAGCCTCTGAGACCAATCAGCTGGTATATGTGAGAGGCAGAACTTGAACCTCCACAACTGCTGCTGCTCTGTCTCCTGCCCCGATGCCATGGGCCTGTCTTCTCTAACCTTCTCCCCTGGCTATGGTTCCCTGGGCCCAACTCTGGGTTCTCAGCCTATTCTTCATGTTGGGCCAGAGATGGCTCCATTAGGGTAGAGCCCAGTTCCTCCTGCCCCCTAATAACTACAGCTTTATTCAAAAGTGTCGATGGCTTTCTTAGGACTCTGAGAAGCCTGGTTTGTGTGGCACCAAAGGCAGGGCCAAGCTGAGAGAGTGGGGGCTCTCGGGATTCTTTACACACTGGGGCATGAATTCCAAGAACTCCAGATGGCGGTGCCTGCACCCACAGATACCACTGAACTCTATGTATGCTGTGTTCCGTCCTATGCATACGTACCTATCACAATATTCAGTTTGTAACTTAGACACTGGAAGAGATTAACAATGATGAAAAATTGTAAAATTACAGTCATATAGAGTAATGGAAGCTATATGAATGAAGTATCTCTTTTTTTGTCAAAATATTCTTTTTTTTTTGAGAGGAAACAAGGGCCTCAGTGCTGGCAAATGTGCTGGGGGAGTCTTAGGGGCTGTGGTAGGAGAGTTTGTAGGAGGTACAGGGAGGAAGGTGAGGAAACCAATTCCAGATTGAGTCCTGAAACATGGGGAGTTTTTCCAGGGAGATTGGGAGAGCATCTATACCATCCCAGAAGATGTACAACGCCTAGGCAAAATGGACCCAACTGAGCCTTGAGTTCTGGCTGAGAATGGCCAGGGACTACCCACTTCTCCATAGTCCCAGCATGCCCTTTCTACAGCTCATGGAAGAACCCCAGTGAGGCTGACCACACAGCCAAAAAAGAATGCTTATGTAACACCCCGAAATGCCGTTCTACCAGAATGGAAATACAGAGCAGACCCCATGGTTCTATTTTAATTCTGAGAATTCCCTTCCAGCTCTTGGTCCATGGGCATATTTTAAATCATAGCACAACTACAGTTTTGGTTAACGGCTTTCTTTATTATACTGTAAACATTTTTCACTGTTGCTACACAGTTTTAGTAATTATCATTTCAATGGCTGCATAAATTGGCCATTAAGTTGATGTTCTCTCATTTTCTTGAGCATCCCCTTTCATGAGAGGTTTAGATTGTCTTCCGGTTCTGTGTGTTATAAGTCACACAGTGACGAACATCTCCTTGAAGTAGCCTTTTCTAGCTAATGAATGCTTTTCTTGGAAAAATTGAGATGCCCGGGTCAAGACCACAGGAGGACTTTTTTATTTTGGTCCTTGGAATAGCAACTCCAAATTGTTTTCAAAAAGGGCCATTTGGATCTGAGTGTGTGTGAGAAGATGAGTTTTATGATAACTTAACCTGCATTCAATGCTGCAATTACAAACCTTTTCTTTCTTTCTTTGTGTGTGTGTGTGTGTGTGTGTGTGTGTCTATTTTAATAGATATGAGATGATTTCCTATTTGATTTCTAGAGAGATGGAACCTTTTCCTCTTTGTGTCACGCCATAGGTGGATGTCCTGTTCGACCCATTCATCAGGTGGCATCTTGAAGCTTTTTAAAAAATAGCCATTCATATGAGCTCTTTACACTACAGAGTTAGCAACGTTCTGTGGCCACTTTGCTGCAAATATTTTTCATAGACTATTTCAATTTTAGCTATCTTGTTTGTTTCTTTTCCATAAAGCTTTTGTAGTTTTTTCAAAAACAGTTTTTGAGAAAGATTCTCCCTATGCAGTCTAGACTGGCCCTGAACTTGGGATCCTCCTGCCTGCCCCTGCTGAGTGCTGGGATTTCTGGGACTGGGCTGCCACACCCAGCAGTTTTGTACTTCTGATAGTGTTGAATCAGTTATCTTTTTATTTATATTCTTTTTACCAGTATGACTCTTGAAAGATCTTCTTTAAAGAAGAGAGAAATATTTCTTTCTATTTGATATGTCTGTATGACCCTTTAATCTCTCTAGAGTTTCTTTTTCAGTGTGTGATTGTACATGTGTCTGAATTAATCAGGTTTCCTAAAAACCATCAGCATAATTTTTTAATCAGGAATTCCTTTCCCCATTGTTTTGTTGATAGCTACTTCTAATATATTAAATTCTTGGTGTAATTAGGTCTATTTCTGGATTTTTAAATTTTGATCCTTATTTCTATTTTTGTGCAAGTTCTCCAGTACCTTGATTATTATTGCTTTATGATATTTTTATATCTACTTCCCTCACAGTTCTTTTCCTTTCCAATATTTTAGCTAATTTTCTCATCTGTTTATTTTCAAAAGTATTTTAGAATAATTTTGTTTAATTCCTTAAAGAAATCCTTTTGAGATTTTTGAGTGGGATTGAATTAAACTTATAAATTAACTTTTGGGGAAATTGTCATCTTTATAACATGCATTCTTCCCACCTGGAAGTAGTTACTTTATTTATTCAAAGACTCTTTTATAACTCTCTATTAAAGTTTAGTGGCTTTATGTAGGTCACACAGTTCTAGTGATGTTCATTGCTAAGTGCTTGTATTTCTTGTTGTCTTTTTACATGAGGCTTCCTTGTTCATTTCCCCATGTTCACAGCTCGAGGAAGTGTCCTTAGAAATTAAAAATCTGAGGTGCCCCAGACTCTGAAGTCTGCACCTAGACCTCAAGATATCACAAGCTCAAGACAGGATAAGCAAGTCCTTCATAATTCCTGCTTTACAATTAATGTCTGTCAGAGATACTGGGCCAAAAGGCTTTAGATAGATGTTCCAATGTATTGAGAGAATTTGGAGACTGTCCAGGCATCCAGTTGTCTGTCATTTCTTAGTTTTGGAAGCTGCTGGCTCTGCACTTCTTGTATAATTAGATATATTTATCCTTCTCAGGTCTCTGATGTCGTTGAAGACTAGATAGTTATACCCTCACAGTTAAATTTTAAGTTGTTTAGAATTAAAAGGATGTTCTAGGTCTAAGAAGAGATTTTTTAAGTTGGTAATGCAAGTTAGGATGGAAACTGAGTTAGGTATAGAACTTTAAACTCATTCAGTTAGACAACAGAATATTAATATCAATTGCCAAATACATATATGGACTGGATATTGGGAATGCATGTTATACCCTATAATTTTCATAATTGTGTCCTAATTGTTCTTATTGTTTTGTATTGTATTTACTATTATAAGAAAAAGAGCCTTTTATTGGACTAAGAGGGGGAGCTATTGGGGAGAAAAAAGATACACTTTAGATTAAACAACAGCAACAACAACAAAAAATAGATGGGAGGGTGAGGCGGAAGAGGGTAGGAGGGGGGAACCGGAAAGGAGAGGAGGGAGAGGACTTTGACTGAGATGTAACTTGAAGAAATAAATAAATTAAAAAAAAATCACAAGCAGAAAACTCTACACCATGAAACTTTACTTCATGCACAAAATTATGAATGGTATTATATAAAATTAGTTTCAGTTTGTGTATATGGAACATATGAAACATAGATGGATTTTATGGTGAGACTTAGATCCCATCCCCAAGTTATCTCATGATGTGTATATGTGAATATTCCAAAATCCAATAAAAATCCAAATTCTGAAACACTACTGATAATGGCTACTCAATCTGTCTGTGAGAGAATAATTAATTTTTAAAATTACATTTTTATTTATTATATAACCAAAACAGCAATGGTAACTGCCTAATTAAAAAAAAAAAAGTGAAGAGCCATCTACAATCTCCGCACTTTCGTAAGGGGGTCTAGTTCTTCTGTGGTTCCTTCTAGAACTTGTCTGCAAGCGGATGACGGCACAGCTATAAGCACAGTGGCAGTCCGATTCATATCCTACAGCTTCTCTTACGTCATATGATTTCCCCTCTTACCACAG
>CAJQZJ010014563.1:4059064-4072475 GCA_907164525.1 Lophiomys imhausi | reverse complement strand
TCTTCAGGTTCCTGAGCCCTTTCCCAGTAGCCATTCTTGTTGAGGGGCCAACTATGCAGGCAACTTGGGAGTCTCTTGGCATTTGCCACAGAACTTGGCTGTAGATTGGCAAGCAAGCGCAGCAGTGGTGAGTGGTAAGAATCCTTGCCCTTGCTTTTTGCTCACATGCATGGACTCAGCCATATGGCTTGGCCTTTGGCAGAGCATCTTTGGGCTGCTGTAGGCATAGCTACAGGTGCCTTTCTCTAGAGGAGGTGATAGCATGGCTCAGAAACGGGCACTTTTGGTGGAGGCAGAAAGTTGCAGAGCTGAGCTGCCATGTGGAGTGAAAGAAGAGGAGGAGTCCATCTTTGGTGAAGGAGGATTTTTCTGGGGTTTGTGGGCACATCATCTACGACTCCTGATTATAGCCACCTTCAGCTTGCTTGGTTAGGACACCTCAGAAAATCCAAGGATGGTATAAGCTCAGAAAGCACACATCTCAGAGTTATGCTGTATACTGAGATGTCATTTAGTTTGGGAAAGCACGGGGTGATGCTAGGAGTCGCTGCAAACACCAAGTACAGCTAGGTTGTTCTGTGCAAGCCAGGGCTCTGAGGAGGGGTCTCAGCCAGCTGCTTTCTGTGGCCTGTCTGATAATCCAGCTGCTGTAGTTGGCCTAGGAAGCAAAGAACCCAATGTACTCGTCCATAGGACAAACCTCATACACAGATCTTGGTCCTAGAGCTTGTGGCCATTTTGGACTAGGGTGCTGACGTAAGCTCTGTGGAGTGGCGCCAGCAGCCTTGGGTCATTTTCATTTCTCCTCTCTGTTGTTATCCATTGTACTTGGTAAAGCAACAGCAGCAGCCCCTATAAATTGAGTGGTAAGTTTCTGGGGCCAGGCCCAGGGCTCCAGGCTTTCATCTGGGTTTTTTTGGGGTTAGCCCCCAGCTCTCAGTTTACATGAATTTATCAATGACCTGACCCAGAGAAGCGCCTGGCCTCTCAAAGAAATGGTGTGAGAATGTGTTGATCATTGTCATTCGCATTTTTCATATGGCAAGTCCTCTTCTCCCTGAATCTCCCTTCCTACTCTTACCTGTACGGCATGCCCCATGGAACCTCCCATGCTCAGCCCTTCCAGCAATTTCCACACACCCAGGCTTTCTCCTTGCATCCTTCTGGGTTTCATCTTACCAGCTTTTAGGGTCCTGCACTGTGTAGCCTTCTGATCCCTGGATGGAGTGGTCACTGTCATTTTTTTAATGCCCTCACAGCATAGCCAGAGGTCCTGTACCTGTCTTCTCTACCAGTCCGCTGGGGGTCCTAAGAGTCCCAATAGCATGACCTGCAGGAGCAAGCACCACATGGCCATGTCTGTGTCCTGGGGCCTGGGACCTGACCGGAGCCTGAGCAATGGCGGCTGAATCCATGATGATAACTGAAGGCCCTAGTTTCTGCCCTGTATGTGTTCCCCAGTCCCTTTCCAAGCCCAGTGGCAAGTGTCCATGTTGATAGAGCTCTTGCTAGGTGATTGAGTGCAGAGAATTAGGTTCCCCTCAAGGACAAGCATCATTGTTATGTCACATTTCAGAGGGGCCAGAGGTTTAGAAGCAGTTAAGTCTCTCATGCCCAGGGCCAGTACCGGGTAGGGTTCTGATGCCTGGCAGGTTGTGGTTTTGTTTCCTCTCTGCCTCTGTCTGACCTGGTTCCAGGATCTCAACTGCATGCTGAGGGTGAGCCTGTCCTCCCAGGAGAAGCCCTTCCTGGAGGGTCTGCCTCAAGTTCTCACCTACATCCCTTTGGCCTCACTCATGGGAGAAAGTGTGGAGAGACTATCTGAAGCCTGGGGTGCTTTCCCCAAATTCAGTGACAAAAACAAGCAAGAAAAACACACCTGAGCCTGAGATGTTCCTGCTGCTGCTGGAACCATGGCAGCCACCTTGTTTATGTCCTCAGCCACCTGAACTGGGGGACACTGGTTACTCCCCATGACATCATTCCTAAGTCTTTGATTAGGGCCTGATTTCTAGGCTGCTATAGGCTAGTAGTCCAGGCTCTTTTTCATACCTTTTTCCTATTATGGAGGAGAATAAATATCTCTACTCTGTAGGCTTTTGGTGAGATCCAAGAGGAGCCTGGGTCTATATTAAACAAAGTATCTGTTTCCATGCTGGGTGCCTGTATATATACCTCTATGCACCCATACCTCTCCCTTATCTAGACACCTGCCTTCCTATTATTTATTTAGTTAGATATATCCCTAAGCCATGTCTTATGCCTATATTTATACTCATGTTTATATCTCTGTATCTCCTCTGTCCCTACACCCATTCTAACAGCTATACTTACATTTATTTCTACATCTCCCTCATACGTATTCCTATACCTACACATCATCTGTACCTATGGCTACCCTGCACCAACACCTACACCTACTGCACTACCTGCCTAGCTCAGAATGGAGCCTGGTCCTTGGGAAACACTGAGCAGGTGTTGCTGATACACGATCACTCCAACTGAAGGCTAAGGTTGTGGGCAGCATGGTGTCTGTTAAGCCAGCTGAACCCAGGCCACGCTGCCCATTTGTGCTGACTGATCTCTGGCTTATCCTCAGCCTGACCTACTGGTAACATGGCACAGGTTTCACATTTCGTTGGTCATGTCCGAGGGTCCTGGATGGTTACTTAGGTGACCTGTTGATTAGAAGACGACCCTTTTGGTTTTGTGGCTCAAGTCTCCTGGCTGTATCCCTCTGTAGGTCGTTAGGGGTGCCACAGTGAGTTTAGGGAAACATGTCAGCACAGGGTTTCACTGTGAACATCACATACAGGGTGATCCCATGTATGCCACCCAATACCTGTCAGCTGGAAGCAGACCCAGCAAGATGGTGTCTGGCCCACATGTTGTGACCTTCAAAGCCTTTACTGTCAGCTGATGTCCAGTGGTGCCTTGCTAAAGCGAAGCAGGGCCTTGTTATGTTGTAGAGTCTCATGCTGCTGGCATGGGGCCGGTTGGTGGGGTGGACTAGGGACATCCTGGGCACTTCTCTCAGCCTAGGGAGGAACGGAGGCAAAGATCCTTGAGTACCAGGAGAACACTGCTCCTTTCTTCCTCCTGACTCCAGGTCGCCACTTGGAAAGTGGAAGACAAACTGCTGGCGTGTAGGCTCTAAAGCCATCTGAGCATCCTGGGGCCTTGAAGCGTTTGTGGGGAAGGCACCATTGCCCTACACTGCCACAGTGTCACAACAGGTGATGAGGTTGTGCCATCTACACTGTAGGTTTGGATGGAGTGAAGGCCGAATGACCACTGATCCTATTCTTACACATCGGCTCCTGCCTGTGTGCACCCTTTTTGCCGTCTCATGTCTAGCACCTCCCTTGGATATCGTCTATGCCCTTCCTTTAGATGCTGGCCCAGGGTGTGGGCACCTGGCAGCAGCTGCCACCCTGATTTCCCTTCAGCATCAGCTTTTACTGGGACAATCACTTGGCCTTTCTTTCGGCCCTGACTGCTATGCTTAGAGCCTACGGACCAGAGGGCTCGTGCTTGTCACTTACAGCCATGCTACCTCTGAATGGCTTTGCTGTGTGTTGGCACTTGGTGACATTTTTTTGGGCCTCTATCTTGGAGCTGGCAGAAGATAGGCTGGGTCAGCAGTGGTGGCAGTGGGGGCCGTTTTGTGAGCCGGTGTTCTGGTATGTGCAGAGGAGCACCTCCAGTTTCCTTAGCTTGGAAACAGAGCTCCCACATTCCTGTTTCTCCAATGAAGCAGAGCCTCATGGGAGGTGGCTAAGCTGCCAGGATTTGCTATCTAGAGTGGGAGATGTGGCAGTGATCAAGGAGGGGTGGGCCCCATGCGCAGACACAGATACGTGGCATTGCATGCAATGATATATGTGCACTCACATGCACATGAGCTTTTCTGTGAGGACAGGTGTTTGTATATAGGCATGTGTGTGAGGGTTGGTCTGTGAACTTTGTGTGAACAAATGTGGTGCAGGTGTGTGGGAGCAGCTGTATGTGAAAGGACAGATGTATGCAAAGGCAGGTGTTTGCAGACTTGGTGTGTGTATGTGGCTGTGTGTGTCTGTGCCCATGTGTGCACATGTGTGTCGAATGTGTCTCTCTGTGTGAGTGCATGTCATATGTGTCTGTGTGTGTATGTATATGTGTGTCTGTGTCTCTGTGTGTCTGTGCATGTGTGTGTCTGTGTGTGTGTGTGTGCCGCACAGACAAACTGCAAATCCTTAGCATCTTCATAGCCAACTTCCATCTCTAAGGAAGCCTGTTCCATTGAACTCTGCTCAGCTCTGCTGACCCCTTTCCTCCAGCCAGGCAATGGGATATGCTTCGGGCCCTTTCACATGTCATAATCTGAATGGGGTAAAAGCTCTGGGCCCAGGGTTCCCAAGACTTCTCTGTCCTCTCTGTTTTTGAGAAAGCATATTGTAAAGTAAGGGAAAGATGACTGTTTATGAGCCACAGAGGGTCCTGTAATAGAGCCTTCTTCGTGGTTCCTAGATAAAACCAGCCCTACTAACATCTCCACTTAAACTTCTATTCTCTACATCTCAGAGACAATACACTTTTGTTACTCAAGCTACTTGGTTGATGGCACTTTGTTGGAATGCCCCACTAAATCAGCTTGGTACCTTTAAGATTCTGGCCCCACCACTCTCTGGTGTGAGGTGGTGTTGGTGCGGGGGTGATGCCCTCCCCTTATCCCCTTTGCCACCTGTAGTGCCCAGGAGAGCTGGCCCTGGGGTCATGAGAGGGGAAGATATAGTCCCCTTCCTGGTGACATTTGGGAGAGTGGGCCCTGCACCTTGCCTGGGCAGCACAGTGGAGCTGGCTCTAGAAGTGTGGGTGTGGGTGAGTGGCCCCAAGGGCATGAGAGCAGGAGAGCTGAACCTGACTCCTGCTGATGGCAGGCAGCATTAGGTGGCCTAGCTGGAGCAGTGCTGGAGAGCTCACCCTGGTGGTGCAGATAAGGGACAGCCAGCAGTCTGACCAGCTCAGCTACCACCCAGGCCTAGATACAGGGCTCTGAGTTGGCCCACCCCCAAATCTATATCATTTGTGAGGGGTTGGGACATGTGAAAAGGTCAGTCCTGCTGATCCAAAGCTGCAGGATCTCCAAAACACAGGGCAGAACTACAGGTTAACAGGGATGAGTCCTGATGAGGATCCAACACTGATGGTGTCACAGAAGCCAGAGATCTCAAACCAGACCAATGGCTCATTGCAATGGACATTTGCAAGTGAGGATGTGTGGACAGAGAGATATTCTGTGTGACACACTGTGACATACTACAGCTTCCACGATGAGATTTTTCTTTCTTTCTTTCTTTTTTTTTTTTTTTTGGTTTTTCGAGACAGGGTTTCTCTGAATATCTCCGGCTGTCCTTTGTAGGACAGGCTGGCCTCGCTTTGTAGACCAGGCTGGCCTCGAACTCACAAAGATCCGCCTGCCTCTGCCTCCCAAGTGCTGGGATTAAAGGCGTGCGCCACCACCGCCTGGCGATGAGATTTTTCTATGCTCTTTTTTTTTTTTTTGTGGTTATTTGTTTGGGTTTGCTTTATTTTGGGGGAGGGGCTGCATTGGTAAAGGGTGGATATGAGAGGATAGGGAGATGGATGGGACTGGGGTGCATGATGTGAAACTTGCAAAGAATCACTAGAAAGTTTTAAAAAGATTCATCTCTATGTATGTGTTAATGCGTGTGTGTGTGTGTGTGTGTGTGCATGCGCGCGCATGTGTGCACACATGCTCTCTTTTGTGCATGTCATGGTGTACATGTGAGTTCAAAGGGTAACTATGTGGGGTAACTATGTGGGGTAACTATGTGGCATTGACTCTCTTCTTCCGCTTTTATGTGGGTTCTGACAATCAAACTCAGGTCATGTTTGTGGAGTAAGTTCCTTTACTGGCTGAACAATCTCACTGGCCCCCAAACTTTTTTTTCTTGTTGTTGTGAAGACTATATTGTTGAGGAAGCTACAAAGCAGGAGCCAGAATCCCAATATCCCCTTTAGTGACCCCTGCAATGATGGGGTCATGTAAAGGACCTTTGGATTGACCTCCTCAAAGCTCTACCACCTCCCAGTAGAACCTCTGGCTAGTGACCAAACCATACCACCTGGCCTTTGGGGGACACCCGAGTTCCAAACCATAACAAGTGCTTTTGTGGCAGCTGCAGACCTTTGAGAATATTTCAGAATTCTTACAAAGTTTGCCTTTGGTAGTTTCTTCTTTTAAAAATATTTTGGAGATGAGACCTTGAAGCTGGCTGCTCTGCCATTTTGTTCCACCTTTGTTTTTAAAAGATATTGTCACTGGGTCTAAAAATCTAGGTTGATATTTTATTCTCTTTTGGTACCCTTGAAGATGTTGCTTCATTCTCTTTCTTTTGTGGTTTTTCATTTCTGGTGAGGAATTTGCTGCATTTTGTCTCCTTCTTCTTTTGAACACAGTGTGCCTTAACTCTCTGGCTGCCTCTAAGATATTGTCCTGTATCCTGCTTTTGAATATCGTGGTTGTGATGTTCTTCTGCGTGAGATTTCTTGAGATTTTATGGTCTGTGTGTTTACAGTTTTGATCTAATTTGCAACTTTTAATAAATTATTTCTGTGTTTTCCTCTTTTCACCCATATCGCCAGTTATTTGTAAGTTGATTATACTGGAATTGTCCCTAGACTCACTAACATTATATTTTCTCTCTCTCATCTTTTAAAAAACCATTTAATTTTGGGAGATTTCTTTTACCATGTGTTCAAGTTTGTTGATTTTTCCTTTCTGCCCTATCTACCCTGACAACTCATTTGTTTCTTACATTCTCATTTTCAAGAGTTGAAGCTGGGATGTCATCTTTATCTTATTATTTAAAAGCCTCATGCTGTTGCTTAAACATGGGACATGGTATAAAGACTGTTTTAATATCCCCATCTGCCAATTCAGACATGTGTGGAGGTGTCGGTTCAATTTTGCTATATTTTCCCCCTTCCTATGTATAATACTTTTCCTGCTTTTAAGCATACCAAGTGGCTTTGACTGGATTTTAGGCACCGAGACAGACCATATTCCAAGAAGCACTTGAGCTTTATTCTGGGACACACTCACCTGGAGACAGTTAGGCCTTTGTGCCTTGTTTTCACTGTTTGTCAGAGAGTAAAGAGCTGCTGCAGAGGCAGGATCTCTGTGCACTCTCTCTGGCTAATCCAGCTGAGAGGTTTCTCAGTCTGGCTTGAAGCCAACATGGTGTGAGTGCCAGACACTAGTCCCTCAATTATTTAAAAAAAAAAAACAGTTTATATTTATTTCCTTGTGTGTGTGCATGTGTGCATGCCTGTGTACCATGGCGTACATTTCAAGGGCAGAGGACAGGCCCCAGGAAAGAGTTCTCTCTCTTCACCATCTGGGTTCCAGGGAGTGAATTCAGGTCTCCATTTGGATAGCAAGGACCTCCACCTGCAGAGCCATCTCTCCCGCTTGCCCTCAAATCTTTTAGATAATTCTTTCCCTGGATTTGGATTTCTTCTAACTCTGCAGAAAACTTGAGCGGGACCTTCAAAAAGATGACCATCTTTCTCTGGGTGCGTCTCTTCTTGGATCTGCCCTGTGAACTCTGAGCACCGTGGCCTCCCGAAGGCCTCACAGTCAATCTTTAACCCAGGGCATTGGATGGACTCTTCCTGACCCTCCCCTTGGCTCTTCTGTGACCACGGAAACTCTTTTCTAACTGATTAACTGGTTCATTAGTATGTTTTAGTTAGCATAGAAAAATCCAAAAACGGGGTTCGTTATATTTCCAAATACATGCCGTTGCACTTTTATCATAGTCACCCCCATTTCCCTGACTGTTCCATTTCTCTTTCCAGACAGTTCTGCTTTCATGGTGTGTGTGTGTGCGCGTGCGCACGCGTGTGTAGCTTTTTTTTTGCATTCTAACCTCAGGGAGCATGGGCCATCAGGAGCCTGGCTTTCCCTGTGTCTCATGTGGGTGATGGATGGTGTGTCAGCTGTGTCATCTCTTGAGGGCTCTGCCTGCTCCACCCCTCCAGACCTCTTGGAGAAAGTGAAAGGTTCAAATAGCCACCAGCAGCTCCCAGTTACACGCGCTATTGTCTTAGTAATGCCCGGGGAAGCACATATTTTTTGGCTGTGGAAGCTGAGGTTCCACACCCTCAAAGAAGGTCAGGGACTTGTCTGAGTTGAATGTGACTTACCTTTGATTTGAACCCATGTGTTCTGCAAACCCTGGTATTTCTAACATGCATTATTACTTTTTTCTCCTCCTCCTCCTGCTCCTTCTCCTCCTTCCCCCCCCCCCCCCACTCCTCCTCCTTCTTAGCATTTGTCAATAGCCCTATGTGGCAGCCAGCTGGGGTATTAGTAGCCTTCAGAGGTCAGGCTGCTAGGAGCTATGTTCTCTCAGGACTGGTGTACATTGGAATAGGTTGGCCCGTGTAACAACCAACCTGCAATGCTGAGATTTCTTGCTTGGGAAGCATGTGTACCAGTGGGTATCTTCTCACTCCAGAAAAGGCAGCCGATGGGCAGCCACTGTTGGAATACTGGTGGTGGTGGTGCTGCTTCATGGGAACAGAACTGCAGAGAAAAACTAGCTCTGATACTCCTGCTCAGAACAAATGCTCCATAACTGCTTACATCACCCTGACCAGTACGGGTTACCTGCCAGACTCAGTGGAGTCCTTTAGGCTTGGGTGCCAGGAGCAGGATTAGTAGGCATTGCCCTTTTCTGCCAGTGATGGCTTTCAGGGCCTATGTGTACCCCAGTGTGAGGGAGTTGGGACTGTACAGTAGAGACAGTCCCTACCCCCTTCTCCTGGAGCTCACTGTCTGGTGGAGGGACCATCATAATACAAGAGAGGACACCTCAGCATGCTTGGACTGTGTGTGACATAGCAAGTACAGGGCTGCTGCGGGGGTGTTCCAGAGCAGTGACTCATTCTGCCTAGGGAGCCTTGCAGAGGGAGCAGTGCCTGCAGCAACAGTTCAAAGATAAGAAATCCCCAGCGAGGAACAAGAAAGGCAGGAGGGGGGTGCTGCTGTCTGGGGAACAGATGTGCATAGGCACAGGGACCCAGAGCAGCTGCTGGGGGCTTACAAATGGCTTTGAGTGTCTTCAGCCCTGGGGACCTGTCGGCCTGTGTCAGGAAGGAGGATGCTAGGGGTGGGTAGGACTGAGAGTACGGCTTTCTTTCCCTCCCTTTTGTCTCTTGCTGGCCTGCAGCTAGGCTGCTGCTGGCTGTAGAGCTCTGGCTGGTGGGTGTGGCTGGTGCTAGGAACTACCTGCCTGGCAAAAACCCCATTCGCCTGTCTCCTGGCTGTAGGCAAGGCTAAGCCCAGCTCCCCTGCGGGAAGCCCCTGCTGTTCACCCTGGGGTGGGGGGGATGAATCAGCTCCATTCTTGGTGAACAAAAGCTCTCGGGTTGCCAGGGAGATGCAGACTGCAGCCCTGTAGTTCCCGGAGCTGCAGTTTGGTGTCAGGAAGAGATGGGCACTTAGCAGCATTGAGTCAGGAGAGCAGACCTGGCTGACCTGTCACTACCGATGTGATGAGTCCGGGTGGATACCAGGCAGTGGTGCTGCTGGCTCCTACCCAGAGATTCCTGGATCTTGCCCCCAAGCAATTCAGGTCTGGATGTTCACTGGACTTCTCTTGTTGCAGGGTGACCCTCCAAGAGTCAGGACAGAGTAGGTGTAATAGTGGAAAGATGGGGCTACAAGACTTTGAATTTAAAATATTATTCCTTTGCAGAGACTATGGGAAAAAATAGACTCTGTCATCCCTTTGATGACATCTGAAGTTTTCCTGCAGTGCCTTGTTTTGCTTCTTCATGGTGCTGCCTAGCCAGGGAATAGTTCCTGCTTCAGCATTACAATCACCTGGCTTCTCTCCACATGAGATGGTCCACAATCCCTCCCTACATGCTGGGCCTCTGAGTTCCATCTTATCCAGGCACTGCGTATTGGGCACCTGTCTTGCATGACCCTAACTAGCCAAAGGAGACGTTGGTCTCGAAAAAGTTAACACAGCATGCCCAGGACACTCTGTAAACATCCAACTTGTGTCCTTCCCTCTCTCCAGTCTATGCATGACATGACTTTTGGTTTTCATTTTTGTCTTTTTTGGGAGGGAGGAGCATACATTTTATACACACACACACACACACACACACACACACACACACACACACACACACACACATACGCCTCAGCACTTGGGTTTTTCTTTGGTGAAAAGTTTTTCAATACAGACTTTGTCTTCTTACTACTTACAAGTCTGTTCATATTCTCTCGTCAGCATTTAGTTTGAGTAGCCTGCATGTTTTTAGCAATTATCCTGTTCCATCTGGGATTTAGGCATTCCTGTCAGCACCACGTAAATGTTGACACAGTGTTTCTTCTGTTAGATCTGCAATCATATTTCACCTCCGCTTGATGATTTCATTCACTCAAGTCATTGTTTTTTCAAATTTGACCATGCAAGGTAAACGTTTGTCAGTTTTGATGATCTTGTTGAAGAATTACATCAGGATTCATTTGCAGTTCTCAATTTTTCTATTCTCAGTTTTACCTGAATTTGGGGCAGTTGCTTTTATTTATTTCCTCTGATAGCATAGCACTTATTTTTGCTTTCATTTTCTAGGTCTCTGTGATGCAAAATCCATTTGTCAACTGCACATTTCCCTCCACCTTTTCCCCAAATTTTAAAAATTATTTTTCTTTATTTTTGATAATTTCATGCATGGATACAATAAAACATCATCAGATCCACCCTCCATCATTTCTCCCCTCCAACACTCACCATGTGGCCACAAACACTCCTCTCTCCCAGCTTCATGTCTTTTTGATAACTCACTAATCCAGTTGCAATACTGATCTGTCGATCAAGATGTGCCTGTAGTAGAAAGGGGTATTTAAAATGATTGGAAACTTTGCAAACTTTTATGTGTTTAACGTGACCCATCCTGGGAGGAACTTCCTTTGCTCTGAGCCTGTGGGCTTCTTGTCGATTCCTCTGTTTCCTTATTTCTCCAATTCCACATATTCTGCCTGGCTCTTCCCATGATTCCAAGCGTCACACTGCTGACTTAACTGCTGTGTAGCTGTGTCTGTGGCTTTGACACATTCTCCCAGTGGTTGGTTTGATTGTTGGTGCATAACAATGTGTTTATAATTGTTTAATCTGCTTGATGAATTGGCACGTTTAGATATGTGATGTCCTCCTTTGACTCTTCAATCAGGTTTTTATTTGAATTCCATTTTGTCTGACAGAAATGTAAGATTCACATATCAAACACTAGCACGAGCCTTGCAAACCAGCGAAGTCCCTTCCCACCTCCTCCCGGATTCTAGCCCCCTCTCCAGACACCACTGCACCCTGCCTTTCCTCGTAAGTTATTATGCACACTCCTTTCCTGATTGCCATCTCCTGCTGTGTGGTTTATACACGCTCTGTCAACTTCTGTTAAAGGCAACAAGAATTTCGTTTGCTTGAATTCTACTCCTCGCATTATTGCGTCCCACCTCCTTCCATCACTCCAATGAGGCAGCCTCATTCTGACGCTCTGTTCTCAAATGTTGACACTGGACACACACTCAAGTCTCTACTGATCACTGTTCTCACCCAGGAATGTGGCTGTGTGTGCTGGAAGGTCAAGCTCTGTTCCATACTGCCTGCTTCCTAGACACTGTCTGCCCCTGTGGCCTTTTCCTTTGACTTTGAATCCTCTCTTTCTCTTGTGTTATGGAATCAAAATCCTCCTTCAATAGCTTCTCATGCTGAAAATTCCCCCTAGTGTATATGAATGGGGTGGAGACTTTGGCTACCCAGGAGCCTTTTGGGAAAATATTCTTCACTTAATGGAGGTGGAGTGACAACAAAAGAATAATGAGAAAGAAAGTAGCTCTTTTTACCACTAACTGGTAAAAGAACTATCTTACGTATCAGCCTAAGAGCTAAGAAAGTGGGTATTGAGGATGGGTTTCCAGGCTAAGGCTCTGTTACCCAGCAGTTGTCAGTAGCTGTAGCTTCACCCATTACGCCAAGTGCATGAACAGTGCATCGGGTTTGGAGAACGAGCTGGGTTCAGATCCATGCTGGGTATAAATATTCTCAAAAAAGCTTCTTCTTTGGTAACCTAACTCTTTTCTGCTGTTGAAAGAGAATTAGCTGGTATCACAGTACCGACCCGGGTGAAGAGTGTGATGCACATGTACCATGAATAATGGTGCTGCTAGTGTGACAACACCTAGCACCAACTTTGAGACACAGCCTGGCAGAGACAACAGAGAGGGTGAGGTTGCTCCCAGTGTGTGAAGAGGAAGAGGTTGCTTATGGAATGTGACAGTCACACATATGAGCATCACCTTCTGGAAAGTCACACTGTTGGTCATCAGAAGGAGAAGTAAGCATGATGGTTCATGTGACATAAAATGTCTGGTCTAACATGACACAAGAAAAGCGCCGAGGTCGCGCTGAGCCTCAGTTTACTTCAGACTGTCTCCAAGACCAAGTTTTAAAAAAAATTTTTAAATAAATAAATAAAAGAGCACTGCCCCAAGGACCAGCCCCCCTGTGACCAACTCTTCTGTCATCTGGGCCAAGATGCAGCTCTTCAAATTGATCCTCCCCAACCTCTCCTCCATCTACCAGCTGCTGGAGCGGGTGGAGGAGCAGGTGCTGCCAAACTGGATTGCCATTGAGGATGAGAACCTGAAGCATGATTAAAACCGACGACACCCGCCACCAGGAAGCAGCTCCTAGGAGCCTGAGAGACCCATGGAGGCCCTGAGGAGTGACAGAGGAGGCAGAGGCAGGCAGAGTCTACAGAAAAGCTAGAGAAGGGCAGATTCATGGGAAGATTCTTTCAAAAAATGGCCTCACAAAATCGAAAGAAAAGATAGTGGAACAGAACCAGATGTGCAGGGGAGAATGGCAAAACCACAGAGGTGATGCCGTGGTCCATGCTGTAGCCTGAAACTATGTGGAAGTCCATGATCCATGCTGCCACTGACTACAAAGGGCTGGGAAGGTTCTTTTGCAGTAGTATGGATGACTTCAGACCCACAGTTGAGAATGAGATACATAGAAGGGTTCTGTGACAGTCTCTCTCCAGGATTCCCACCCCTACCCCCGCCCCAATCCAAAAAAAAAAAAGTCTAGACAGGAAGCCATTGAAGAGATCTCTTAAAAATTGTGATAAGGGTGCTGAAGTATAGCTCTTCATAGTTGATGGCTTCTGGTGGCAAGAAGGGAGCAGACTCAGTTTTCTTTAAGAGGCTGGCCACTGTGAGTTTGACCATGCTTCAGTGAGTATATGGGCAACACAAATTGAACTTGATATTTTTCTTCTTCTTCTTCTTCTTCTTCTTCTTCTTCTTCTTCTTCTTCTT
>CAJQZJ010014563.1:3988494-4039389 GCA_907164525.1 Lophiomys imhausi | reverse complement strand
AATACCGATGTAGCCCTATACAATCTTAATTTTGCATTAATATACAATGATCAATACCAATTTAGCCAAATATAATATTAATTTTGTATCAGTATACAAAGGTATAAGGCTATATTCAATAATCTGTCCTTTTTTCTTGATCTTTCCTATACTATGTCTATGTCCCATTTTTCTCAAGTCTGTTCACTCCTATATAGGAGAGAAAGGAGGATACAGAAAAGCAAAAGAGAGAAGTCCCTGGGTCTAACCTCCAAAACCCATTTAACAAGACCATTTAACAGCTTGTAGTCTTTTCCCCTAAATAACAAAATTTTCTATTATCTATCAAATAACCAAAGGGGAAGAACACCCTCCCCACCTTCTGGGGATGGGACGTTGTTCTCTTAAAATGACTTCCTGCTGATTTGGGACGTAGTAAACCTGTTTGGGGCCCAAATAAGAATGGAAAAATGGTTAAAAATGTTAATAGAATCATTTGATGTTCAGTCCTTTTGTGCTCAGCTATTTAGATGTCCTAAGAAATTCATAGACAGAAGCTGATCTTCAGAGCTTTACTGAAGATCTGGCTGTAGTAGTCTGTGGAGCTGAACGATCTTAGCGATTTTGAGTTGTTGTGGTTGTAGACTTTTGAGGAAACTGCTATTGAAGAAGTCTGCAAGGCTGGATCATCTGGGCCACTCATCTTTGGTGTCTGATCTGTTTTCTGCTGAGGTTTCCGTTGTCCAGTTGTCCCTGGATTCCTTGAATGGATGCTTTAAATCTCCTGGAAAGTTAAGAACAGAGCCCTGCCCTAATCCTAACTCTGGGACAATTACCTTTTTTTAGGGGGGGTCAGGTAATATTTTTCCTGGAGCAAATTTGTTTTTTTTGACAATATATAAAGTATTACCTTTCAATCTGGATTAAAGAAGAAATTATTTTGATATTTTGGAGCTAGACAAACCTTTAGTGTATATATTTTGATATCTCTAAGGACAATTTGTTTGAGTTGCAGCCTGCCTTTTGTAAGTAGCTTTTAAACTTAAATCTTTCCAAATTCTATGTACCTGTCTCTGCATTTGTTAGAGATGGTTTTATTCCTTCATTTCTTTCCTTTCTATACTACGTCTTTTTTTTAATTTTTTTTTTTTTGAGACAGGGTTTCTCTTTTTGTAGTCTTGGCTATCTTGGAACTCACTCTGTAATATTTAACATTTAATAAAATGTTTTGCTTAAAATGTTTTAATTATTGTAAAAATTGGTAATATTAATCTGGGGTGTATTATTTTGGGGGTTATTTATTTATTTTTTATTACTTCTAGTTACATCTCCATCACAGTTCCCCTCTCCACCCGTCCTGGTCCCACTGTCCCTCCTATCCTACTACTCCAGAGTGGGTTGACCCTACATATCAGTTCAACAGTCATATAAGTGTTAAGAGCTTCCTCTTGCACTGGAGCCTACGTGGCAACTCTACTGGGGCAAAGGGTTCCACTAACAGATAACAAGGTCTATGATCCTGTTCCTTTTGGTGTGTTGGTTGTAAGATAGTTATCCTGTACTACATGGCTAAAATCCAATTATAAGTGAAAAGATGCCATCTCTCTGAGTCTGGGTTAGCTCACTCAAGATGAGCTTTTCTAGTTCCATCCATTTGGCTGCAAAATTGCATGATTTTGTTGTCTCTGATGGTTGAGTAGTATTCCATTGTATAGATTTTTAATCCATTCTTCAGTTGAGGGACATCTGGGTTGTTTCCAGTTTCTAGCTATTACAAATATGGCTGCTATGAACATATATGAGATGTCCTTGTGGATTGGTGAGGAATCGTTTGGATGTATACCCAGAAGTGGTATGGCTGGGTCTTGAGGTAGAACAATTCAAAGTTTTCTAAGGTATCACCAGACTTATTTACATAGTGGTTGTACAAGCTTGCACTCCCACCAGCAATGGAGGAGTGTTCCCCTTTCTCCACACCCTTACCAGCATGTGCTGTCATTTGAGCTTTTGATCTTAGCCATTCTGACAGGTGTGAGATGGAATCTCAGGGTCATCTTGAGTTGCATTTCTCTGATAATTAAGGTTGTCAAGCATGTCTTCAAGTGTCTCTCGGCCATTAGAGATTCCTCCTTTGTGAATAGGGTCTCACTTTGTAGTGTGGGCTGGTTTCAAATTCTGCTTGCTCCCCTCTCTCATTATAGAATCAGGATTATGGGAATATAGTATGAAGTTATAACTTTACATGTAAAAGTATTTTTTGTAAGTAATCTTGTCTTCATAGCTTAGGAAATCCTTGCCTACAGACTCTCAAATTGAAACCCCATGCACACACCCAGAAACTACCCAGCACTCATATGACATGGCAAATTCTTTCACTAACCCCACTCCAAGTCCCTCCCACCAGGTTTAGTTTCTGTTCACCTTGGTGTAGCATCAAATAAAAGCCTCAACTGCCTGAAAGACATTAATAAACTATGAAATTGGTTTTAATTGGTAATAAAACAAACAGAAACTTCAGTATTTTGTGTTTCAAGATTTGGGCATATATAATAAAATATATATAATAAACTTTGAAAAAATAAGCCATGTCTCTTGACAAAACAGAGGGGCTGATTTGTAGGGACACTCCACATAGGAGTGGAATGGGTGGGAGAGGGAGAAGAGGGTGGGAGCCCCCAGGAGGGGTGGAAAGAGAGCACTATGATGAGATGTAACTTGAGGTAATAAGTAAACATTATAATAAAAAAAGAATTAAAAAAAGACTGAACTCCACAAGAAATAAAAAGCCTCAACATATTATTTCTGCTCCTTTCCCCCAAAGTTAACCAGACTTGCTTTTCTAGATATTTTCACTTGAAATGTGGCCAAGAAAATCTAATATTAACATAAAATGCTTTCACATTGGCCCTACTGACTAATGAACACACAAACATTAACTTCAGCTACCACAGTTATGACTTTAAAATGTTCCATGTGTCACTAAGCAGTAAAAAATTTGTCACTTAATGTGTGTACTGTCAGTGGCATTCCCAAGCAATTCGTTTACTGTCATTTTCCTTCTACTCACACCCAAAGGTCTCAAGTGCACAGCCCGGGCCTCCCATTGTCTTCCTCTCATTCTCATTTCTGAACCCCTTTCCCATATGTCAGTATAGGGCACAGCCCACAAACCTCTGAAGCTGGCCCAACTCAGCAGCCATGCCCCACTTGCAAAGGAGGGCTGCTCAGGCAACCTGAGTTAGAGCCTCTGCAACTCACACTTCCAGGAGTCTATAACCCCTGCACCCAAAATGTACCATGAGGGGAGCCAGGCTGATAGGAACAGGAGAGAGACCAACTAGGTCCCAGGTCTGCGACCTGCAACTCCTGAGGACTCACCTCCTGGGACCGGGACCAGCTGCCTCTAACTGAAGCCAGGCTCAGGTACTTGTGTAAGGGTAGGGTACTTGTCTGGTTCAGTCATTTTCCCGGAGGTTGCCTTTCCCCTCACCAGCCATTCACCACCCCAGACTCTTCACCTCGCCACTGCACCCCAACTCCCACCCAACACCCCTGGCCCAGCACATTCATGCTACCACCCCCCCCCAGTCCCAGTCTAACCTCTGCTTTCATGGTTCCTTCCAGTTCTAAGACTCTCTGAATCCCCTCCAGCCCACAGCTCAAGATCCCCCATCGGATTCAGCTCAGCATCCACCAGAGCTTAAAAATCCTCCTGGGTATTTGCTGAAGCTTCCCAGTGCCTCTCTGCCTGTCTGGGAGCCCCCACCCCTACCACACTGCCCATTTGTAGACTAACAGCTTTGTACCAGGTTAGGGTAAGTTCTGCAACACTGGAGAATCTGAAGGTGTTCAGAGACACAAATGCCTTGGAAGTAGTAAAAGGGTGGAAAATGAGTTAATCTCTGTGTTAGCTAGCTCATCAGATCCATAATAAAAACGCCTGAATCAAACAGCTTTTTTAAAAGATGAGTTTATTTTTAGAACATATTTGTTTTGCTGTAAAATTATATATATAAAAAAACAATACATACTTATATAATTGTAGTGATTTAAATTACATTTTAGAAAAATATTAGATTACTAAAATAAAATGTAAGAACTTTAAATATTTTTTTATAACTGAGTTTAATTAGAGCCGCAGGTATGTGCATGGGTGTAGGGCCAGCACTCAAGTGTGGGCAGCATCCCTCAGAAAAACAGTCTTCCCCCCAGCAGCTAGCAGCTACCAATCACACTCAGCTAGGAATGGGGGTTTGTTTCATCAGCACCTCCTCAGTCCAAGTTTTGGTTCACAAATCTTAAGTCTCCTGTCCAAGATCAAGCACCTTGTCTCTGACTTTGGAACTTTGAAAGGTGATGATACTTTGGGTCAGCATGTGGTATGGATGGTGTATCTCATCAGCTAGAAAGGGAGTGAAAGAGATGGAAGTCTTCCCGTCCAGTTGAAGAATATGTCCCCAGAGGAGTGAAGATTCCCCACTAGACTACAGTACTGCTACTCCGGGGTCCAAGGCCTTTCATCTAACCCACAACAATCTGCATAAAAACTAAGAATATGTGCAAATTTTCAAAATTAAGTAAAAAAAAAACTGGGGCGGGGAATTGTTATGTAGGGGCACTCCACTCCAGAGGAGTGTGATGGAAGGGTTAGGGGGTAGAGGGTGGGAGGGCGGGACTGGGAGGGGTGGAAAGAGGACACTGTGATGGAGATGTAACCTGAAGCAATAAATAAATAATTTTAAGCCATATACTGGAAGAAGATATTGCCATGCCTGATAAAGGCCTGTTGTTCAGAATTCACAACTTAAATGAGCAAATATGAAAGGACAAAAATCACAGATGGAGAAAGAACACTTACACGCAGGCTCTTCAGAGGAGGAAACAAATGCCCAGGTCATGTGAACAGATGGCCAGTCTACTTGGGAATGAATAAACAACAAATTAAGGCCACAGTCTTTATAAGGCCTATGGGGAAAACTTTAGAACTATGACAATAAGAATTATCATGGAAGATGTGGTAAGAATGCTAGTGTTTATCAATTCATATAGCAAATTTGATCAATTTCAACATGTTACTTATTTGAGACAGTAATATGAAAGAAAATACAAGATTTCCAGAGATCTAGTGCTATCCCTTGTAAACTTTATGCTCTATATATTGAGATCTATTTAGAATTAATAAGAGGAAAAGTTTCAATTCTACTGGCTTTTATGACACAAAGCCATAAAAAAGAAAAGTGATCATGGTATTTTAAATTTTGATTTCCCTTACAGTCTGGGTGGTTCTAAATTCCTTTTGAATGCCGTTGTCTGCCACTGGCACCTTCTGTCCACACCATGCCAGCCCTGCTGCTCCAGGTTCTTTGATGCAGGAGAGTAAAGCTCACGATGGGTCCCCACCCACACTCCTCTCTGAGCCTCAACAAGCTGGTGAAGCTCTGACCAGAGAACAGCATAAACGACACCCTGCCTGGTGTCAGTGATGTCATAAAGGGCTGCACAGCCTCAAGCCACTCACTGCGGACACTGTCCCCTCAAACTCTGAGCCTCCATGGAGAAAGGGCATGCACACTGATGCGGTGAGCAGGGAGTGAGCACAAGTTAGGGCTCCATGAACCCCACCCTGGAGCTCCTCATCCCTGATGCCAGAGGAGACAATGAGGAAGGTTCCAGACAATTCCAGTCTCTCCTTGTACTCAGGACTTCCCAAGTTCCCTTCCCAGAGGGTTCTCCTACCCCACCTTTCCTGAGGGTCTGACCCAATTAACCTGAGATCACAATAAAATGGTTCTGTTAAGTCATCAAGATTGGGCAGCTTGTTACATGGCAGTGGATGGATGTCCTCCCACTCACAGGGGACCCTGGAAGCAGCACACATTTCTTTTTGAAATTAGACATTGCCTGCTGCTTTGGGGACCCACAATTGACCTCCCACTTGCCACACGCTTGTCTCTTGGTGCCTTGACCTCTTTACCCACAGTAACTGGTGAGCTCAGCTGCCTTTTCAGTTAACAAAACTCATGGGTTCCTTGAGGTGGTCCCTAAGAATACCCTGTGAGGGGCTGGGATGAGAGACAAGAAGTCCTCACCTGAGACTCCTGCAAAAGTCCTGTGACTGCTACTTGGCACTGTCATCATGAAGCACTGAGTAGAGGGGCAGGTCACAAAGTCACCATGTCAACCAACCTTCTTGTCCATCATAACCCCAGGGTGTTTTGTACCAAGGTGGGGGAAGGGCTTCTCAGTTAGTTGAGGGAAGGTCACCTCACAGTAGCTGCCTCCTCAGTCCCTGTACTCTGAGTATAACATACCAGGTGGAGTGCTACCATTGGTAGGAGGACACAAGCAGGGATTCTCAACCTCTGGGTTCAGGCAGAGGTTGTGGAGAAAGAGGCCAAGGTGGCTACCATTCTGCCTCCATGTGAACTTGCACAGCATCCCAAGAGCTAGCAAAGTTTCAGGGACAGTCAAGAACATGAGGATCCACAGTCTCCGAATGCCTTGCTTGGCATTCTTTCTGCTCCTGCTCCTGTTGCTTCCTCCCATTTTTAAAGCTGAAAGCCTACGATATGGTGGTCTCAGCTGGAAACTATTCCAAACTCGGGACAAGGACCCCAGAAATTCTACCTCACGCATGAGTGAAAACTGGCACCAGGGTCGATCAGGAGACGAATGTGAGGGTGTTTTCGACCTCTACCTCATCCTGGACAAGTGAGTGGCCCTCCTACACTATCCCTAGATAGCCCTTGGGCATCAGTGGTAGGTCAGACTCTGTAGGACAGACAAAATCGTTATGATCAGACCCCAGGATGTAGACTTCTGTCACTGACTTACTTTCCTGAATGCAGGGAGGCCAACACAGGCCTTATGGATGGCTCTGTCCCCATTGCTTTGACCCTGATCTGGTTGTCAAGCCCCTCAGGCCCAGATGCTCCTGGGAGGTACCTTTTCACTCATGTGAAATATCCAGTCAGTCTGCGGAGATTGCCACTCCCACTGTAGGCACTCTCCTAACCTTGCTACTCAGAGTAGCCTTTTTTTGTTTTGTTTTTGGGGGGGCTGGGTTTTTTTAACATTTATTTATTACTTCAAGTTACATCTCCATCACAACCCCCTCTTGTTCCCCACCCGCCCACCCTCTACCCCCTCTCCCACCTATCCTACTCCTCCAGTGTGAGGTGCCCCCACATCTCAGCCCCCTCAGTTAATCAGTCACATGAGAGCTAAGAGCTTCCTCTTACACTGGGGGCCGACATTGCAGCTCCACTAGGGCAAAGTGTCCTGCTAACAGGTAGCAAAGTCATGTTCCTGTTCCTTTCAGTCTGTTGGTTGTAGGATAGTTATCCTGTACTATATGGCTAAAATCCAGTAGCCTTTGTTTACCGCCTTAAGTGTTCAGCTTCTTTCTCCCAACTCAAGAACTATGGACAGTTCCTACCCTGGGAAATACCTGTTTTTGTTTTTGTTTTCTTCTCAGTAGGGTAGGCAAACCAAAGTGGCCCTTAGATCCCTCCTGCCTCTCACAGGAGGGAATGGACACTGGATCAGGGCTCAGGGCTTCAGTAGTTGTCCCATCTAAGTATCCAGTTTCTTGGTTTACAGAAACTTGTAGTATGCTCTTAATTTCTATAAAATTGGAAATCATGTTTACACTCTGGTCTCCTGATTTTCACCATTTGACTTGTCTATATTTCTCTTTTATTTTCATACATGAATGAAATGTGTTTTAACCATTTCATTGGTATTTACCTCCCACTCTATTAATCCATTTCTCAATTAATCTCCCTTTCTACTTTCATGTTTGTTTGTTTCCATTTAGCAAAACAACAGTCTTAACTTCACTCCTAATGCCTATGATCTCCTCAGCCACAGGCTTTTGTCTAGGTTTTATAAGACCAGATGCCAAGTCTCTTTTGTGTACTGGTCTCAAACCAAACCAGGAAGCAACTGGTTATCCATAATAGACTTGCTCCAGTTACGCCAGTGGGCACAAGGCTTGCCTGGCCAGTCATGGACAGCCAGTAGTGTACATACAGATTCCACAGCTGAGAAAAACTGTTGATGACAATTTTCCTCCCGTAGCCTGAATAGACCTTCCAGCAAAGTGGGGGCTAGCTAGCAAGTTCACTATGTCCCTCCACCAGAGTGTATAGTGTCTTTGGAAATAGGAACTTAGCACCTACTTTTTATGGGCAACTCAGAGCAGTGGCAATTGCTTATGTTTCTCTGGGGCGTCTCCCTGACCAGTAACTCCTCAAGATATACCCACCTCCAGCCCTCCCTTCCAGCTTTAAAATTTTTATTTTACTTTTTAATCAGATTACCGGGTATCACATTTCCTTAAGCCTTTTTTTCCCATATAGAATGTTTTTATTAAAAGAGTAAAGTAGATTGCTCTAAAATCCCAAATCATAGACTCTCACTAAAAAGTTAAAATATAAACAAGAGAGAGAAATAAAACTCTCAGATACGTGGCTTAAAGACTACATCAAAAATAAGGAATTTTATGAAAGTTTCAAAACAAAAATACCTGAAGTTTTACTGTTATTTTAATTTTTATAAAATATCAGGAAACATATTAGTGGCTTTTTGTCATGATTTTTTTTAATTTGTCCTCATACATTACATCCCCTCCCTCTATGGTGGTGGTGCATGCCTTTAATTCCAGCACTCGGGAAGCAAAGGCAGGTGGGTTCAAAGCAGGCCTGGTTTACATAGTGAATTCCAGGACAGCCAAGACTACACAGAGAAACCTTGTCTCGGAAAAACAAACAAACAAACACACACACACACACACACACACACACACACACACACACACACAAAACAAAACCCCACACAGTTGTAAGCCAAAATTTGTATTTGTAGTTCCCTGGTGATCTACTGCCCAGTGTTTGGTGCTTTCTCCTTAAGGCTTTTTCATTCACAGTTAGTTTTGACTGATCCTACCCTTATCTGCTCCTCTCTCAGACCTCCCTGCCCCACCATCTTTCTACCTTCAGTGTTTCTCTACCCTTCCATATCCTTCTACTTCCACATCACATGGGTAGGTGTGTGGGCTCTGCTACCCTCCTTCTCCACCCTTAAAGTCTCCTTTTCTCCCTCTCATGGGCTTCTTTCTCATTTCTTAGAAGGCATACACACTCCCACATAAACGCACACACACACAAAAATTAGAAGTTAGGATTCACATTCCTCACTTGATTTTCCTCCGTTTTCCTGCAAAGTGAAAGAACAGAGAGGGAAGGTCCTGGAAGCTTAAAGTTTAAGCAGAAGTGGGGCCAGTGGGTGGAGGGAATGAAGTGGTAAAAGACTGAGGTCACCAAAACTGAGGACATATGGGGAAGCTTTATGCTATGAACCTAACTACTTCATAAGCTAACTTAAAACATTTTAAAACAAGGTTGAATGAGGTACCCCATATGGTGAACAATGTTGCTCATAGAAGACATGGGTTATTAAATGAAAGTCTCAGTGCCAGATATGGATACATCTTCATACGTTATTGGTTTGCAGATTCCCCAGAGGTACCCAACAACACAGGCCATTGCCATTTCTCTTGGCTGCCTACCATAACTAGACGATAAGACCTGATTGCAGAAGGCACCATGTACGTTTGTTGCAGGACACAAAGATATCCATCTTGAACTGACCAAGAAACTCTCTCCCTAATGGATAGATTTTATAGTCCTAAAAGGTAACCATTCAGGCTACTGAGGAGAAAAAAAAAACATTAATGGTCTTTATCCAGCACTGAATCCTACCTGCCACAATACTGACCTGCCAGGCAAGAGGTATCTAATCTACTACTGCAACAGTGACACAACTATTTATGGGGGTAACAATAATTTCATTTTTTCTTTAAAATGGAAGAAAACTCCACTTGTATATCTGAACCATGTTTTCATTAACCATTCCTCAGTTGGTGAACATCTAGATGGATCCCATTTCCCTGGTATTGAGCACCAATAAACAAGGATAAGTGGCTATCTCTGTGGTGGAGTATAGAGTCCTTTGGTTATATGCCCACAAGTATATTTCCGGGTTACACAATAGTTTTAGTTTTTTCTTGAGAAATATTTAGAGTAATATTTATAGTACTTACCATATCCACACCAGCTTATACTGCCGCCTACTGTGAGTAAGGATTTCCCTTTCTCTGTACCCTCATCAGCACACTTACTGCTGGTGTCTTGGTGATCGTCTTTCTGACCTGTTTGAGATGAATTCTCAAAGCAGTTTTAATTGATGTTTCCGTGATAACTAAAGATGTTGAACACTGTTAAAGTGTTTACTGATCATTTGAATTCTTTCTTTTAGAGAATTCTCCATTCAATCCCTTAGCCATAACCTCCCCCCTTTTTTTTAATTGGGAGGTTTGGTTTTTTGTTTGTTTGTTTAGATTTTTAGTTTCTTGTCTGTTCTGGGTATTAATCCTTTGTCAGATGTTTACCTAGCAAACATTTTCTCCTATTCTCTGTGTGTTATCTTTTCATCATATTAACTATTCCCTTTGACATACACAGCTTTTTAATTTTATAAGGTCCCACTCTTTTATTATTGGCTTTATTAATTGAGAAATAGAAGCCCTGTTCAAAGTCTATCTATGCCTGCGTCTTGCAGTGTCTTCTCTCCTTTTCCCACTAACAGCTTCAGTGTTTCTAGCCTTACATTAATATCTTACTTCCATTCAGAGTTGATTCTTCCACAAAGTGAGACTCAGCATCACTTGTTAATGGGACTGCTTTTCTCCAGTGTATATTTTTGGTGTCTTTCTCGAATGATCAGGTGGCTGTAGATGCATGGGATTATTTATGGGTACTCCAATCTATTCCATTGATCTGTGTGTCTTGTTTATGTGCTTGTTTTTATTTGTTTGTTATTAAAGCTCTATAATATAACTTGAAATCAGATATGCTGAAATTGTCAGCATTATTTTTGTCACAGTTTTTTTTTATATTTCCAATTGAATTTTTTTTATTTCTCACATATTGTTTCTTTTTTTCATATTAAATACTTTATTTTTTTTCTTCAAGTTACATCTCAGTAACAAACCCTTCCCAGTTCCTCCTTCCTGTCCCACCCTTCCACCCTCTTCCCCCCAACAGCTTCCCCTTTCAGTCCAACAAATGGTTCCTTCTCTAATAACAGTAAATACTATACAAAACAACAGAAATATATATGCCACATTTATGAGTGTTAAATGGCCCAGCATACCTTCCCAATGTCCAGTTCATATATATTTGGCCCCTGACTTTAACATTCTACCATCTAACCATCTCCATGAATTTAAAGTTCTATAACTGACTTAGCTTTCATACTAACTTGCATCACTATTATAACCATCTTCTTAGATCTAGAACGCCCTCTTGATTCCTAAACAACTCAAAATTTAACTATGAGACTCTAGCTGTCTATTCTTCAACCACCTCAGAGACCTGAGAGGGATAAATATATCTGATTATATAGGAAGTGCAGGACCTGCAGCTTTCAATACTAAGAAATGACAAACCAGTGACTGCCTGGACAGTTCCCCTTTTCTCTCCACACATTCCAGCATCAGTCTTCAGCCTTTTGGTTCTGTTTCTCTGACAGACATTGATTGTAGAGCAGGAATTATGAAGGACTTACCTAACCTGTCTTGGCAGAGCTAGGCTGTCGGCTTCCCTGCTACCAAGTTTTGTCCTTTTTGGACAGCAGTCTGTCTGCAGTTGAAGCAAGGAGTTTTTTCATGCCAAGAGATAGGCTTGCCACTAATTCAACCATCTCACACTGGAGATTCTTCGATGCTTATCTTCTACTTGGAGTAGAATAGGGGGTGCTGTCAGGTGCTGATATGTCTTGATATCAAAAAAATCTTAATTTAAGATAATGTCTTTAAATGCCATATTCTGCAGATCTCTTGGGGTTTTTGAAGATGCCCTATCCATCTCTTGTATTTAGATAAGCAAATGTTGCTTGTCTCTTAACAACTTGATTACTGAGTAGTTTAGAGAATATCTATGATAGACTGTCATAGTAGCTAACAAAGTGACATGTTTGCATGACTAGGAGTTTGTTTTTCTTAACTATCCTAAACAGTTTTAAATGGTTGGTATCAAGAGGCCAGAGCTTCACATTTTATTTTTAAGTATCTCTAGGTATGATACCATTAGGAAGCATTACCTTTAATTTTGTATCAATATACAAAGATCTATTCAATTGTGGCTAAATATACTCTTAATTTTGTATCAATATACAAACATCAATGCCTATGTAGCCCAATACAATCTTAATATTACGTCCATATACAAGGGTCAATACCATTGTGGCCAATTATAATCTTAATTTTGTATCAATATACAAAGATCAATACCGATATAGTCCAATACGATCTTATTTTTGCACAATAAACAATGGTCAATACCACTTTAGCCAAATATACTACTAATTTTGTATCAATATACAAAGGTATAAGGGCATATTCAATAATCTGTCCCTTCTTCTTGGTCCTTCCTGTGCTATGTCTATGTCTCAGTTTTCTCAAGTCCATGTACTCCTACATAGGAGAGAAAGAAGGATACAGAAAAGGAAAAGTAGGAAGTCCCTGGGTCTAACCTCCAAAACCCATTAAACAGGGCCATTTAACAGCTTGTAATCTCTTCCCCTAAATAACAGAGTATTCAGTTATTTTTCAAATAATCAAAAAGGGGGGTCGGAGAAACACCCTCCCCACCCTCTGGGTATGGGACGTCGCTCTCTTAAAATGACTTCCTGCTGATTTGGGTCGTAGTAAACCTGTTTGGGGCCCGAACCAAAATGGAAAAATGGTTAAAAATGTTAGTACAATCCTTTTATGTTCAGTCCTTCTGTTCTCAGCTGTTTAGATGTCCTAAGGAGTTTGTAGGCAGAAGCTGATATTGTAGGCTTTACTGAGGTTCTGGCTGGGGCATTGTGTAGAGCTGAACGGTCTTAGCGATATTGAATTGTTGTGGTTGTAGGCTTTTGATGGAGACAGCTATAGAGGGAATCTGTCAGGCTGAATCAACTGGGTCACTCGTCGTCTTTGGTGTCTGATTCTGTTTTCTGCTGAGGTTTCCGTTGTCCATTTGTCCCTGGGTTCCTTGAGTGGATGCTTTGATTCTCCTGGAATGATAAGAACAGAGCCCTGCCCTAATCCTAACTCTGGGACAATTATCCTCTTTTTTTTTGGGGGGGGGGGCTAGGTAATATTTCTCCTGAAGCAAATTTGGTTTTTTGACAATATATAAAGTGTTATCTTTCAATCTGGGTTAAAGAAGAAAATTATTTTGTTATTTTGGAGCTAAACCGGCTTTAGTGTATATATTTTGAGATCTCAAAGGACAATTTGTTTGTATTGAGTAGGCCTTTTGTAAGTAGCTTTTAAACTTAGGTCTTTCCAAATCCTATGTGTGTGTCTCTGCATTCTAATTATTGGGATCAGAGACCTGTGGTTCCCATCTGAAGGGATTAAAGATGTGTTCCACCACTCCTGGATCGAAGTTTTTCTCTATTTAGAGTTTGTTTTGTATCAGGCTGACCTTGAGCTCTGAGATCTGCCTGTTTCTGTCTCTAGTGTGTTGGGATTAAGGGTGTACTCTTCTTGAATGATGAGATTAAGGGTGTGCACCCTCACCACCCTGTTCCGTGTAACTCTAGAATTTATAAGACCATTAACTCTATGGTGCTCCTCCCGTCTCTGCTGAAGTTAAAGGCATGGGTTAACACCACAATTCTCATGTATTTTACCTTAGCTCTACGTTTTTTCGACACTTGGAGGTTTATAAAACCTGGTTGAACGGCTGTATCCTTTATTTTATTTACAGTGTTTTAGCATTGTTACCTCCCTTTTTTTTAATTAATAAATTTATTTGTTTGTTGCTTCAGGTTACATCCTTATCATATTGTCCTCTTTTCCTGCTTCCCAGTCCCACCCTTCCATGCTCTACCCCCGACCCTTCCATCTTGTTCCTCTGGGGTGGAGTGTCCCTGCATAACAGTCTCTCACCACAGATCAGGAGTCATATGAGAGCCAAGAGCCTCTTCATTCACCGAGGGCCTATGAGGCAGTACTGCCAGTGAAAGGTGTCTCCTTGCTACTGGGGGAATACTAAAAAAAGACCAACAAACACCACACAAACCCACAAAAACAAAGAATAACAACAAAAAAGAGAGGAAAAAGAATAGGGAAAGGAAAAAGAAAAAGAAAAAAATTTATATCCATGTTCCTTTTGGTGTGTTGGTTGTAGTACAGATATCCTGGACGATATAGCTAAAATCCTACTATAAGTGAATAGATACCATGTGCATCCTTCTGAGTCTGGGTTAGCTCACTCAGGATGAGCTTCTCTAGATCCATCCCTTTGGTTGCAAATTGCATGATTTCATTGTTTCTGATAGCTGAGTAATATTCCATTGTATAGATGTACCACAGTTTTTTAATCCATTCTTCAGTTGAGGGACATCTGGGTTGTTTCCAATTTCTACCTATTACAAATAAGGCTGCTATGAACATAGATGATGAGACTTCCCTATGTCTCCGTGAGGGGTCCTTTGGGTGTATACCCAGAAGTGGTATGGCTGGGTCCTGAGGCAAGGTTATTCCAAGATTTCTAAGATATCACCAGATAGACCTCCATAGTGGTTGCACAAGCCTGCACTCCCACCAGCATTGGAGTAGGGTTCCCCTTTCTTCACACCCTCGCCAGCATGTGCTGTCATTTGAGCTCTTTATCTTAGCCATTCTGACAGGTGTGAGATGGAATCTCAGGGTCGTCTTGAGTTGCACTTCTCTGATGATTAAGGATGTTGAGCATTTCTTCAGGTGTCTCTCGGCCATTAGGGATTCCTCCTTTGTGAATTCTCTATTTAGCTCTGTCTCCCATTTTTTGATTGGATTATTTGGTCTCTTGGCATTTAGTTTCTTGAGTTCTTTGTAGATTTTAGATAATAGCCCTCTATCAGATGTGGGGTTGGTGAAGATTTTCTCCCAGTCTGTTGGTTGCTGTTTTGTTTGAATGACAGTGTCTTTTGCCTTACAGAAGCCTTTCAGTTTCATGAGGTGCCATTTATTGATTATTGATCTCAGGTCCTGAGCTGTTGGTGTTCTGTTCAGGAAGTTGTCACCTGTGCCAATGACTTCGAGGGTTTCTCCTACTTTTTCTTCTAGTATATTTAGTGTGGCTGGCCTTATGTTAAGGTCTTTGATCCACTTGGATTTAAGTTTTGTACAAGGTGATAGGTATGGGTCTAATTTCATTCTTTTGCAAGTGGATATCCAATTGGACCAGCACCATTTGTTGAAGATGCTGTCCTTCTTCCATTGTGCGGTTTTGCCTTCTTTGTCAAAGATTAGTTGGCCATAGGTGTGTGGGTCCATGTTTGGGTCTTCAATTCGATTCCATTGATCCACTGGTCTGTTTCTATACCAGCACCATGCTGTTTTTATTACTATTGCTCTGTAGTACAGCTTGAAATCTGGGATGGTGATACTTCCAGATGTTTTTTCATTGGACAGGATTGATTTAGCTATTCTGGGCTTTTTGTTGTTCCATATGAAGTTGAGAATAGCTTTTTCCAGGTCTATAAAGAATTGTGTTGGTATTTTGATAGGAATTGCATTAAATCTATATATTGCTTTTGGTAGGATAGCCATTTTTATTATGTTGATCTTACCTATCCATGAGCATGGGAGATCTTTCCATCTTCTAAAGGCCTCTTCCATTTCTTTCTTCAGGGGCTTGAAGTTCTTGTTGTATAGGTCCTTTACTTGCTTGGTTAGAGTTACCCCCAGGTATTTTATATTGTTTGTGGCTATTGTGAAGGGAGTTGTTTCCCTTATTTCTTTCTCGGTATATTTGTTTGTTGTATAAAGAAGGGCTTCTGATTTTTTTTTTTGAGTTAATTTTGTATCCAGCCACCTTGCTGAAGTTGTTTATCAGCTGTAAGAGTTCTTTGGTGGAGTTTTTGGGGTCGCTTATGTATACTATCATCTGCGAATAGGGATAATTTGACTTCTTCATTTCCAATTTTTATCCCTTTGATCTCCTTTAGTTGTCTTATTGCTCTAGCAAGGACTTCAAGTACTATATTGAAGAGATATGGTGAAAGTGGACATCCTTGTCTTGTCCCTGAGTTTAGAGGAAATACTTCAAGCTTCTCTCCATTTAATTTGATGTTGGCCACTGGTTTGCTGTATATTGCTTTTATTATTTCTAGGTATGGTCCTTGTATGCCCGTTCTCTCCAGAACTTTTAGCATGAAGGGGTGTTGGATTTTGTCAAATGCTTTTTCTGCATCTAGTGAGATTATCATGCAGTTTTTTTTCTTTCATCTTGTTTATATGGTGAATTATATTGATAGACTTTCGTATGTTGAACCATCCCTGCATTCCAGGGATGAAGCCTACTTGATCATGATGTATGATACTTTTGATGTGTTCTTGAATTCGGTTTGCTAGTATTTTATTAAGTATTTTTGCATCTATGTTCATGCGGGAGATTGGTCTGAAGTTCTCTTTCTTTGTTGGGTCTTTGTGTGGTTTAGGAATCAGAATGACAGTGGCGTCATAGAATGAGTTTGGCAGTGTTCTTTCTGTTTCTATGTGGTGGAAGAGTTTGAAGAGTAATGGTGTTAGTTCCTCTTTGAAGGTCCTGTAGAATTCTGTGCTAAAGCCATCTGGCCCTGGGCTTTTTTTGGTTGGGAGATTATTAATGACTGTTTCTATTTCCTTGGGTGTTATTGGGCTGTTTAAGCTGTTAATCTGATTTTGATTTAGTTTTGGTAGGTGGAATTTATCGAGGAAATTGTCCATTTCGCTTAGGTTTTCAAATTTGGTGGAATATAGACTTTTAAAGTAGAACCTGAATATTTTCTGGATCTCCTCAATGTCTGTTGTTATTTCTCCCTTTTCATTTCTGATTTTGTTGATTTGGGTTCTTTCCCTTTGCCTTTTAGTTAATTTGGCTAGGGGTCTGTCTATTTTGTTGATTTTCTCAAAGAACCAACTCTTGGTTTTATTGATTCTTTGTATAGTTCTTTTTGATTCTAAGTTGTTGATTTCAGCCCTAAGTTTGATGATTTCCTGCCTTCTGCTCTTCTTGGGAGTGTTTGCTTCTTTTTTTTCCAATTCACCCAGCTTAGTTGTTAATTCACTAATATGAGCTGTCACAATTTTCTTTTTGAAAGCACTTAGTGCTATGAACTTACCTCGTAGCACAGCTTTCATTGTATCCCATAGGTTTGGGTATGTTGTGTCTTCATTGTCGTTAGATTTTAAGAAATCTTTGATTTCCTTCTTTATTTCTTCCCCGACCCAGTGGTCATCCAGTAAGGAGCTGTTCAATTTCCATGTGTGTGTGGGCTTTCTGTTGATTCTTTTGCTGTTGAAGACCAGCTTTATTCCGTGGTGGTCTGATAAGATACAAGGTGTTATTTCAATTTTCTTGTATCTATTGAGACTATCTTTGTGTCCAACTATATGTTCGATTTTGGAGAAGGTTCCATGTGGTGCTGAGAAGAAGGTGTATTCTTTTGTGTTTGGGTGAAACGTTCTGTAGATATCTGTTAGGTCCGTTTGTTTCATGATCTCTGTTAGACTCAATATTTCTCTGTTTGGCTTCTGTCTTGATGATCTGTCCATTGTTGTGAGTGGGGTGTTGAAGTCTCCCACTACTAATGTGTTGTGATCGACGTGCGCTTTAAGTTTTAGAAGTGTTTCTTTTACGGAAGTAGGTGCCTTTGGGCTGGAGAGATGGCTCAGCCGTTAAAGGCTAGGCTCACAACCAAAAATCCACTTGAATTTTTAACGTTCTTTTATTTCTGTGAAAAAAATGGTGTTGAAATTTTTTTATGGAGATTTGCTGAATCTATGTGTTGCTTCTGCTAGGACAGCCGTTTTCACACTACTAATTCTTCTAGTTCATGAGCATGATATATCTTTCCAGCTTCAATGTCGTCCTCGATTTATTTTTTCCATGTCTCAACATTTGTGTTGTAATGCTCTAGCATTTCTGTAGATAAGTGTATTTCAAGGCTTTTTGTTGTTTTTGGTTTTTAGAGGGTATTGTGAATAGAAGTGTTACACGGATTTCTCTCTCAGTATGTTTGTAATTGGTGTTTAGTAAGGATGATGGTTTTTACACCTTGTGTATCCTGCCAATTTACTGAAAGTGTTCAGCAGCTTTAAGAGTGTTCATTCTAGTGGTGCTCTCTTTGGTAGCACATATACTAAATTGGAACAATACAGAGAAGATTAGCATGGATGATTCTATGAACGTACTTAACCATTTTTCCATTCTTATTTGGGCCCCAAACAGGTTTACTCCCGAACCATCAGGAAGTAATATTAAGAGAGCGATGTCCCATCTCCAGAAGGCGGGGTGGGTGATTCCACACCCCCCCCTTTGGTCATTTGATAGGTTATAGATACTTGTTATGTAGGGGGAGAGATTACAAGAGGTTAAATGGTCTTGTTAAATAGGTCTTGGAGGTTAGACCCAGGGATTTCCCTCTTTTTCTTTTCTGTATCCTTCTTTCTCTCCTATATAGAGGTGAAAAGACTTGAGGAAAAAATGGGGTATATACATAATATAGGAATGATAAAAAAGGGACAGATTATTGGATATGCTCTTATATCTTTGTATATTGATGCAAAATTAAGATTATATTTGGCTACATTGGTATTGATCTTTGTATACTGATACAAAATTAAGGGTAACTCTTTTTAAGGTATTGTTCCTAGGTAATGCTTAAAAATGAAATGTGAAGTTTGGGCCTTTTGTTAGCAACTGCCATAAACTGTTTAGGATAATTAAGAAATCCAAACTAATAGTCATTCAAGCATGTCATTTTGTTAGGTACTAGGGTAGTCTATCCACAGTTATTTTCTAAGCTAATCAGAAATCAAGTTGCTAAGAGACAAGCAACATTTGCTTATCCAAATGTAAGGAAATAGATAGCTGGTCTTCAAAAACCTCAAGAGAACTGTAGAATATGGCATTCAAAGATGTTCTCTTAACTCAAGATTTTTTTTATATTGAGACATGTCAGCTCCTGACAGCACCCCCTATTCTACTCCAAGTAGATGATGAGCATCGAAGGATCTCCAATTGGAGATGGTTGAATTAGTGGCAAGCCTGTCACTTGGCAAGAAAAAAAAATCCCTTGCTTCAACTGTAGACAGACTGCTGTTCAAAAAGGACAAAACTTGGAAGCAGGTAAGTAGACAGCCTAGCTCTGCCAAGACACGGTAGGCAAGTCCTTCATAATTCCTGCTCTACAATCAATGTCTGTCAGAGAAACAGGGCCAAATGGCTGAAGATTGATGCCAAATGTATGGAGAGAAATTAGGAACTCTCCAGGCAGCCAGCTGTATGCCATTTCTTAGTTTTGGAAGCTGCTGGCCCTGTACTTCCTGTATAATCAGATATATTTATCCTTCTCAGGTCTCTGATGTGGTTGAAGACTAGATAGCTATAGTCCCATGCTTAAATTTTGAGTTGTTTAGGAATTGAGAGGGTGTTATGGATCTAAGAAGATGTTTTTAAAATTGTGATGCAAGTCAGGATGGAAGCTGAGTTGGATATAGATCTTTAAATTCATGGAGATGGTTGCATAGTAGAATGTTAAAGTCAGTTGTCAAATACGTATGGACTGGACATTGGGAATGTATGCTAAGCCTTATAATTCTCATAATTGTGTCCTAAATATTTTTGTTGTTTTGTATTGTATTTGTTGTTATAAGAGAAGGAGCCATTTTTTGGATTGAAAGGGGGAGCTGTTAGGGGGGAAAAGATATACCTTAAAAAAAAAGAAGGAAGTGGATGTGGGGGTGGGGGGAAGAGGATGGGAGAGTGGGACTGGAGGGGGGAGTAGGGAGGGGATTGATTGTGATTGAGATGTAAATTGAAGAAATAAAAAAAGGAGAGAAAGAAAAAGAGTGTTCTAGTGGACCTTTAAAGTCTTTTATGCATAGAATTATACCATCTGCATGGAAGGACGCTTTGCCTTCATCTTTTTTCTCTGCATCCCTTTCTCTCCTTCTTTTGTTTGGTTTTTTTTTTAGCTACAGTTTCTGTCTGTTATATAGGAGTGGGAAGAGGACACCTGGATCTTATTCCTTATCTTAGTGGAAATGTTGATTTTTTTTTTCCAATTAGCATCATGATGGCTATAGGTTTATTGTATACTTTTCATCATGTTGAGTTACACCTCCTCTATTCCTAGTCTTTCTAGGGCTTTTTTTCATGATGTGAAATTGGATTTTATCAGATTTTTTCTATGTGTATTGAGATGATCACGTGATATCAGTCCTAGAGTCCACATACATGATATATAATGTCTTTATTTGTGTTGGTCAAACTATCCCTGCATGTCTGGAATGAATCCAATTTCATCATAGTTAATGATCTTTCTGGTGCATTCACAAGTATTGAGAACTCTTATATCTATGGTCATTGATGGATATTGATCTACAATTTTATCTTTTCTGTTGTTTTGTCTTTCTCTGATTTTAGTATTTGGGTTATAATGGCTTTGTAAAAAGGATTTCAAAGCATTCCTTCATTTTCTATGTTATAGAATAATTTGGAAAAGATTAATGTTCCTTCTTTAAAGATCTGGTAGAATCCTGTGTTAAATTCATCTAAGATTTGTACAGCTAGGACATTTATTTTTATTACTGTTTAAATCTCATTGTTTTAGAACTGATTAAATTACTTAGCTCATCTTGATTAACTTTGGGAGGCCATATACATCTAAAGATCCATCCATTTCTTTCAAGTTTTCCAATTTAGTGGAATGTATGTCTCAAAGTTTCCTGAATTTCATTGGTATCTGTTGTAATTGTCTCTGCTTTTTTTAAATCTTAATTTTATCAATTTGAATCTTCTTTCTCTTTTGGCTAGTTTGGAAAAAGGTTTGTCAATCTTATTTATTTTTTTTAAGTAATTCTTTGTTACACTGATTTTTTTTAAATTTGTATTTCATTAATCTCTGTCCCATTCCTAATTCTGTCTTTACATCTACTATTTAGGGGTTTGGCTTGTTTTTGTTTTCCCAAGGCCCTAAGATGTGCTATTACTCATTTGAAATCTGTCTGGCTTTTTAAGGTTCTTATAGCTGCAAGGCTCTTATGGCTACAAACTTCACTATTAAGGCTGTTTTATTATATATTATAGGCATTATACATTGTGCTTTTGCTTCCAGTCAATCCTAGAATTTTTTGCTTGACTTTTTAATTGCTTCAATAACCCTGTATTGAGTGGATGTTGTTTAATATGATGTGTCATTAAATCTCCATGAGTCTGAGTATTTTCTCTAGTTTTTCTTGTTGCTGGTTTTTAGCTTTATTCTACTATTGTATTCCAGATAGAATAAAAAAAATAAATTTTCCTGAAATTTTTGAGACCTGCTTAATCTCCTAATGTATGGTCTATTTTAGAGAAGCTTCATAAGCTGCTGAAAAGAATATGTATTCAGCAGTGTCTGGGTGGATTGTTCTGAAGTTGTCTGCTGGGTTGATTTGATCTATAGCGCCATTTGAGGAATTGAGACCACTAATAGTCAGAGATATTATTAAAAGGTGTACATGAATTCCTGTCATTTTGTTGATTTTTTGGTGTTTAAAGTTTTCCTAATCTTCATGTTCTAACCTACTGGTCTAGCATTATTTATTTATTTTCTGTAGCCTCTTAGATGTGTTTATCATTCTCTCCCATCCAAAGAATTCTTTCTAGTATTTTTTTTTTTGTAGAGCTAGCTTAGTCGTTGTATATTCCTTTAACCCAATTTGACCATGAGATGTTTTTCTTTCTCATTAATCATAAAATATTGTTTTGCTGGGCATAATAGTTTAGGTTGACAGGTATGGTCTGTCAGAACTTGAAGCGAATCATCCCAAGGCCTTCTAACTTTTAAAGTTTCAGTTGAGATGTTAACTGCTAAACTGGTGGGCCAATCATTACAATGACTTGGTGTTTCTTGCAGCTTTCAATACACTTTCTTTGTTCTATGTATTTAGTGGTTACAGTGACTTGGTGTTTCTTGAAACTTTCAATATATTTTCTTTGTTCTATATATCTAGTGTTTTGACTACATTGTGACATGGTAGTTTCTGTTTCAGTCCTATGTGTGTTCTACATACCTTCTATATCTGAATTTGCCCTTCTTTCCCTGGGTTGGAAATTTTTTATGCTGATTGTATTGAAAACATTTTTTTCAGTTCTCTGTCTCTGTGTTTGTGTGTGTGAATGTGGGTGTACACATGCCATAGCAGACCTGTGGAAGACAGAGGACAATCTCAGGCATTAGTCCCTTCCACGTAGTTTGAGACAGTTTCTTACTGATTATTTTCCACACTAGCTGGCCTCACAGCTTCCACAGGCTCTGTCTTTCAAATATGATTGGAGCACTGGGGTTGCAGATATGTGGGTTTCAGCATACATTCTTTCGAAGATTCTGAGAATTCCAACTCAGCTCCTCACATGTACACAAGGCCAAATTCACCCACTGAACCACATGTCCAGCCCCTATGAAAATATTTTCTATGCCTTTTGTATAATTTTTTTCTCCTTTTTCTACACCCTTAGTTCATAGATTTTGTCTTTTTGTATAATTTTTTCTCCTTTTTCTACACCCTTAGTTCATAGATTTTGTCTTTTTATGGTGTCCAGTGATTGCACATGTTCTATTCACATTTTAAATGTTATTTTTATCCTTGACAGAATGTTCCAGTTTCTCTACCCTTTTCTCAACCCCTCATATTCTATCCTCTCATAATCCATTAACCCATTCTATTGGTGAGGCTTTCCACTGTTCATTTTATTTAGTTTATTGGTTTCTGCCACTTCCACACTTAATTTTGGCATCCCTTCAGTATTTATATATCTTCATTGAATTCCATTCTCATTCCCTTTATCAGCTCCTTCATCTCATGCAACTGTTCTTTTGCATTCAGAAGCTGATCCATGTCCTGTGTCATTTCTTCACATACATTTATAATCATTCCTCATTTTCTTGCTCTCCATGCAGGGGCAAAGCAGGAGAAAATAAGGCCCAGGGATCTGGGAGTCTTGATGGGGATAACCCATGGCTCTTATACTAATTGGAAATGACAACCCCAGGGAAGAAAGGAGCAAGTCTGTAGCTGCCTTCTCTAGCAACACCTGCTAGAAATGTTGATCCTGGTTCAGGACAGTCAGGTTTTGTAGGGTACTCAGAAAACTGGGGCGCATGACTGCCTCCAGCACTGAGACTGACTCCATAACTGAAGCCCAGCTCCTGGGGGAATTTCCCTTCATTCTGCTTGTGGATTCTGGGATATATAGAGAAATGTGTAGAGTCTGTGGCTATTCATTACCTCCCTTATCACAATGACAGGATACTTCAAAGATTTTATTTGTATTTCTCTAATATGGGGAAGACAGGAGTAAATATTTGACAGTTTTGGGGGGTCACTATAAAATATTTGGTAGTTCTCCATGGCAAAATTTGTGTCATAGATGGGTTTTCAGAGACAGAGCTTACCCAGCAACTGCTGAACACTGCAGTGTCACCTAAATGTATAGACAGTGAATGAAACTCAAAGAAAGATCCAGGTTCAGACCCTCAAAAGTGTAAATATTGTAAATATATTATTATTATTATTATTATTGAGCTTTATTTTGGCTCATAAATGGCTCAATGGTCCAGTCTATCCTGGTGGGGAAGGCCTGGCACCTGCAGCTGGTTATATCATGGTGACCAATCAAAAAGCAAAGAGCTTGGAAGATCTACAACTGTCAAGACCTGCCCTATGCCCCCCTAATAGCCCTAGAGTTCGATAAGTAAACTACAGGCCAAGTCTGGGTCATCCTCTAGGTCTTTTTGAGTGTTCAAAGGCGTTCTGATGACAATAGTGACCATATAGCCCTGGCCCCACCCATTCATGGACAGAACTGAGAATTGGTAAGCTAAAAGTCAATAGGGGCAGAGTGGAGAGCCTCACACATTAGAATACTAATTAGCTTTTCCAACCAAGAGATCTTCCCTCATTGTGAGACTACATAGCCCTCACGTAGCATAACCAGGCACTTGGCGAGCCACTAAAGGCCCTTCTTGGGAACTCATAGACTCAGTAGATGAGGCTGTTTGGCTACCTTCTGTTCACTACTGGCCCTGAGGAAAGCCACCTCTCATGGTCCATGGTCAGCAGCAGTGACAAAGGGACAGGTTGCTAAAAATGCCGGATCAAAGACTATAGGACAAGGAAGGCTAAAACCACCCCCTCCCTACCCTATGAAGTTTCATCGTACCTTGACATATGTCTCCTTTGTCTTCAGGTCAGGCAGTGTGGGTGATAACTGGATCTACATTTATTCATTTGTGGAGAATTTGGTGAAGAAATTCCAAAAGTATGACTTCTCCTGGCTGTACTCTCCTCTGTGCTTCAAGGGAGTAGCCCTATGACAGGCAAAGAGTGTGTCTCTTAGATTTGACGGGTATGAGACTCCCTCATAGAGGGAGCACAGTTGCAGGCTGTCATGTTAGCACAGTGGGGGACACACTGTGCAGAGGGAGGATCTGAAGCACTGGTTGATCCTGCTTGGGGGTTAGGTGTAGTACAGGGACAGAGTCTACCCTCTGGAACTCCTCCCAGGGCAAAGGACATCATGATAGTTAGTGCCTGACACAGGATTCTCGGGGCCAGAGGATTGGATTGGGGAACTTGCCGTGGATAGACAAAAGAAAAGGCAGGAACCCTCAGAGAAAAGTTGCAGGTCTTAGAGAAACTGTAAATGTAAACTGAATCCTCAAGGTTGGAGAATAAGCAGGTTCGGAGGGTGGCATTACTGTGACCACAATACTTACCACATACAACTTAAGAGAGGTATCTATGGCTCACAGGTTCATAGGGTTTTGGTCCATCCTTCACAGGCATAGCAAGAGGAACACATAGCCAACGCTCTTCACATCATGGTAGACCAAAAACAAGAAAGCTAATAGCAGGGGCAAGGACCAGGCTGTAACTATTAATGGTCTGCACTTGATAATCTTCTTCAACCAGATAGATACTACCTAAAGATTCCACAGCTACTCCAAATAGTGCCACCAGATGGAGAACAGATGCTCGAAACATGTGCCTGTGAGGGATGTTTCCAATTCAAACTATAAGTTTCCTCCGGTAAAGGTAACTAAGGAAAGGCTAGAAGAAGACGACCATGAGTAGCTTAGAGACAAAGCCATAATAGACCTCATGTTAAGCCAAGGGGATCTGATTTCCTACTGTAAGCCAGAGAGAAAGAGAGAGAGGAAGGGTAGGTCATGTATATGAAGGGCTTCCCAGAGAGAGAATAATCCCTTTGAGTTGGAGGCAGGGAGAGTAAAGAAAGATAGCTACAGATAAAAAGAATTTGATATCAGGGACCAGGGATGAGGATGCCCCCATTGGGTAGTGTGGGAGCCTTTTTACCTGTTCAGAATGGGTGATGTGAGTGTGTGTACATATAAAAGAGAAAAGGGTGGAAGGCAAATGGAGGAGAGAGAGAGAAAGAGTGGGAGGTATTGGGGAAAGGGGAGAAAGAAAGGGAGAGGGAGAGAGTAGAGGGTTGAAGCATGGGATGGAGCCAGGGTTGTCCTGACACTCTTCTGTGAACCTGTGTATCTCCATGGGCTTTAGACTCCTTTGCCAGTTTTACCTTAAGTCCTAACCTCTCAATGTCTTCAGTGGAAAAGAGGTGGGGTGGGGGCAGGGACTCAGTGCATGTCTGCTCCCTGATAGACTGCTGGTTAGTGTAATGTCTTCTCCGTGGTTATACTTTGTCCCCAGCCCCAGACTGCGCATGTCCTTCATTACCTACTCAACAGATGCTGAGGTTATCTTGCCACTCACCTCAGACAGGTAGGTGCTGCTCTGAACCCCGAGGCTAGTCCAGAGACCAGGATAACAGGAATCTTGAAGAAACAGAGGGCTTGTAGAGACCTTTGGGGTCTCCCAGCATTGCCCATACAGTAGGGGACCTATGTGCCCAAACTGGCCTCCCTCCCTAGTTTATGAGCACCCTTGATCCTGTACTTAAACAGAATGTGCCTGATGCTTCTGGAAGTTCTCCACTCTTGAATTTTACCTAGGTCCCGTCTATAATAACATATGGGACCCAGGGAGTTGGTGAGGCATGTATGTTAGTACCTTTAAAATACTGGCCTGTGTGGCTAGCTGTAAATAAGTCATTCTCTGCTTGGGCAAGTGAAGCGGGGAGACAACTTGTAAATCCTGAGGCCAACCACTGGAATATGAATAAGACAGATTGGTCCCCTGTGGTCATAAATAAGGAAGCCTTACAATGGGATCATGAGTCACCTGTACTGAGATACTATCCAAGAAGGTAACGGTAACAGGCAGCCACAAAGGGAGGTGCCCAACTGTGCCCAGTACCCCAGAGGTATGAAGCTGGGGCTTCTGACTATCTGGGAGGGAAAATCAACTTTGGTTCCTGTTCCAGAAACTCCAGACAGAGTTAGAGAAACAGAGAGAGGTATGGGGACATTTAGGATTGGGGTGTCTGGAGGTGTGAAAGATCTCTGTCCTGGGCCCTAGAAAAAAGGCAGGATCAGGGAGTGAGGGAGACTAGCCAGCCTCTAGGAAGGGAGAAGAGTCTCTGAGTCTATGAACATAGACTTCTGGGAGGTGGGGCAGGAAGAGACTGGCTCCCAAGGGTTCAGGCCAGGCCGGGTGTAGTGTATCCTTAGAGCTTGGTTTTAGGGAGTCCTGATTAGATTCAAGTAGCAGAGAGAATTCCTGAGGGAGACTGGCAAGGATTATAGAGAAACAATGGGACAGAAGGGAGGCAAAAGGGAAAGGCTAGGCAGGGGCAGAGGTTGTGCTGGGCTGAGGAGGATTGAATCTGGGCTGGGTAGAGGGTTGGAATACAACTATGTAGAGAACAATGGGCTAGGCCAAGTAGAAGGACAGAATCTAAGGCCATATAGAGGGATTGGTGCTGGGATGGAAGACAGCTAGGGGTAGGACAGAGAGAAAGAGTTGGGCTAGGCTATACAAAAGGGAGAACTGGACTGGGCTGTGCTGGAAAAGGGACCAGGGCAAGACTGGGGTTGTAAATCCCAACAGGGCTGTCATTGGGCACGTTGAACATGATCATCTCATTTTCTAGTGGGGTGTACCTGGGCCAGGTATGGGGCTCTCAGAGCTCAGACCCTGGTAAAGCCTCTCTGTCCACCAATAGGAAGCCACCTTAGAGTCTACTGTGAGTCACCTTGCAGTACCTGCTTAGCCTTGTCACATTGGATCATCCTCAATTCTCCCTTTTCTTGTCCTAGAATGACGATCAGGCCTTGGCCACTTCAGTGTGTTCTGTTTGAAGAGCACCTGACAGGCCTTGTTACTTCTAGCCTAGGGAACACCACAGATATCTCATGGACATCCCTCAGGGCCTGACTCCCAGGTTCAGGACTTTTCTCTCAGGAGTTGTGGAGTCCATGGTTGGACTCACATCTGTAGACTGGCTGCTACCTTTAGCAGGCTAGAGGAAAGAGAGTCAGGCCAGGGCTCTGTAACAATGGGGATGGGGACTGGTCAGAAGGCTGACATGACCTGCTTCAGCCCTACCCAGTGAACAATAGATAGCTCAAAGGAGGGGAACCTTGACATTAGGTTCCCCATTTAGAATGCAGATACCCTAGAAATCCCTAGTTTAAATGCATATTCCTGGATGTTCTCCAAGGACTTAACAGACAAGGTCTTTGTCCAAATCGCCAAGGTCTGTGTGCCCCAAAATGTAAATGAACTCAAAGAAAACCAGACCTTCCCATGGGGCACACTGAATTTCCTGTCTCCTCCTGACCTGCCTCATTGTTCATGGGATCAGGGACAGGAAAAGGTCTAGCTCAGAAGGGATAGACAGCACATCTTGTCTGGTGCCCTCTCTCAGCCAGGTCTGCACACTGAGCAAGGCCGTAGGCCGGCTTGGAGAGAGATGTAGTGCCACAGTCAGTAAGTAGTCTTCATGTCACTTTTCTTTTTTTTTCTCTTCAGAGAAGAAATCCGTAAAGGCCTTCTCAAACTTGAGAAAGTAGTACCTATAGGACTTACATACATGCAAAAAGGATTTGTGAAGGTACGGCCAACTATAGCCACCTACGATGTTGACTCAATATAGAATGCCACTGGGGTCATTTCACTGCGTCACCATTGTTTCTTTTCTTTTGTTTTTTGTTTGTTTGTTTGTTTGTTTTTTGTTTTTGTTTCCTGCCAGGCGAATGAACAGATCCAAAAGGCCATTTCAGCAGGTGAGCTGTCTGCACCTTCAGCCAGGTGGGACCCACAGAGCTGGGCTACCTACTGAGTCTGTACTGATCCTGGACCTCTTCCAGTCTGACCCTTGAAGTCAGTGCTCCCTTCTCTGTGCAGTAGACCCCTCTGAGCATAGCACCCCACCCCCCTTCAGGATGCTTCTGAGGGGACCAGAAAATGTGTGTGGTCATGTGTAGACTTTTGTTCTCACTGGTCCTTGGCCTACAGGTGTGCTGGTGAATAGAAGAAAGCAAAAGAGCCGAGCAGACTGAGGACCCTGTGCATGGAAACCAGGGCTTGGTTTTCCTCTGGCTCCCAAATCTTTTCTTCTACCTCTTGCTTTGTTTGGTCAGCTTCTTAAGTCCATGAATCAACCATGCCCAGCTAAGACCTGTGTCCACTTAGACTGCAGGCCTTATGTACATGTGGGGAAATTTGATGAGAGGCCATTGGGTCCCCTGCTTAAGACTTTCTGACTTGAGGTCTTGTGATGAGCAAGAAGGTAGATACGCATAGTTAGTATAACAAAAGTTATACTATTTTATTTTATATATTTTAGTATTTTATGTATTTTATTATACAGAGGGTCATCACACAATGTTCACACCTTAAATTCCTAACTATGATCCTAAGCCTATCTCCCCAAGGCTGCTCACCTGTGTGATGTATCTTAGCTGAGGGTCAGGTCCAGTTTCTAACAGAAGTCTCTGATTTGAGGGTTAGGATCCTGGGGAGACTCTCAGGCCTCAGTACAGATCAAGATGGCATTTCTCCAGATGTATAGAGCAGAGCATTGCTCTTGGTCTCTGCTGGTATACTGTCCAGTGGGCATGTTGGGCTCTAGGACTGTGTCTGGTTATCTTGAGTGAGTGATGTCACTGGATTCTGGTTGTCAAGTGCGATCTTGCTTGGGTGTAGTGGGGTTCTTTGACCAAGCTATTTTTATGTGTCTAAAAGGCATTTTTTTTTCCTATACTCATTAAAGGTCTTGACTTGCTGGGTCTCCTGTTCCCAATAAGTTGTCCCTAAAGTCGTGCCTAAAGCTGTCCCCACACTCCACCTGTCTCACTGGGCATCCTCAGCAAGGAAGGCCCTCCTGCTACTCCAACTGCCCAGGGAGAGGCTGGGCTTATGGCTCAGTAACTAGACTGTCCTTAGGACAAAGGTTCCATAGCCAGGAGACAATGGAGGCCAAGTCTGCTGGTAGGATTCCAAATCCCTCTGCCTCCTATCTGTAGACTAGATAGAAAAGAAAGCCTTCTTTTCACTCTGAGACCAAGGACTGAGGAACAACCAACTTTACCTCAGAGGACGATGCTGGGTCTACAGCCTCACTCACTAGGCAATCCCTAGAATCTTTCCCACCAAGCCAGTCCACTTCTTGCTTCTTCTGCAGGCAACAATGTAAACAGCGTGATTATTGCTCTGACTGATGGGTTATTGATGATACAGCCATTTAAGCAGACTATGGAAGAGGTGAGTCCGGTCCACAGGTGTCAGCACTTTGCCTCTGGTATTTGGGGATTTATTTTCAGCATCTTCTTTCTTTTAGGCCAAGAAAGCCCGGGAAATGGGAGCAACCATTTACACCGTGGGTGTACATGAGTATAACAAATTTCAGGTACTTCAGACCAAGTGGCCAAGTGCCCTTGTATAGCCTATTAGAGCAAGATTTTAAAGGCATCTTTACAATACCAAGAGAGTGGTATTTTCACCTGCCCAAGATACTGTGGGCTAGAAGTAGCCACTGCAAAAGGATGGCTCACATGGCTGAATAAGCTAACCCCTTATGCAGAATGGGCAGGAGAGCTTCCCACTCCCTAAGTTTGGCCTTAAATGAAATTCAGTGAGCACCCTTGCCTTACCGTCACCATGACCTGGGGGCCACAGTTCTTGTCCCAAGACTGAGAACCTGTTACATCATACTTCTAGTTCCTGGCTCTGAAGTTCAAACCATTTACTTCTCTCCTATCATAGATGATAAGTATTGCAGACAGCCCAAATCACAGTTTTGGGGTCGACAATGGGTTCACTGCTCTGCAGGACTCCATTGGCCCGGTGAGTAAGTGGGACGCGTAAGACTGGGGGACCCCTGTCTGCATTCCTGGGGCTTATTATCTTGCCCATTTCCATCTCTACCTCTCTCTCTCAGATTGCCACCAAGTCCTGTACTGAAGTACTATCTGTGCAACCTTCCTATGTGTGTGCAAAAGGTAGGAGCTGAGGGTCACTGGCATGGGCAGACGGTCCACTCAGGAAGAGCATGAGTACAATTGCATGAGTGAGTGTGTGGCTGTCATATTGTTTCTGTGTGTGGTTTGTATGGGATGCACATTGTGTGTGCCACTTCCATGATGTGTGTAACAGATGTGATATATGTATTTTGACAGCTAATTTTGATCATCAGCTTAACGAAATCTAAAATTACCCAGAAAACAAACTTCTTACTTAGCATGACTGTGAGGAAGTTTTTAGACTGGGTTATTTGAAGTGGGGAAAACCACTCTAAGTATAGTTGGCACCATTCAATGGCCTGAGGTCCCAAGTCCAATAAACACAGAGAAGAAAATGAGTTGAGCCCCAGCACTCATCTCTCTATTCTTTTGACTATGGAGTACTAGAGCCAATGCCTCAAGTTCCTGCCATGCTTCTTTCCATACATGATGGACTGTACTCTTAAAACTGTAAACTACATTAAGCACTTCCTTTAAATTTATCTGGTCTGGCATTTTGACACGTCAACAAGAAAAGTAACTAATCCAGAAAACTGGTATCGGGAATAAGATTATTACAGCATTCTGACTGTGTGATTTCCTAAGCCTTTGAACATAGTTTGCAGGAAGAATGTACAAAAGTTTGGAACTTTGAGACAGAAAGGTCCAAGAATGCTCTAAGCAAAGCTTAATGGGTCATTTGAATGGAAGTTTGGAAGACCAGTATGCCAAGAGAAACACAGACAGTGGGAGCCTAGAAGGATTCTATCAGGAACCCGGGTAGAGGCCATTCAGGTCATATTCTGGAAAAAAAAAATGTGGCTGTATTGTGTTTGTGCACTGAGAACTTGAGTGAAGCTGAATTCAAACTTCTAATTTATTTGATGGGAGAAATCTCAAGACATAAAACAGCATTGGAGTGTGTCGTTTGATTGCTCACTGCCAACCAGCTCTACAGCAAAACGAAGAAAGGGAACCATTGGAACAAAAAGGACATGAAAAAAAATGTGCTATTTGACAGGGGAAAGGGGGGAATTTTAAGGTTGTAAACAAAACTAGTACTGAGAAAGCACCTGTAATTGTTTAAAGTCATTAGCATCATTACAAAGAAATCTGCCCAAAGCAATAGCAAAGGTGCCCTGAGGGCAAAACCAATCTCTCTCTCTCTCTCTCTCTCTCTCTCTCTCTCTCTCTCTCTCTCTCTCTGTCACACACACACACACACACACACACACACACACACACACACCTCACCACCACCACCTATAAACTGGTCCACCTAGTGAAATGCAAATTTATTTTAAAAGAAAGAGCCTGAACTCAGAAGGGATTCCCAGCTCAAAAATAACTTTCTAGGAAAGTGTTTTCTCAATCAAGACCTATACATGCCACTGCAGCTTTGTCCCTAAGGGGACCCCAGCTCTGTCCCAAGCTGAAAGCAGAACTTGGTGATGTCATTCATGTGGTACTTACTGGTTTTGTAGACACACAAGATGCAAGTTGGGTAGGTAATGGATTTTTGTGAGAGCTCTTTAGGCCACCCAATTTGTAACAGAGTCAGAGTACCAGAGAGAAGAGACCCTAAGACACCTTTGTTTAAAGCTGTGAAAGTAAAACCTACATTGCAGTGGAGACCCCAGCATAGTGGAGATGCTGGAACTATGGAACAGCCATTGAAGAAAGCTACAGGTATGTTGTGAAGCTGTCCAGAGACTGTGTGTGCAGAAGGAATCAGAGCCTACCTGCTGAAGGGCAGGGCTACCCAAACCTTTTGAACCCAGTAGATCCTGCTTGACCCAGCTCAAGCATGCTGGATTTCCAGGATGGTCTGTACCCTTGAACTATGAGTAAAAATAAACCCCTCTTAAGTTGTTTCTATGAGATACTTTGTTGCAATAATAAAGAAAAGTAACTAATACATGTATACACTGTTTGAGGGTGGTGTATGATCTGTACACAAGTGTTTCTATGTAAAAATGTGTGTGAATAGAAACTTTGGATTGTGTTTATCTGTAACGTGTTTGTGACATACATGGTATGCATGTGGTGTATATGGTGGATAAATGTGTAGGCGTGGTATTTTTGTGTAGCATAAGTATGGAACATTGAGTTGGAGTAGTTTGTATAAAGTAAATGTCCTGTGTGTGCTGTGTGTTTTGTAGACAAATAAAAAAAAAAGAAATAGTAAAGGAAATGACATGATTGCTCCTAGATATGGTAGTGGAGAAAGTTTATTGTAGATAAAAGGGACTGCATAGTCAGAGGCAGATGCACCTGAGAGAGTCTAAAGAGAACATGACCACTCTGAGCTGGGCCATGTGAGGAGAGGGCAAGGTAAGAAAGGAGAGCTAGACCAAGAGGCCAGGAAGGTAAAGGGTAGAGAAAGGGCCATGTAACCATCGTTGGATTACACAGGGAAGGGCAGCCCAGCCCCTGGGCTGGAGAAGTTTAGGGTAAGGGGTGGGGTATGCCAGCCATACCCTGTAACAGGTAGGGACTAGGGGATTCAGGGAGAATCTGGTGGCCAGCATCTACTTTTATATGTTGAACAGGCACCTCAGCCATTTGTTCTGGGTTTGGGACCTAATAGTAGGTAGAAAGTCTTCATGTAACTCTTCTATGGTAAGGTTTATATGTTCATATGTAGTGTGTCCTGGGAGAATATTGTGGGAAGGAGGAGGGTACATGTGTGGTTTAATATGTGGGATGTGAATATTTATGGTATCTGTGTGGTATAGGTGGTGCTCATGGTCTGCCTGGTAGAGATGTCTTGGGTATAGTAAGGGTGCTTTTGGTGGATACGTGTGAACAGTGTGTAATTTATGACATATATTATAGGCCTCTGGGAGGGTTGTGGAGGGAGTTGCTCAAATAGGCAGGGAGGAGAGAGTCTTATATGATTGTGCTTTGTATTTTAGAGTGTTCTATGGTGTGATGTATCATGGTATGGAAGTGTATATAATGTGTATGTACCACATGATGTGTTTCTATGATATGAACTACGTATCTGAGATTTAACGTGGCATGTGGTGTCTAGTATATATTTATGGGATGTATGGCATGTATTTGTGTTGTCTGGTATATAAGAGTAATATGTATGATATCTGTGATATGTTTACAACTGTTAGTGTAGAATAAATCATGCTGCTTTGTGTAGGGCATGGAGTATGTCCATTTGTGAGTTTATATGTGGTATTAAGGAGCTTGCTGTGTGTGTGTGTGTTATGCATCATATGTGTGATTAAGTATGTAGCATTTCTAAAAGGCACATGTGTTTGTGTTTTATTATTACATATGCCATATGCAGTATGCATGCATGTGTAGTCTGTAATATATATTATAGTTAATATGTGTGATACACAGTGCATATAGTATGTGAATATGATGTATGTATGCCTATAAAGGTACTGTGTGTATGAGGGGGTGAGCATGCTTTAGGTATACTACGATGTACATTTGGAAGGTACATGCTGTGATGACATTGTGTTATTGCCTATTTATCTCAAAGCAAAAGATGTCATTATAAGGCTAGGAAGAAGGTATTTTTAAAACTCTCAAGGAAATCTTAGAAAATGAGATGGAGCCACCAATACATCCAGAACACCTTGGCTTTGCTAGAAAGACCAGGAGCAGCTAGGGTAGCAATACATGCAGAGTTTCCACTTTCACAAAGTGGGGGCAGTAGCAAGGTGATCATGTCCATGGCCGAAAGCCATGGGTTGGGCACAATGGGCATCTATGTTGCTCCTGGAAACACCCATGCCTGGCAAAAATATCCACAAAGACAACCTTGCTTACTTTACCCCAGCATTGACATGGCTCACACTTGACCTCCAAGACTAGAACAAGGATGAGGATGACCTCTATCTATCCCAAGGTCCCTGCATCCATGTGCCAAGGACATACACGTTTGTTTCTGGAGGAAGGCTGCCTTTCTTTGTCAATACTTGCATGAAGACTTGGACCCATATAGCTGGAATTTGTACCTTGCAGAAGAGGGAGATACAGGAAGCCCCAACTCTCTTTCCCACTGGCCACAGCTCTTTCTCTGCCTTCCAGCTCAAGTGGCTAAGTCCTGACCTCCATATTCTTCAATGGGAGCCCAAGGCTCCAGACTTGAGAAGACAAGACTATGCTTGTCTGTGAGCCGTGCTACCCTCAGCACCTATCTGGGGCAAAGTGCATGAATGTGGGAGCTGCAGCATATTCTCCAGGAGACTGAAACAAGTTGGGGGATGTACAGATGATGGTGTGGGGACAGGTGTAGGTAGCATCTAGAGGTTAGTAGGTGTCACAGACAGAAGCTGGTCCTGATATTTCCATCCTAGTCATTGGCTTGGCTCTGGACTGCCCCTGCCCCTCCCCATGTTGTGGAACAGTCCGAAGCCTGCCTTGCTGAGGGATGAAGGGAGAAAAGATCTCTATTGGAGTCTAGCAATGCAGCCTGCCTGACTGTCCCGTAACACTCAGGCCATAGTGTCTGGGTAGCTGTGACACACCTCTGTTGAAAACATGAGTTGTCATTCTGTCCTCCCTGCAGCTGAGCCAAGTGACAGGTGCATCCAGGCATCAGCATAGCCACCGACCTGTTAAAGTGTTGGCCATCTCGTGCAAAGTTGCCACATAAGAATATTTGTCACCCATCCAAGTACTAACCAAGCCTGCCACCCACAAGAAAACCTACAGAATCAACTAACCTAGGTCCATAAGGGCTCAGAGAGACTGAACCACCAACCATGCCCACTATGCATGGGATGGACTTAGGCCCTCTACATATATGTTACAGTTGTGTAGCTTGGTCTTCATGTGGGATTCCTAACAGCGGGAGCAGGGGCCGTCTCTGACTCTGCTGCCTGCCTGTGGGACCTTTTAGTCCTAGGGTGCTGCCTTGTCTAGCCTCTTGTCTACCCTTATTGCAACTTGATATGCCAGGACTGGCTGATATCCATGGGAGGCCTCCCCTTTTCTGAAGAGAAAAAGAAGAAGAGTGGATGGGGGAGGGGAGGTGTGGGGAGAAGGCCTGGAAGGAGAGGAGGGAGGGGAAACTGTGGTCAGGATGTAAAGTTAATTAATTAATTAATAAGAATGATCACAAAATCAAAATTTAAAGTTGTACCTACTGTGGACTCAGAGGCAACTTCAGTAAAACAGTCGGTCATAGTAAAAAATAAAAATAAAAACCAGTCATTCCCAGGGAAGCCAAGGTAGAAGCCTATACCCTAAATGAAGCAGAACTGGCTGTTTGCTTGAGGTGGCACCAAGTGAACAGGTGTGCTATGGAGCCTGAAGATGAACCTTGCAAAGGAGAGTCCTTGATCAATTATCCTGAGGCATCGGAAGTACATAGACAGAACTGAGCTGGACGTAGGCCCCAAGGCAGCTATGCAGGCAAATGAGGAAAACATAGAGGAATCCTCTCTATGGAACCACCCACTCAGATGTCCTCTCTGTGTCCTTTTTATATTGGTGTCAGTGTCAGGGAACAGCTGGTCCACTGTTGTTAGAAGACCTTTCTAACCACGAGTGATGGATGGGCAAAGTGAGTGAGTGAGGATGAAGAAGGATGTGTTGGCCTTTGGACCTGTGTCTGAAACAGACCATCTCCTGTGAGGGACTCTTTTCTTGGGAGAGAGTGGTCAGGAACTTGACCTATTCTTTATGTACCAGCCCTTGTTCCTGGGGTCTCTTGTTTCTACACAGTAGAAACACTCGGAAGAACTGATGATACTCTTCATGTTCAATGGTAGTAGAGACATCATGAAGGGAGCTGCCCCCTCCCTTGTGCAAAGAAGGCCCTGGCTTTGCTACAGTGCCCATGTGGATTAAGGAGTACATGAGGTCTCAGAACCGGAAGGTTTCAGCTAAGCCAGCCTAGCTTGGAACAGGATGGGGTCTCTCGTGGACTTTGGGCTTGTTGGGTCAGGGATCACAACAGGACTCCTAACTGTGCAAGGCCCCTCCCACCTACATTAGTAGCATGATCAGTGGCACCAAATGAGGATTTGCCTGCCCTACAAGTCCCACATCAGACACTGATGCTGTCGCATAAGGGCCCCCGAGAATTCCATCTTCAGGGTAGCCCCTCATGAAAGGTGAGACCAGAGAGAATACGGCAACCAATTCTTCCTCGCTTCAGTGTGTAAATGTTCTTCCTGCAGATTCCTACCAAGTAAACATTAGCGGACATGGGTTTAATAATGCAAAAGGCCCGAGCCAAGTTATTTGCAGATTCACATTCAGTGATTCCAGAGTTGTTGGTAAGTAGCCCTTTGAAACCTCTGAGGTACACATTACCACATGGCATCATTTAAGTCAACAGTGCTTTGTGCACTTACTGACCGTGTCCAGTGGACACTGGGGAGCCAGAGGCAGCAAGGGCCAATTGAAAAGAAACAAACATTGCCTAGACACTTCTCCCTTCATACAAACATAGGGGAAGAATAAACCTCCACTTCCCAAAGGCATCTGGAGGCTAGTGTGGCACTGGTCTGTCCTCACTGCCTCTCTGCAGGATCCATTGAGCCTGTCTTCTGTTCCCCATCCTGACAGTTGAATATGAGAACCTAGAGTCTACAGGTGGGACAGAGCAGCAGCCTCCAGTCTGATTCTAGAAGATGTCCACAAAGCCTTTCTGGGAAGCTTTTCATTACAGCACAGAGGGGAAAGCAGTGATTTGGAAACAGAAAGCCTAGCCAGTGGGGATACAGCTCGGTTCTTGGCTTTTTGGCCTGGCTCAGTGGACCAGGAAGATGATGTATGTCAAGGAGTGAGAGGCTTCCCCTGACACAATTACAGAATTCTTCTCAGGCTCCCAAAGCAGGGAAAGAAAAATATCTATTCTCTTAGGAGCCTTCTTCAGCTCAGTAAACAATAGTTATCCACCTACTTCCTGGGTCTAAACCTGGATGTCATTCTTGATCCTCTTATCCTGTCCCTGTACCCTGTCTACCAGCATGTCATGTTGCCTTTTGTCATATCCAAGCTGTATCTGGAGCCTCCACAGCCACTAACAGATCCATCACACTATCAGTAAAGCCCGAACTTCTTCCCAGGGCCCACACACTTCCTGACTCATTCACACCTTTCAGCAACCTTGTCAATTCTGCCTTGGGGGTCTCTCCATTTGCCTTTTATTGTCCCAGAGCCTCCGCCCCTCAGATTTGCCCCTGGCTGCTCTCATCTCAAAGATCAGCATATCATTCGGAACCAATATTATGGACATGGTACACCAAACACAAAAGCACTAAGAACTGTACATGGCCTTGAAGCACCCATGTCCTACTCTCAGGAATTCAGGACCCACCCAGTCCAGCTCCCTGACACTATCACCACTGAGTACTTCTAATTACATTTCAGGTAAGGCATAGTTTCATGTGTGAATACTTGTTTCTGTAAATAATACATCATATGTCTGAAAGAAGGGACATGTTGCCAGTAAAAGAGCACCTGTCCCCACCCCAGCGTGCCTCACTGTTCTCTTTGCTCACAAGCACACTGCACTCTGTCTTCTGTGTTGCGCTCTGTTTCGTTCTTGCTCTCTTTCCCTTGATCCCCAACAAACTGAACCCTGGGATGCAGGAGCTCTTGCTGCATGTGACTGCTGAGTTATGGGTAAAGTTGGAGCTCAGCAAGCGTCCTTGAACAAAAAGAGGCAGGGGGAGTAGTCAGTCATCAACCAGGGACAGATCTCAATCAGTGTGACAGCGGAGGACACTTCTACTGATGATAATCTTGTGTCATTTTCTTTTAGATGAAAGTCCCATTGATATAAATGACCACAGCATATCCTGTCCTGGACCAAAGATACAATACACTAGAGAGTAAGTACCCTTTGTTAGAGGCCTTAGGGGAGTCCAGTGGTCAGTGTTTATCAGAGTAAGTAAGTGCCCCTTATTCGAGGCCTTTGGGGAGTTCCATTGGGGAGTTTATCTGAATAAGTGCCCCTTGCTGGAGGCCTTAATGGAGTTTAGTGGTTTGTGTTTATCAGCTTGTGGAAGATCTGGGGTGTCCCGTCTGCTGCTGATCACCTGGCTACCATATATGGATTCCATTTCCCTTCCACATACCCCTGTTAGAAACCCTGCTTGTATTCAAGAATACACAGTGCCCAGGCTATGCTGAGGGCAGTATGAGAGAAGGTGATGGGTTCGAGGGTTCGAACCTGTTTGAATACCTCCCTGATTCCTTAGCTCATGGCCACTATGGCCACATGGCATCCAGACTTCTTATGGCCTAGTCTGCAACCTTCATCATGACTGCAGAGGCTGACTATGCTTTGAGGAGTAAAGTTTCTCTGCCTACCTGTCCACTCAGGGAGTCCTGTGCTCGAATTTCAGCATCATTACACCAAGGATTGATGTGCATAACAGTTTGAGCAAATTGAGTCTTCAGGGCTCTTTCCGTCATCTCGTCTCTTCTCTGTGCATTAGGGAAGTCTCTCTTGAAGTCAGTCTGAATAACGGCATCTCCTTCATTGGCAACAAACTCATCATAACCAGTACCAACTGTGGGAGTACTAGGGTAAGAGCCCAAGGATGATACAGGTCCACCTAGAAATCAAAAGATAGCTGAAAGAAAGAAAGAAAGAAAGAAAAAAGGCCTGAAGGTAGCAATGAACACAAGTACTTTAGGTAGTCTGCAGCAGTGTCTAGAAGAGCCACTGGAACAGGTGTGAGGCTTTCTGCCAGAGACTGTCTTTGACATGCAGGGCCCACAACACCTCCACATGGGTGTTCCAGGTCCAGTTTCCACCACATCTGTAAAAGATGTGTGCCAGTGACTCAGATCCCCAGCAGCCGATATGAACCCAAATCTGCTTAGACCTTACCACCAGCCTCAACCTCAAATGACCCCTTGTCATTTGCAGTGTCCTCAGCTTTTCCTTGTATCCCCTTTCCTCTCTATCCCTGGATGCCCCTCAGTGGGCTTACAATCACCTGCAGGGCTTCCTCTCTTTCTGTGGTAGTGATGGTGGTGATGGGGAAACTCAATCACCTACAAGGCATCCTCTCTTGCTGTGGGCAGGGGGAGTTGTCCATCACCTACTAAGCATCCTCTTCTGCTGTGGTCGGGGAAGCTGTTGGGTGTGGCAGGTCAGCCAGGGCCCCTGAGGAGAAAAGTGCTGCTCATATCCCACTATATGTCTGTCTTCCAACTGCCTGAGTCCAGTTCATTGTGACAGGTGGATATGCCCAGGAGAAGGAGCTCTGTGTCCATTTTAGACAACTCTTGAGTTCCTCCCAAGATTCAGAGGGAGGAGGGATGAGCTTCTCAGGCAGAACTGGGAGACACGGGGACCAGCCTTGGAAGGTGGACCCACATCTCCTGGCCCTACCTGAGGCCCAGCCACCCAACCCTCTTGCAAAGATCTGATACTGCCAGCCAAGGCCACAGTGAGAACTGGTATCCTTAGACCATAGAAGATCTTGAATCATCTTCTCCTAGGTTCAGGGCTGGGAGCAGAGGAAAGGTAGGCTGCCCTCAGAGGACCAGCCTGGACCACTAACCCAACTTGTGTCTAGGCAAGCTGGGTGAAGAAAGTGTATACAAATAGGAAACAAGGGGTGGGAACAGGGGAAGAAGCCACTTGTGCTATCAGCCACAGGGAAGTACAGTCAAAGATACAACCAGACAACCACCACCACCACAAGACGACCCAGTCCCAGGCCCAAGTCCAGACCCAGCTCCAGGCCCAGGCCCAGGTCCAGGCCCATTCCTAGACCCGCCTCCAGTCAATACTATACGGAAAGAAGTCGCTACCACATCCAGCAAGCCATTTGAAAACAGTATCTTCAATTGGAACTTGCTGATCTTCCTGCCAATCTTGCTGGTGACCCTGCTGCCGTTGTTCTGCTGTTGGAAGTATTGCTGCAGGAGGAAGGTAAGCCCCTACTCACCACTAGCCCTTTCCCTGGCACCCACTCATGTGCCCTCTCTCCAAAGAACAGTGTCATATGGTGGTACTATAATCTGGCCTGCTGGCAATTTCTCATCTGTTCCAAAGTCCTTGCATCATCCAGGGGAGGCACAAAATCTTTATTTTAAATACCCAAACCTTAGACCAGCCTGGGTTCTAAGAGGCCTCCAGCCTAGCTGGCACAGTAATTCAGTCTGAGATGCTTGGCGTGTAGGAAAAAGTTGCCCCCCTCCCCGAAAGAGACCACATCAGCACCCTTAGACCAGGGCAATCTTGTATCAGCTGCCCCATCCACACGCCTCATGTGGACAAAACCTCATAGATGTCCCCTTATGTCAGAACAGGACCCCCTCATAGGTACCCAATGGCCCCGTATGCACTGTGATGCCTATCAGGAAGGATTAGGAACCCCTAGGACAGATCTACCCTTAACACCAACTCCATTCCTGACCCCACTATATCATATAAGGTCCCACACTGGGCTGCAGAGGTGCAGAGAAGAAACAGAGCCATCCTGCCCCACCAGGGACTTTAGTCACTGTTCAGGCTTGAGGGTCAAATGCCACACATCCAGACATGGAACCAGGGCTTGGCTAAAGCAGAGCAGGATCCAAGGATGGCACTGGCATCCTGGGACAGGGCAGGGAAAGGCAGAAGAGCTGGTGAGCTAGGGTGGGAGGAACCCTCCAGAGAGCTGGAGAACGGAGAAGTAGTAACAGCCCTGAGAGACAGCCTGCAGCACAGAGCTCCCAGGGCCCATCTCATCCCAGGGGTGCCGTGAAGAGTAAGGTGGTGGCAGGAGGTATGGGAAGACTGAAGGACAGTGAAAGGCTACCAAAGAAAAGGATGAGTGTGGGCACCACCTCAGTTAGGGCTGGGACAAGTATGCAGCGCTCCAGCTATGGGTCTCTCCAAGGATGAACACCTTGGTTCAGATAGTCTCACTCCTACCAGAGAGGGATGAGGCTGCTTCGGGCCAGATGGAGCCTGCTGGACACAGTGCCACAGGCACTGGGCACCCACACAGGTATCCCCCCAGGCCATACTGTCTCCCTGCTCCAAGCCAGGGTCCCCTCTGTCTGCAGGGCCAAGACATTGCCCACCCTACACACTCCAGCCCACTTTTGTCTGTTTCATGTTCTAGTCTAAGGAGCCATCACCACCTCCTCCAAAGTCAGAGACGGTGAGTTGGGGGTAGGGTGGGGGAAGAGGGTGACACTGGACACTGACCTTCAGGAGGTATCATGAAGCCTGAGCCTAGAATCTTCCACTACATTGGTAGTGAATGAAGGAAATACAAATCAAAGATTATATGAGAGAGCTATGACACTCAAAATAATGCCACCTAGACAACACCATAGCCAGACTCCCAGCATTCCCCAATCAGGGGTATGGTAATGCAATCAACACTTTGGCAACCAGTTCCAGCCCATGCAGCTGTTCATTACTGAACTAGTGTCTTTCAGTGGATCCCATAGGACTCTCTGTAGGATGCTGAGGTCACAAACGAGTTCTTAGTATAGGAGCCCCTTGTGCCTAATCCAGGTCTCCATCTCCAGGCTCAGAGATTTTGGATTTCTTTTACACCTGTCTTTATCATCTGCCTGGAAGGCTGAGGGCTTCCCTGAAGTCATCCCTAGAGAGCCCAGGGCTGGGGATAGTAGAGGATATCCTAACTGACCCTGAGCTATGAGGGATGTCCCCAAGTGAGCACAGACAGATAGCAGATGAGGAAACAACTGTGCCTTCTTTAGGGTGGGGACCAGAAGAGATAATGAAAGACTAGGGCAGTCTTCCATCCCTGTGCTGGGATGGGAGCAGCTTCCCTGTCCATGTGGAACAGTGTTAACTTCACAGTAGCCTGGGGAGGCTGCCTCTGTAAAGGTCAGAGCCCAGTGGAGGAGACTGCCAACTAATATTGCCCACTCTCTGCACAACCTCCAAGCTGTGCCAGCTTATGCCAGCCAGAGTGGCCTCAGGAGAACCAAGAGCACAGAAATGGGCTGTTGGCACTTCAGGAAGCTCAATGGCCCCAAACTCAAAGTTCTTCTTCTCATGAATGAGCTCCCCAGGGTGTGGGTGACAGCCTTCCATTCACTCCACAGAGTTAGCTGACTGACCCCACCATGCAGATGATAAGCAAGGGACGCTGTGCCCCTCTGCTCAAGGAGCTGCAGACAAGACACAGACCAGCTCTTTTCACTTCTAGGAGCCAGAAGAAGAGAAATCGCCCCCTCCTACATCATCACCACCCTGTCCTGCTCCTCCTCCAGCTCCTGTCAGCCCAAACCCTACCGTGATCGTCGCCTGCTGTGGTTGTGGGAGCAGAGGGGTGCAGGTGACTGGGGGATGGGCAGGCTGTGACCCTAGGTTTGTCCAGGGAGGGCAAGCACTGCAAATGTCTGAATGTGGGAGGGATACAGGACATTTATCACTTTATGTCTAAGGACACCTGGATCCCTCTGTCTCTCCCCCATGGCTGGAAGAGAGCAGGACACAGAGAGAAGGGATCCACAGTGCCTGTGTCTCTCCTTTGCATTGTCCTGTTTCTGGACATGGCCCCTGTGCCCTCTCTTGCCAGTCTCCCATGACATTATCTCAGCCCCAACAATGTCTTCAATGCCACTCTTAGTCTGTAAATGAATGAGCCAAGATGTGTTAGTGTATCTTGTAAGGTCAGATACAATGAAAAAAAAAAAAAAAACAATCATGAGCTACCATCTGTCCATGAAAACTGGTCAAATCCCAGTGGCCCTAGCCAGGCTGGATCAAGGCTCTTCATATACAAGTAGAAGAGCTTACCCAGTGGTCCTGATGTCCACTGAGGTGGACAAAGAGTTGCAGAATGAAGGTAGTTAACATGGAGGCCTTAAGGAGAATCCCAGGATTGTTGTGTGGAGATGAGCCCCAGGAGGCAGTCATTCATCTGAAGCCCTTCCTCCCTGGAGGTCAAAGCCACCCCAAGAAAGAAGGAAGACAGGCAGCAGTCCCAGTCCCCAACATAAAGACCCTACAGGGACAGTGTAAATGAAGGAAGCGCCCCTGGTTCACCCTGGCTTTTCCTAGGCTTCTTCCCTGCTCTGCCTCTGTCTGTGGTGGACCCATTATTTCCTCCTGAGAACTTCTAAGTCTTCTGCATTTGCCAAGGCCATTTGAGAGCCCTGATGACCCATTCCCTGTCTATGAGCTACAGAGAAACCAACACAGGTCTCCAGAAAGGAAAATGGCCACCGCCAGTGGCTCAACCCCACCTACTCCCTAAGGTCCAAGAGCTTCAGGGCTGAGACCATGAGGTTCTCTTCAATTAGGCCTTCTGTTCTTCTGGCCTCTCCACCTTCCTTTACTCTAGCCTGGCCCATCGTAGCTGACCCTGATGGAGACATGGGCCTCTTGCCTGCTTGGCCTATAGGGCTCAAGTTCTAGGTTTTTCCTCTTCCCAGACCTTCTACCCAGAGCCTTCACAAAACCCATAGCTCCTCTGAAGGCCTCTTCTTGCCACCACACACCCCTTGAGCCTCCGAAGTTCTTCTCCAAAGCCAGTGACCGACATCCCTTTCCACTGGAAACACTGTTTTGTACTCATCCGTTCTGAAGTCTCTGTGTTCTACAGTGACCACTGCAGACAAGTCCTTAAAGAGGGATGGGTTTTGTCTTCTTGTGTCCATGTTAACAGAGTTCTAAGTAATGTGGACCCCAGTGTCCCTGGGGGGGGGGGGAAGCTCCCTTGCCATTCTGCTTGCTCATCGTCACATCTGCTTTTCAGAGAAACCTGGACACATGCTGTACCTTTCACCCAAGCTGCCACCAAATGCCAGTGGTGTGGTGTCAGCCAAAGGTGCAGGTGAGCGAGACACGGGGAGACTCTAAGGCACAGAATGCCCACTGTTTTTACATTTTAAACTTGAATTGTTATGGTTCCGCAGTTTAATGGGAGCCATGCACTAAAAAGGGTAGATGTTAGCTGGGACTTCTAGGGCTCTTCAAGGGGGCACTGTGGAATAAGTGTTAAGTGGGACCTGAAGTCCCTTGAAGAATACAAAGTGTCAGCTGGGACCTGTAAGCTGTCAACTGCTACACCCCGTGCAGGGACAAATAATGGTGTCAGCCGGGAACTTGTTTTGGGCAGGGACTCAGGAGGGCTTTGGCTGGGACATAGATGGCTTCCGGACAGACAGTCAGCCTGTAGCACTAGGCTCATATCTGTAGAACCAAACACTAGCCCAGCTCACTGGCAAAGCTCAAAAGCAGTCTGGGATGTTTCACCTGGCTGGTTTTCTGCCTTAGCAAAGAAGTATCTAAGGAACAGTTCGTGGGCATTAACCCCAGCCTAGCAGCAGGGAGCAGAGGCAATACTCAGGGTCCCTGCCCATGCCATATCCCACTACAGGCCACTTGTGTGTTTCATATTACCCTTCCTGAAGACCCCTCACCCAGGCCCTCCTTCTGGTAGGCAACAAAAGCAATAGAGATATTATTATTAGTTGCCAAACAGGTATGGACTGGACATTGGGTATGTATGTTATACCTTATAATTTTTATATTTGTTGCCTAATTGTTCTTATTGTTTTGTATTGTATTTATTGTTACAAGAAAAAGAGCCTTTTGTTGGACTGAAAGGGGGAGCTGTTGGCGGAAAAAAGATACACTTTAAAATAAAAAAGGAGAATAGGAGGGTGAGGGAGGAAAGTGTAGGAGGGTGGGACCAGGAAGGGTGGAGGGAGGGGACTATGATTGTGATGTAACTTGAAGAAATAAATAAATGTTGAGAGAAAAAAGATCCTGATAGAACTGGGTGTGTCTCCACTTCCCTCTTTGTGCCATCCAGAGGGAAGGTTGTTTGTTTCTAACCTTCTGTTCCTGGCTAGGAATGGCACGCAGGCAACAGAACTTGAAGGGGTCCCAGGAACTTCATGGACCTTCACGGAGGGGCCCTAGCCTTGAATTTAGAAGAAACTGCTTCCTAGAGCCTTGTCTAGTTGCTTGTTTGTCCCAGTTAGTTCACATCCTTTTATGCCTCAACAAATCATAACCTAGGAAACTCTCTAGAAGCTTCAGTTCATTGCAAAGATCATCTCTGTGCCTGTTAAGCTGGTGAAAACAGGTCTCCAAAATTAGTCAGGGAATTGGGGCTCACTGTGGGAAACCTCACTCTGTCCTCCTGAACAGAATGTCTACAATATTGACGGGATGCCCCCAGCCCCATTCAGCCTTCTACCCTCACCCTACAGGAGCTCATTTCATCCTCAAAAGTGCCTCAGAAAAACTACTTCCATTTAGAAAGACATGTTCTAGGGCCTTGCCATAAGCTAATGATTAACCAAACCAACAACTCTATTGTTGGATTGAAACTAGAGACCCTCCAAAGTCAAGAAACCTTTCAGCTGTTATGGTCAGGTGCCGACCAGACCAATCACGCTCCTTCCAGGCCCCAAGATTCTTATTGTATGTATATACCTCCTTCTCTGCCCTGCTGTCTTCACAGCTGGGAAAACTGAGGCACTGGCATTTAGCTTGGGGCTCTGGGTGCCAAGGTTGTTGAGTGGTATACCCAGGCTGTGAAAATGACCCCTTCTGAATTCAGGCCCTGGCCCAGGTCTCATGGTGTCAGGGTGATAAATGGAAACATTTGGACAGTACATCTTATAATAATAAAGTGTGATATATGCAAAATGTTTATGAATATTCATATCTCATAGACCTTAAAATAGCCATTAGATGCCCAACATTTAGAATCTTCTTTGTTCTTGAAGTTCAGAAATAAACAAGATATGAAAGACCCCAATTATTTACAGATACTTGTAAACAAACCAAATGGAAATAAGAATTTCCACAGCATCATAACTATGCAGAGGAAGCAAAACAATCAGACCCATAAAGCCAAGAGTGAATCCACTAGAAACAAGCAAATGATCAAGGTCCTTTGTGGTCCTTGCAGACATAGTGTGAGTCCACAGAAACCAGAAAGATACCTGTGATAATACTAGAAATGATTTGTAGAAAACCATTTTCTACAGTCCTAAGGCAGATGTCAGTTTCTTTAAGGCAACTTATTTAAAACAATCAAGTCAAAGGGGACTTTACTGATATCAACTGAAACAACAATTAGAGAAACTCTTCAAAAATACTGATTTACTCATGAGTGTCAGGGCACTGCAGTGAGGACCGCACATTCCGTTGCAGGCTGTGCACATATTTAAAGAGTTAGAATACAGCAACACTTTAAGGGAAAAATTAGAAGTTTCACACAAGTTACTTTGAGACAATAATCTTTGGCCACGAGGAATCATACAAGAATATTAAAGGATCAAGAAAAAAGGTGGCAATGGTACCAGTTCACCTTTGAACAGACCATTAATGGGTAGATGTCCTCGCAGACATATTCTTGTGTAAGGTATTTAAAAGGCAATGTATCTTTAAGAACCTAGGTTATGAGTTGCTATGGACTTGCTGTGTACGTACAGCCATTGATGTGAAAACTTTGTGATAGTCTTTGGGCAATGTAGTCCTACCAGTGTTTTGCTATAATTTTTCTATATGAATGAAATTTTCTCTTTCATAAATACTCAGCTTTCGGGCTGGAGAGGTGGCTCAGAGGTTAAGAGCACTGGTTGTTCTTCCCAAGGTCCTGAGTTCAATTCCCAGCAACCACATGGTGGCTCACAGCCATCTACATTGAGATCTGCCTGGGCATATATGTAGAGCAAATACTGTATCCATAATAAATAAATAAAAAATGTTAAAAAAAAATACTCAGCTTTCCCTATTTTAATTTTGGTTTATATTCGGACTTGACATAAGCAACTCCATGTTGATTATGATTTGATTTGATTCAAAGGAGCCTCAACAAGGTCAGTACTGTCAGTTGAATCCTGATGTCTCCTGACTTCACCACTTTAAGTTGGGCAACTTCAGCTTTCTGGCCCAATTCCAATGACATCTCTATGATCTTCATTTTTTTTCTCCTTCCTCCAGGGGACATGTCCCAACTTCACTATCATGGATCCCAACTGCTCACCGGCCTCCTACAGCCCAAAGGTCTGCCTTCGTCCCAATAGGGACTGTTGCCATCTCACACCAGCATGCACCTCAAGGATTGTCCTTCAACCCAACAGGGAGTGTTACAGAATCCAACAGGCATCCTGCAGACCAAAGATCTGCCTTCAAGACAACGGAGAGTGTATCCCTGTTGCACAGACTCTGGGCTCAAAGACGTGCCCAGCACCAAATCAGGAGTACTGCACTTTCAACTATACACAGTCCCCATGCCCAACCAGGCGTACCAAGTCTCCCTCCAGAATGCTCCCTCTGCTCTCTCCCCATACCCGCCAATCTGTAGAATCCCTTTGTCGCACTTACCCTCAGTGCCCAACCTCTAAAGGATCAGCATTCTAATTTTAAGACACTTTTGTTTATTGCATTGGACTCGTGTAGCAGGTCTTAGATTGTAGTGAGAAAAGCTCTGGTTTGCTATTGATCAGCAAGATCCACACCTACGGAGATGTTCACTGTCTGAGGGGAGATCGTGCTGCATGTACCAGGACAAAGTTCCCTGGTTCTTCTTCCTACCATTCTGTCTTCATCTACCAGCAAAGGCTAGGACAAATGGGATCTTCCACAAAGGTCTCTGTGAAACGCCCCCTCCCAATCTTGCAATACTCTCCTGAGTCCCTTTCCTTCAGTTTTTGCAAAGAGAATACTTGAATATTTTTCATCTGGATTGCATGTTCCTGGTTTCCATTTTCTAGATTCTTGAATTTTGAATGTGTCCAAGGAGGAAATTAAGCCCCTTCTGGAAGCAAGACTTCTCTTTCTAAATATGCCATGTGCTCCCCATGCCCAAAAGAGCCTCTGAACTTTATTGGATCAGGCAAACCTCACCTGTGTGTCCCCTGAAACAGGCTTTGAGTGTCACACTGTTCAGCCACCTAGCATGTGCACCATGGCTATGTGATCCCATGGGGACCAGGTATACCAGCATGAGGACCCAACAAGGGGTCCCAGGATCCTCTGAAGACACCCCAGAAAGGTCTTGACACAGGTCATCCATTTGTCCCAGATCTTGACCATTAATTAAATGGCAGCCTCCTACACTCCCCTTTTCCCTGAAATTTATACTCGGGCATTGTATTTGAATTTCTCTAAGGCAAACACAAAAGGTGGAAATATGCCACATCTTTACTTGTAACTGGTATTGATTTAATCTGTGGATAATGATGGTTGTACCATCCTCCATGTTTCCAAGATGAAAGCTATGTTGGAATGCCATATGTTGTGTGAAGGATTTTACAGGGACTTCTTCTCTTCCTTGCATAACTTTGACCTTCAAAGCACCTTCTCAAGGGGTTTCTGTCCCTTATCTCTACCACAACATCCCTGCCCTTAACTGTCAGAACTTGGGCTACATACCTGAGTCCCATCTTGTCCCTGGATGGCATCTAAACCTCTTCCACCATTCCAGTCCTTTCCCATTTCTGGCAGCTGTTTTCTATTGTCAATCAAATATCTCCTATGGGAGAATTAAGGACAAACTGGAACTGAGCTTGCTGGTGACAAGGTGTGCAGTCAGATACCCTTGACCCTGTCCTATGGCCAAAGACATGTGTTGTAGCAAGACTATGACAGTTGAGGTGCAGCAGCCTGGGTTGGGCCTTAGTGACCAAGCCTTCTGCCTGCATCCCAGATTCTGTCACTACCCTGCAGGACCCTGCCCTTAGTGATCAGAGGCTGGTCACTTCTCATCAAAATGGGACAGCTGGAACTTCCCTAGTGCAGCTACGGCCTTGATTTATAGGATGCCCTTCCTCAATGCTTGACCCTCAGCCTGGAAGCTAGGGGGTGTCATAGCAGACACCCAGCTTTGTCCTTAGTCTGCCCACATGTCTGAGGCACCACCAATGAGTGATGGTGTCCTCGCTAGTGTTTTGTGAGATTGATTGTTGCCCCCCTCTCAATAGAGGAAATAACCCTCTGCTCTGAGCATTTAAGAGTATTTTCCTGAGGTCTTAGATCCTTTAAGTAGAGGAACCAAGAGTCAGTGCAAAGAAGCTGACTGCAAGCACATCCTGAGGACTTTGTCCTTGTCCCCAAGGGTACAGGATTCTTCCTGGCCTATATTTCTCAGAACCTCCTTCCCATTGTTTGCAAGATCTCTTATCCTGGACCCCTGTGTGGGCTCCTGGAAGTCAGGGGTGCCCCTTCATACCTCTGGCAGGGCAGCGTACTGGCCTTCTATAAGCACACTGCACAAGCATACCTTCACACTCCACAAGAGTGCCTGTTCACACAAAGGAGGTCTCCTCGTTGCTATTGCTCCACCCCTTTGTCTTTGCACCAGGATTGGCCCAGATTGTAGAAGTCTGGATGGAAGACAAGGTAATCCATTGAAAGCCTCCCTCTTTCCCTCCTCCCTCTCTCTCTTCTCTTCCTATTCCTTCTCTGCCTCCTTCCCTCCTTTTTTCCCATCCCTTTTATGTTTTTCCATCCCTCCATTCTGTTTTTTACTTCACATTCCAAACAGGCAAGTAGTGAGCTGTTTGCCATGTTTATTGGTTGGGATTCCCCAGAGAAGCAGAAGTGATCAGCCTTTGGTATATAAGGATCAGCATGAGGTATATAAGAGAATGCAAACACTGACAGGACTGGCTCATGAAGTTAGAGAGAAGAAGTCTTATGTCTACCCTGGGGAAAGAAGAGAGGGAACAATAAGTCCAACCAGCTTAGGTTGTGGTCTGAATGTGTCTTATCCCCCTAAAATACATGTGTGGAAATCCCTATCCTCATAGTGTGGCATGAGGCCATAGAGAATGACTAGGTCACAAGTCAATGGGATTCATGGCTTAAGGCTCCATCTGTCATATGAGAACATAGTCAGAGGCACTACAAAAACTGAGTCAGCAAACACTAGTCTGCCTTGACCTTGGACTTCATCCTCTGGAGCTGTGAATAGTAAATTTGTATTGTTTGTAAGCCACACCATTTATGGGTAGTTCATTATAGCTGCCAGAAAGATCAGACCCAGTGGAAAGCAATGGATCTGGAGTGGCCTCCCTCCATCTTCTAGTACTCTAAAAGGTGGCAGTGTTTCTGAATAGTGGGGTGGTAAATGGAGGGAAGGGAGGCAGAAGTCAGGGACTATAGAGATATCATCTACATTTTAACAAATACCATGAGTTAACTAAGTATGATTAGGCCCAGAGACCAGCCCCAGTGTAGCTACCTGAACTGAAATATCCATGCAGGGTGGACACTGAGTGATATGAGGAAAGCCATGAGAGGGCTTGCTTGTGCCCTCTTGGCCATAAGATGTTTGCCCAACACTGGAGGAGGAAGATCCCCAGATGAAAAGTATCCTGAATTATAAAGAACTCTATTTCTACCTTGAATCTCTTAGGTAAAAAAGAAAGCTTGCTAAAACTGCACAAGCCACTTCAGAGTGCACCTCGAGCTTACAGGCATATATATATATATATATATATATATATATATATATATATATATAT
>CAJQZJ010014563.1:3964903-3988484 GCA_907164525.1 Lophiomys imhausi | reverse complement strand
ATATATATATATATATATATATATATATATATATATATATATATATCCCTCATGTCAGCTGGGGAATGCCCATGGAACAGGGGTGGGGGAGGGATAGTTTTGAGGATATGACCACAGACTGAACAGGCGTCTCCAAAGTGGTCTTGGACATGATGAGGAACCTGACCCAACGGACTCCCCATGAATGACCACTATCATTCTACATACATCTTTCCTGTTCTCCCCCACCCACCTTTCATGGTATCCCAAGGGAGCTGAAAGCTGTATAGGCAGGAAAGAGCTCATGAACATGTACCCACCCAAGCATAGTCTCTCTCAGAGTCCTACACTTGCCTACTACTGCCATCCTACAACTGGGTGTTGCATACATGAATAGGGCTGGGGGCTCAGGCAGTGGGGAGACTTAGAAAGTTCGGCCCCTTATATGCAAGAAACAGGGGCTTCTGTAAGAACTCACTTCACAAAGTCTGTAGTAGCATGAGCAAGGCCTGCACAAGTTCAAGACAGACAAGGTCCCAGCACTAAAAGGGAGAAATGAACATGGGCTCCTACCTCTAACTAAGAAGCTATCTGTAACTGACACTCACCAGCAAAGGAAAAATCACTTTTCTCCAATGGAGTCCTGTTAGGTGTGCTAACACACTTTTGGCCACGCACCCAGAGATTCTTAGCAAAAATAAAACAAATTCATAGGTATTTTTGTCTCATTTTACTTTGTTTTGGCATTTTTTTTCTTATTGACCTTTTGTTTCTTTATTTTGATTTTGATTTTATGGTGGTGGTGGTGGTGGTGGTGTGTGTGTGTTTCTTGGGTTTCTATTTTGTTTGATTAAAAAAAGAAAAAATATGAAGTTGGATGGGTAGGGAAATGAAGATCTCATAAGAATGGGGGAGGGGAAACATGATAAAATGTATCGTATGAAAAAAATTCAATTTTAAAAAACCATGGGTCTGGGAGATTCCAAGATGGTGGCAGCCTGCTCCAACACATTTTGAACACAGGGAAAACAACTATAACACCACAGAGTTATAACACACCAACAAACCCAGGGACTAATTAAAGTCCTTAGGCAAGACTCTCAGACACTCAGAAAAACAGCCCAGTGGAAACTGCAGAAGCCACAAAAGCCAGGGAAGCAGAAGAATCATCACCAGGATAGTAGCCCTTGGGTAAAAGCCACTCAAATATCCAGTGAGCAGCTCCAAATCCCAGACAGGTACTCACCAGCCTCCTGAGCTCCCAGCTTCCACCCAGGCATTCCAGCACCCCCAAAAATGGACTAGCGGAGCTGGGGGAACAGATATATTCTCAGGGGAGCCATTATGGCTGTGATCCACAGCACATTCTGAGCTAAGGACTACAGCGGGGCCACTGCAGTATATCTCCAGCAGATTGGCGGTCTGGGAGGTGCAAGCATACTTGGGCTTACCCAGAGAGATGTTGGACATACAGGCCCCTCCATTGGATTTACAATCACTTGGAAGGACACTGTGGCTAGACAAAGCAGCAGGACACACTTCCTGTAGCAGGCTGTGCCTCCTGCGCTGTTACAGTGTCCTGCAGCTCTCATCACTGGATGGGCAGCTCCCATTGCTAGATAGAGGTACCTCCTGGCTTCCTGAATGCCCAGTTTCCACATGGTAGCCCCAGCACCAAAACGAAGACCAGCATAGCCACAGGAATGGTAAGATCAGAGTGGGCTGAAAGGCGGGTGGTCAAGATAAAAGAATGCCCTGAACTCCATTGAGTCCAAGCCCTATGGACAGGTTGTGGTGTTCATATCGGACCCCTCAGCCAGTGCACCTGGCTGCTCCTCGGCAGGAAACCAGATCTTTAGCATCTACAGCTCCACCCCTGGAGCAGTGAATGCTCAGCCTGTGTGCACTGCCTGAGTGACTCAGACTACAAGAGCTTAGCACTTAGGGTCGAGAGACACAGAGGTGCCCTGGGGACCACCTAGGAGGAAGCCCCCTGGGGGGAACACGACCACAGACCTAACCCTTGGACCAGACACATGAGCAGCAGGGGATCCGCAGCTCTAGCTTACAATCCATGGTCCTCCGAGCCCCACTGACATCACTAGGAAGACCTGCTAGAACTCAAGACTCTGCAGGCTGGAATAGCACATCTCACCCAAATCCGGACCTGAGTTCCCCTTTGGGACACAAATGGAATTGGTAAACTTCGTGGGGCCTACTGAAATCCAGCTCCCAACACACAAGACTCCACCTAGGTGGTGTTGAGCTACAGACCATCTAGAATATAAGTCCCCTACATCAAAGCTCCATCCTTGGCACAAGGTGCAGAAGACACTTGGAGCAATCAGCTAAGGATGACCAGATGGTTAAAGGTCAACAAAACAACAAATCTGACAAAAATCAGGGAAATATGACTCCAACAAAATACAGCGATGCTAATACAGAAAACTCTGACCATCCACCACAGCTGAAACACATGAAAATGATGACAAATCTATACTTAGGAAAATGATAGAGTCCTTACAAGAAGAAATAAAATCCCTGAAAGAATTTAAAGAGTCCTCAATTTTACAAATGAAAGCAATGGAGAATACCATTAGAGAACTTCAAACCAACTCTGCCAAATATGAATGGGAAAGAGACAAAGCTATGAAAGATAAAGACATCTAAATTGGAGCAGGAAATGAATAAAATGTATAAAAGTGTTCAAGACTTGAAAATGGAAATGGAAGCAATAAAGAAAGCACACACAGAGATAATCCTGGAGGTAGAAAACCAAGGGAAGAGAACAGGAACTGCAGACATGAGTATCAAAAATAGGATACAAGAGATGGAAGACAGAATCTCAGATCTGATCGATTCGATTGAAGAAATCAGTACAACAACCAAAGAAAATGAGAAATCTAAAAAATTTCTCACCCACAACATCCAAGAAATCAAGGACTCAATGAGAAGATGGAACCTAAGAATTATAGCATAGATGAAAGAGAAGATTCGTGACTCCAAGGTCCAGGAAACACCTTCAACAAAATCATAGAAGAAAACATCCCAAAATTAAAGAGATAACAATAAAATTCCAAATAGATTAGACCAGAAAAGAAATTCCTCTCGCCACATAATAATTGAAACTCCAAATGTACAGAACAAAGAAAGAATATTAAAATCTATAAGAGAAAAAGGTCAAGTAATGTATAATGGCAGACCTATCAGAATTACACCTGACTTCTCATCAGAAACTCTAAAAGCCAGAAGGGCTTGGACAGACGTCCTACAGGCCCTAAGAGAACATAGGTGCCAGGCCAGATTACTATACCCAGAAAAACTTTCTATCAACATAGATGGAGAAAACAAGATTTTCCATGACAAAACCAAATTTAAACAGTATCTATCCAAAAACCCAGCTATACAGAAAATCCTAGAAGGAAAATAACTACCCAGAGAAGATATCTGCACCCCAAAACACAGAGGAAGCAAAAAACTCCACTGCAGCTAAACCAAAAGAAACAAACAACCACCACTTACATCAAAATAACAGAAAACAACAAAATTGGTCATTAATATCCCTCAACATCAATGGACTCAACTCCCCAAAAAAAGACACAGGCTTACCAGAATGGATCCGTAAACAAGACTGATAATTTTGCTGTATACAAGAAACGCATCTTGGACAGATCAACAATGCAGAAACCAAACACAGAAATAATGAACCTCACAGATGTCATTAATCAAATGGACCTAATTGATATCTACAGAACATTTCACCCCAAAACAAAAGAATACACTTTCTTCTCAGCACCTCACAGAACCTTCTCCAAAATCAGCCAGATAGTCGGTCACAAAGCAAGCCTCAATAGATACAGGAAAATTGAAATTACCCCTTGTAACTTATCAGACCATCACGGAATAAAGCTAGACTTCAACAATAACAAAAACAACAGAGAGCCTTGAAGCACGTGGAAACTGAACAACTCTCTCCTCAATGACCTCTGGGTCAGGGAAGAAATGAAAAAAGAAAGACTTCTAAGAACTCAATGAAAATGAAGGCACATCATAGCCAAACTTATGGGACACATTGAAAGCAGTGCTAAGAGGAAAGTATATAGCACTAAGTACCTTCAAAAAGAAACTAGAGAGCTCCCATACTAGACACCTAAAAGCACACCTGAAAGCTAGAACAAAAGGAAGCCAACACTCCCAAGAGGAGCAGACGAGAGGAAATTATCAAACACAGGGCTGAAATCAACAACTTAGAAACAAAAAGAACAATACAAAGAATTGACAAAACCAAGAGTTGGTTCTTTGAAAAAATCAACAAAATAGACAAGCCCTTAGCTAAACTAACTAAAAGGCAGAGGGAAAATACCCAAATCACCAAAATCAGAAATGGAAAGGGGGAAATAACAACAGACATTGAGGAAATCCAAAGAATCGCAAGGTCCTACTTCAAAAATTGTACTCCACAAAATAGGAAAATCTAAATGAAATGGACAACTTTCTTGATAGATTCCACCTACCAAGGTTAAATCAAGAGCGGATAAACAAATTAAACAGTCCTATAACCCTTAAGGAAATAGAAGAAGTCATTAGAAGTCTTCCAACCGAAGAAAGCCCAGGCCCAGATGGTTTCAACACAGAATTCTACCAGACATTCAAAGAAGAGCTAACACCAATATTCTTCAAACTCTTCCACAACATAGAAACAGAAGGAATACTGCCAAACACATTCTATGAGGCCACAGATACCCTGATACCTAAACCTCACAAAGACCCAATGGAGAAAGAAAATTTAAGACCAATTTCCCTTATGAACATGGATGCAAAGATATTTAATAAAATATTTGCAAACCAGATCCAAGATCACATCAAAAGTATCATACACCAGGATCAAGTAGTCTTCATCCCAGGGATGCAGGGGTGGTTCAACATTAGAAAATCCATCAATGTAATCCACCACATAAATAAGCTGAAAGAAAGGAACCACATGATTTCATTGGACGCAGAAAAAGCTTTTGACAAATACAGCACCCCTTCATGTTAAAAGTCTTAGAGAGATCAGGCAAACAAGGGCCATACTTAAACATAATAAATGTAATTTACAACAAGCCAATAGCCAACATCAAATTAAATGGAGAGAAAATTAAAGCATTTCCTCTAAAATCAGGGACAAGGTAAGGCTGCCCACTCTCCCATATCTCCTCAACATAGTACTTGAAGTTTTAGCTTGAACAATAAGACAACTAAAGGAGATCAAGGGGATACAAATTGGAAAGGAAGAAGTCAAAGTATTTCTATTTGCAGATGATATGATAGTATACATAAGTGACCCCAAAAATTCCACCAGAGAACTCCTACAACTGATAAACTCCTTCAGCAAGGTGGCTGGATACAAAATCAATTCTAAAAATCAGTAGCCCTTCTTTACACCAAAGGTAAATGGGCTGAGAAAGAAATAAGGGAATCAACACCTTTCACAATAGCCACAAATAATATAAAATACCTGGGGGTAACTCTACCCAAGCAAGTGAAAGACCTGTATGATAAGAACTTCAAGTCCCTGAAGAAAGAAATGGAAGAAGAGCCGAGCTATGCTCACTTCCAAGGGTCACAATCTTTCGCCAGATAGTTGGATTGTCTGTGCAAGACCTGGCGGTGCCCAGCAGGCGAACATTGAGACCAGTCACCAGGTAAAACAGCCCACGCAGTTCCCGGGAACACAAACCTGAGATCAGCCAGCTCCTTCACTGGTCTGGAGAGGAGCTCTGGCTAGAGATCTAGCCCAGGAGCAGATCCAGCCCACGGCTCCAGCCACAGACCAGCGGCCCCGCCTGTCTGCCTGATATCCAGCCTGAACTAGAGCTGCACCACAAGAGCAAAGGTAAGTGAGATTATTTTTTTCCGGAGTTTCCAACATGGTGGCACAGTGTGCACTGTAGCGGAGAGGCAGAGACCTAACCCAGTCACAGCAAAGCAATTAGGAGCCAAGACTGCCTGCAAACAGAGCCCGTGACAGTGTGTTCTCCACAAATACTGGGGCGGGTGAGTCACTCACCCTAGCACCCAAGCATCTGAGGCAGTCAGCAACAGGCACACTGAGGCCGGCATCTGTTGTGGGTGGAGCTCCCTGCCTGCATAGTCAGCCCAGCTGGGGAGCCAGAACGACTGGGTCAGTGAGAGGAGAACACAGACCCAACCACAGCTCTACCTGCCTTTCTGAGGAGACCTGTCAGCTCCCAGGTCCTCAGAGGCTAGCCCTCTCCCCACTCCAATCCCCTCTATATTGGTCCAATTGGGTCACAAGCAGTTGAGGAGAGCGGCAGCCACCCTCCTCAGTCTATTACAGGAATCTGCCCGCCACCTGGAGGTAAACACCAGGATCTCAGGATCACCAACCCCCAGGGCAGGGAGTTTTCCTGAGCACCAAGGTCAGGTAACAAAAGAAACAAACAGATAGCACCTGGGTCCATCTGATGACAAAAGGTCAGCACAAGAACATGGTAAAAAAAAACCAAAACAATAGGATGTCTCCAGATCCTAGCAATAATGCTACAGACAACTCTGGACAGCTGAACCCAATTGAAGCAAAGGAAAATGACCTTAATCCTACACTTATATTAATAATAGAAGGCCTAAGGGGGGAAATCAAATACCTCAGAGAGCAACAACAAAGTACTGCAAGGAAGGTGATAGAAATGAATAAAGCGCTTAAAGGAATGGAAGACCTGAAAAGGGAAGTTGAAGCAATGAAGAAAATCCAATCTGAGACATCCATGGAACTGGAAAACCTTAAGAAAAGAATCGGAACTACAGACACTAGCATCACCAACAGAATACAAGAGATGGAAGAAAGAATTTCAGGCTCAGAGGATAAAATTGAAGAAATGGATACATCTGTCAAAGAAAATGTCAAATCTAAAAAAGTCCTGACACAAAACCTTCAGGAAATCAAGGACACAATGAAAAGACGGAATCTCAGAATAACAGGAATAGAAGAAAGAGAAGAGTCCCACCTCCATGGGCCAGAAAATATCTTCAACAAAATCATTGAAGAGAATTTCCCAAATCTAAAAAAAGAGATGCCTATAACTGTACAAGAAGCTTACAGAACCCCAAATAGATTAGACCAGAAAAGAAAATCTTCCCGCCACATAATATAATCAAAACACTAAATGTACAGAACAAAGAAAGAATTTTAAAAGCTGCTAGGGAAAAGGGTCAAGTAACATATAATGGCAAACCTATCAGAATCACACCTGACTTTTCTTCAGAGACTCTAAAAGCCAGAAGGGCCTGGACAGACATCTTGCAGACCCTAAAAAACCACAAATGCCAGGCCAGACTACTATTCCCTGCAATATTGTCAATCAACATAGATGGAGAAAACAAGATATTCCATGACAAAGCTAAATTCAAACAATATCTATACACAAATCCAGCTCTATAGAAGATGTTAGAAGGAAAACTTCAACCCAAAGAGGTTAACTACACACAAGAAAGCACAGGAAGCAAATAGCATGCCTGCAGCAAAAACAAAAGGAAAGAAGCTCACTCACACACTATTTCTACCAACATCAAGAGGCAGGAAGTAACAGTCACTGGTCATTAATATCTCTCAACATCAATGGACTCAATTCCCCAATAAAAAGGCACAGGCTAGCAGAATGGATGCAAAAACAGAATCCTGCATTCTGCTGCTTACAAGAAACGCACCTCAGCAAAAAGATAGACATTATCTCCAAGTAAGGGGCTGGAAAAAGATATACCAAGCAAATGGACCCAAGAAAAAAGCTGGAGTAGCAATTCTAGTATGCAACAAATTGGATTTTCAACCAACATTAATCAAAAGAGATGGGGAAGGACACTATATACTCATCAAAGGAAAAATCCACCAAGATGAAATTTCAATACTAAACATCTATGCCCCAAATGTAAGACCACCCACATTCATTAAAGAAACACTACTGAAGCTCAAATCCCACGTTGAACCTCACACAGTAATAGTGGGAGACTTCAACACACCACTCTCACCACTGGACAGATCAACAATGCAGAAACCAAACAGAGAAATAATGAACCTCACAGATGTCATGAATCAAATGGACCTAATTGATATCTACAGAACATTTCACCCCAAAACAAAAGAATACACTTTCTTCTCAGCACCTCATGGAACCTTCTCCAAAATCGACCATATAGTCGGTCACAAAGCAAGCCTCAACAGATACAGGAAAATTGAAATCACTCCTTGTAACTTATCAGACCATCATGGAATAAAGCTAGGCTTCAACAGTAACAAAAACAGCAGAGTGCTTGCAAAAACATGGAAACTGAACAACTCTCTCCTCAATGACCTCTGGGTCAGGGAAGAAATAAAAAAAGAAATTAAAGTCTTCTTAGAACTCAATGAAAATGAAGGCACATCATAGCCAAACTTATGGGACACATTGAAAGCAGTGCTAAGAGGAAAGTTTATAGCTCTAAGTGCCTTCAAAAAGAAACTGGAGAATTCCTATACTAGCCACCTAAAAGAACACCTGAGAGAGCTAGAACAAAAAGAAGCAAACACTCCCAAGAGGAGCAGACGAGAGGAAATTATCAAACTCAGGGCTGAAATCAACAACTTAGAAACAAAAAGAACAATACAAAGAATCGACAAAACCAAGAGCTGGTTCTTTGAGAAAATCAACAAAATAGACAAGCCCTTAGCTAAACTAACTAAAAGGCAGAGGGAAAATACCCAAATCAACAAAATCAGAAATGAAAAGGGGGAAATAACAACAGACATTGAGGAAATCCAAAGAATCGTTAGGTCCTACTTCAAAAACTTGTACTCCACAAAATTGGAAAATCTAAATGAAATGGACAATTTTCTTGATAGATTCCACCTACCAAGGTTAAATCAAGAGTGGATAAACAAATTAAACAGTCCTATAACCCTTAAGGAAATAGAAGAAGTCATTAGACGTCTTCCAACCAAAAAAAGCCCAGGCCCAGATGGTTTCAGCACAGAATTCTACCAGACATTCAAAGAAGAGCTAACACCAATATTCTTCAAACTCTTCCACAACATAGAAACAGAAGGAATACTGCCAAACACATTCTATGAGGCCACAGTTACCCTGATACCTAAACCTCACAAAGACCCAACGGAGAAAGAAAATTTCAGACCAATTTCCCTTATGAACATGGATGCAAAGATACTTAATAAAATACTTGCAAACCGGATCCAAGATCACATCAAAAGTATCATACACCATGATCAAGTAGGCTTCATCCCAGGGATGCAGGGGTGGTTCAACATTAGAAAATCCATCAATGTAATCCACCACATAAACAAGCTGAAAGAAAAGAACCACATGATCATCTCATTGGATGCTGAAAAAGCTTTTGACAAAATACAGCACCCTTTCATGATAAAAGTCTTAGAGAGATCAGGCATACAGGATCATACTTAAAAATAATAAAAGCAATTTACAGCAAGCCAATAGCCAACATCAAACTAAATGGAGAGAAACTTAAAGCATTCCATCTAAAATCAGGGACAAGGCAAGGCTGCCCCCTCTCTCCATATCTCTTCAACATAGTACTTGAAGTTTTAGCTAGAGCAATAAGACAACTAAAAGAGATCAAGGGGATACAAATTGGAAAGGAAGAAGTCAAAGTATCCCTATTTGCAGATGATATGATAGTATACATCAGTGACCCCAAAAATTCCACCAGAGAACTTCTACAGCTGATAAACTCCTTCAGCAAGGTGGCCGGATACAAAATCAATTCAAAAAAATCAGTAGCCCTTCTTTACACAAAAGATAAATGGGCTGAGAAAGAAATAAGGGAATCAACACACTTCACAATAGCCACAAATAATATAAAATACCTGGGGGTAACTCTAACCAAGCAAGTGAAAGACCTGTATGATAAGAACTTCAAGACCCTGAAGAAAGACATTGAAGAAGATATCAGGAGATGGAAAGATCTCCCTTGCTCATGGATAGGTAGGATCAACATAATAAAAATGGCAATCTTACCAAAAGCAATATACAGATTCAATGCAATTCCTATCCAAATACCAACTCAATTTTTTACAGATCTGGAAAAAACAATTCTCTACTTCATATGGAATAACAAAAGACCCAGAATAGCTAAATCAATCATGTACAATAACAGAACATCTGGAGGTATCACCATCCCGGATTTCAAGCTGTACTACAGGGCAATAGTAATAAAAACAGCATGGTACTTGTATAGAAACAGACCAGTTGACCAATGGAATCGAATTGAAGACCCAGAAATAAACACACACCTATGGTAACTTAATTTTTGATAAAGAAGCCAAAAACATACAATGGAAAAAGGAAAGCATCTTCAATAAATGGTGCTGGTCTAACTGGATGTCAACATGTAGAAGAATGCAAATAGATCCATACTTATCACCCTGTACAAAACTTAAGTCTAAGTGAATCAAGGACCTCAACATAAATCCAGACACACTAACATTAATAGAAGAGAAAGTGGGAAAAAGCCTTGAAATCATTGGCACTGGTAGCAACTTCCTGAATAGAACACCAATAGCTCAGGCACTAAAACAAACAATCAATAAATGGGACCTTATAAAATTGAAAAGCTTCTGTAAGGCAAAGGACACTGTACTTAGAACAAAACAGCAGCATACAGAGTGGGAAAGGATCTTCACCAACCCAACATCTGACAGAGGGCTAATATCCAAAATATATAAAGAACTGAAGAAATTAAACACCAAAAAATCAAATAACCCCATCAATAAATGGGGTACAGAGCTAAACCAAGAATTCACAGAAGAGGAATCTCTAAAGGTCAAGAGGCATTTGAGGAAATGTTCAACATCTTTGGTCATCAGGGAAATACAACTTAAAACAACTCTGGGATTCCATCTCACACCTGTCAGAATGGCTAAGATCAAAAACTCAAATGATAGCACATGCTGGTGAGGATGTGGAGAAAAAGAAACACTCCTCCATTGCTGGTGGGGCTGCAAACTTGTGCAACCACTTTGGAAATCAATCTGGAGATATCTTAGAAAACTGGAAATAATTCTACCTCAACACCCAGCCATACCCCTCTTGGGCATATATCCAAAAGATTTGAAAGGAAACCACAAGGACATTGCCTCAACAATGTTTATAGCAATGTTCAAAGACTGGGAGACTTTGGTAGTTGGCTCACTCACCCTACATCCCAAAGCCAGATGGTATTCAGGGTACCTCAACACCTGTGATAACCCATCAGGTGTGTTATCTTCCTCCCAACCCTCAGCCAAGTCTTGAACCTGGCCATCTGCTAAACACACAGCTCAGATAACCTTTTATCAGCTTCACGGAACATTTCCAATTTGTACAATTTGTGAATATATGCTCCCATCCCATAATTCCTTTAAGGTAGTTTTAACCTTCAACTCAACCACACCTCTATTTTCTCTCTGGTGCCATCCCTGAGCCAGGCTCATGGCCCTACTCTTAGTCTAACATGCTAAATGTCCCTGGGTTTTTTCCCCCAACCACCCCTTCCTCATCTTATTTTAAAACAGTCTCATTCACAGCCGAGGTTATCCAGGAACTCACTATATAGCCCAGGCTATCTCTACCCCATGATAACCTCCTGTCTCAGCTTCCTGAGAGTTAAGCTTGTAGACCTGATCCACCACACTTGTCTTTGGGTGGTTTTCTTCTGTCCATGGTCAGGTTAAAACTTCAGATCCAGATGAATGGAGGCAATTGCTTGCCTTCTCTGTGCCTGTCTTGGGTTACTGAAGGCTACTAGTGGAAAACAAACAGCAGAGATGTTTGCCTACCAACTGCTCACTGGCTGATGCTTACCCATCTAGCCAAAGTCTCGATGCTGAACACAACTAACCAATGCAGAATTTAGCTGAAAGCAAGCGATCAATCTCCCAAGTATCAGAAAATGTGTAAGGAATATTATAATGAAAGAAACTTGAAGCCTAAATATTGAATGACTGCTTGAAGAACTAGGGACAGGCCAGGCGTGGTGGTGCACACCTTTAATCCCAGCACTCAGGAGTCAGAGGCAGGCAGATCTCTGTGAGTTCCAGGCCAGTGTGGTCTACCTAGTGAGTTCCAGGACAGCCAGGGCTACACAGAGAAACCCTGTCTCAAAAAATAAAAGAGAACAAGGTTTTTGCCTAAAGGGCTCAAAAGCTTCCTGCCAGACTTTAGAATTGGAATCTGTACCCCTACAAGGCAAAACTAGGGAGGGCTAATCCTATTCCAATCCCAACTTCCTGAAGCAAAACCAAAAACCTCACCCTTGCCCAGGATGTAGCTCAGAGGGCCTCCTGTCATGGACACTGTGGGAAATCACTGCTCCAAGTCTGTGGTGAGAAATGAACTTTACAACCCATTGAAGCTGATGGAGTTTGCAGGTTTCAGCAAAACTCTCTCTGGAGACCCCTTACCCATCCAGAGCACTAGGGCTCTATGGAAAATTTTTCCTGAAGAAGAGGATCCAGGAAGATTAAATCCTTAGCATCTAAACAAGGAGTCAAGAAACAAGATACAAGAAGTGAAGAAATTAAAATCTAGTGCCAGTCATGTGTTAGTATTGAGATCATATTTTTCCTGCTTGTAGTTATATATGTAGATTACAGAATTATGCTTGCTCCAATAGATGAATTTAAAATGTGTTTTGTTTTTGTTTTGTTTTTTTAAGTGATGAGATGAGAAGCTATGAAAGTCTGGGAAAACAGAATTTGAAAAGAATAAAAGCAACGTTTTGAAAGCAAATGGACTTAGAAACTTAGCATGGCTAGATGCAGCTGAAAAGAGGGTTGACTCGCCATGAGGCTGCCCAGGAAACTGACTTTGGCTGTGGAGGAAAGTGGCAGATGAGAGGCAGCAGTGTATGGCAGCTCTCCACTCTGTGGCCAAAGGTGACCACAGCAGAACACACAAACCCACAAGCTGGGTGTGCTGCCCTGCTGGGCAGAGCAAACAGTGGAAAAATCTAGGGTGGAGCCTTCTATGATTGGAGACCCAGAGGGTTTACACCCCTGAAGGCCTAGGGTGGGTGGATGCTAAAAGGCAAAATCACCAAAGGCAGTGAATTGCCGGACTCACGCAGCAGATGCCACTGCTGGGCCTCTAGGTGGGTCTGTGTTCTGGGACCACCACTATCCCTCAAAAATCTGATATGCTGAATGACTTATCTCTAACCATCACTGGGGTTGGGTAGCTTCATTTACACCACATGACTAGTCTAACCTCTGCCATTTGCCCCTTCTTGGCCTGATCTTCCTTCAACTCATTTAAACTACAGTCATACTGAGTTTGGCAGACCATCTAAGCACCCTGAGCCAGGCCCTCATGGAAGAACACCCTGTACTATGCACTTCCTACCAGTACCCTGAATTTCCCACCAGTCAGGTGGGACCGGGGGGTACAGCTAGGGACAAGGGGGGTACCCTTGTCATGCTCTACTCTATGCTCATCGTCTCAGATCTTTTGTTAGTCTGTGAGCCTCACCCAAACTCCACCTGCTTGTTTCCTTCCCACTCCTCAGCCGTTCTCAACTGCAACGAGCCACTCCCTTTCAAACTACAAGTTTTTGCATGCCTCTCCCTCCTCCATTTGACATTTATGTGAATTACTATGAGCTGTAAGGCACAAGCTTCATCTCTATTTGTGCACATGCTCTGACGCATTGCCAGCATGCTTCATCCAAACACGAGCACTAGGCCGTGGCCTCCTTTGGCCCTCTCCCACTTAGCTAGTTCTTGTGACACTGCGTGACCCAGTAGAAAATCTTTTATTCTGAACAGCTTTTCCCAGCACCTCATGTCCCAGGCTAAACAGACTTCCTGCCCTTTGCTCAAACTAAACCCTGTGTATTCCTCTCTGTTTTCCCCTAATGATCAGGGCTGTTTGTTCTTACAGCCTGTACCATGTACTCAGCTCCGTGTCTAGAATACAAACCCAAAGCATCACCCTGAACTTTGAGACATGGATGGTACATATAGTGGGATCTGGGGACCTACTGCACTCATTAGGATTAGGGCCTGGGTGATGAGCACACATTTTCTTCTGTGGCCCCCCTGAGTTGGCTAAATGGTGGGAAATAAAGGATACAATGAATTCGTCTATGAGGAACCCATCCAGTGCACTTAATATCCCAAGTTCTGGGTGACTCCGTTGTTCAGTGAAGGAAGAATTCAGCCACACATTGGGTAGATAAGGGGGGGGCTATATCATGCCAGAGGTACGTGGTGACATGAAGCTGTACAGATGACACATGGATGGGATGGGTGAGTTCAGAAGTCCTTACAGAGGTTGGTATTTCTCCTGTAGCTAAGGGCCCTCCACATTGCTGATCCTTCAGAGGATCCATCTCAATCACCTGGGCTGCCAGACTCTGGCCAGATACTTCTGGTTCTAGAAACACTGGCTCTAGAATCTCAATTGCATGTCCCTGTATAGAAGCATCTCAACCCACGCAAATGTGAGTACACACCAACCCTAAAGATGCAGGGGAATCCAAGCTTCCAAAGGCCTGGAATGGTCCTCCATCACTCTGGTGTACAGAGGCAGCTGGAGACGTCTTCCTTTCTCGGCATTTCCCAGCACTGTTGCTCAATGGCTCTCCAGGTTTCCCAGCAGCTCTGGGAAGTAGCTGCCTTCCCAGGGCATAGCTACTACCTTCCTCCCCTTTGCTTGACAGCCTGGGTCCTATCCTTACCCTCCCCAGCCATGCCACAAGAAGGAGCAGGCTGAAGACTTTGCCTGTAGAACAAAGGACGCTGGGGCCAGGGGTGGGAGCCTTGAACATTTCATATCATGCGACCATTCTTCAAAGGTCATTCTGCAAGGTTTTCTTGGATTTGAAGTCACCATGGAACTGTTTTCATGAGGGCTATAGGAGCCTTCCTGCAACTGGGTGAGGCTCCCAGAGGCAGCAACTTCTCGCTGGAAGGTAGGTAGTTAGGAGCAAGCTAAGTTAAAGGGTGGTGTAGGAAGAGGAGTGCAGAGGAACATCCTAAAAGGAATAGGAAAATCCCCAGAACGAGCCTCTTGTTAGGAATAGACTTCTTTCCCCTTGATAACTAGCATGTCCTAGTGCCCCCTCCCCCAGCCTGAGAACTGGCAGACAGGGACACTGCTCACACAACATCTGTCTTTTGAACAAATTATCTAGGTGCTTGGGCATGTTTCCCCCTCTAGCACAGGGAACTCATAACTGCTTCCTAGGACTGTGATAATGATTCAAGGGTCCAGTGTTACAAGGTGGCTACAGAGGGATTTAGACACAGTGCACCCCAGTGAATGGGGTTGCTGTTTCCTTGTCCTTTGCTGAACTTGTTGCACTGTTAATTATGTAGAGAAAGCAATAAATGGAAGGGCTGAGTGTGGGATTCCTTTTTTCTGTGGTTGAGGTTTAGCCAACCTGTAAGAAGCTACAGCCATGTTTGCTAAGTTGCCTTTCAAAGGCTACCTCAGAGTTTCCAAGCTGTGTGAGAGCCACAGCCCAAACATTTGCAGCAAGTGATGTGATCCTCTGGGCAGGCCTGGGCAGTGCCTGGGTGGGTCCTGGGAGCCACAGGACGGGCCCAGAGCCAAGAAGAGCCTTCAGTGGGAGGGAGGGGAGTGCTGGGTGGGGCCCGGGCCTGTGTACACAGCCACACCTACCAGCCTAGGGTAGAAGTGTCCAGTCACTGAGTAGAAGCCAACTAGTGATTCTTCGTCTCCCTAGGAAAAGTCGCTGTGAGGCAGACAGGATGGCCTGGTGGAAAGCCTGGGTAAGTGGGGACGATCTCGGGAGATGGGTCCTTGCACCATGTTGGGTAGGGGTGGGGAAGAAAAAAGTAAAGTCTGAGCCTGCTAGGCCAAGTCCTGGTGAGAAGGCTGAGAGGAAAAAAAAAATGTGCCCATACTTAGAAAAGTTGCTGTAAGGGTGCGAAAGTAAGACCGTTTAAAATAAAACAAGACCAAAGAACCTTGAAATGCAAAGGGGAAGTGAAAGAATTTGAGAGCCTAGAAAGAGCCTTCTGTAGGGAAAAGGGCCTCTGTGAATGGGTGCAATGTGTGGATTTGTGCTTGGAGAGACTCCGGTGGGGTGTTCCTTGCAGAGGTAGCAGGATGTGAAAGGCCTGCAAGGTGGGCTTTGTCACTCCAGTGTGGTTTAAATGTCCTGAGTTGGATCTAGATCTGGAGAAGCAGCCAGGATGGAGTGTCAAGCATCTTGAATAACAGGCTAAAGGGTTGGGAGCCATGTATGGCTGGAACACCTCATGGGCAGGCTCGGGACTACATGTGCTGTACACCTTCATCATAATAGCTGGGGTAATTTCAGAGAGAAAGCTGAGGCTCTGGGACAAGAAAAAATAGCTTCCTCGCATCCCTTGAACAGCAAGCTTAGACCAGAGAAATCCCAAGTCTCTGTAGCAGCCCCCAGGCTCCTTGTAGGTGGAAGACCCAAGCTTGTCCAGCTTCATGAAAATCTTTGTTGCTGTGTCACCACACAGAGAGAAGCCATAGATGTAGATGGCCTGGGTTCTGCTCAGGAAAAACAGACTAGAAGGCAGGATAAGACGAGCTATCATCCTAACCTTCGGAGAAAGCAGCCAGCAGCCAGAACAGTGACTGCGTCCAGTTTCCCAGCAGCTACTGGGGGCATGGTTTGTGCAGGTGCTTGCAGCAGGGTGATCTCAGTGTTGGGAAGTTCCTAAAGTCAGGTGCTGGCCAAAATGGCCCGATTCTGGGTCCTGCCCTCCATAGGACAGGGGTAAGAACAGTCCCCTTAGGGACCTGATCAAATTGGCAAGATGATGCTGGTACGCTCAGAATCTTCTGTATGGGGCCGTTCCTACAGGAAACCTTCATCCAGTGTCATTGGAGCCTCACTGCAAGTCTGTAAGACAGGTATCAATGGCTTTACACACAAGTGCACTAGACAGGCACCACAGTTGCCACACTAGTAAGTGTTTAGGTCTGCACAGCCTGACAGCCAGATGCAGACTCAGTCATCCAGGGCCATCGACCCTTGGAGAGCTGACTGGGGACAGCAAGGCCCCTGTGTCTGTCCAGGCCACCAGTGAGGACCAAATGTCCTCTGAGTACAAAACTGGATTAGGAACAGGTCCGAAGGGAATGGAAGAGTGGCCAGAGCAGGTCTGTGTTCAGAACAGGTTCCCAATTCGTGGCCCTCTTGAGAAGGCAACCCGTGAATGGATCGAGCAAAAATAGAGCAGCTCCAGCATGTTTGTGACACAAGGTGTTCTGGACATTGCATCCAGGACTTCCTGGATTGCCTTTAGCCTGGAAACGTTCCTGTCTGGACTCAACAGTCTCAGGATAGATCCATGAGGAGCCTGAGACTGACCTACAGGGGCTGGGGTAGATGCCTCCAGGTCTCCACTCCAGCCAGTATCTGGTCTTTGGCTCCCAGAGTGTTGTCCTCTTTCTACAGAACCTTCATAAGGGAAGAGAGACAGGTTTCACAATGTGGTAGTATCTGAGCCAGCCCTGGAGCAAATATTGGTCCCTGAATGATATGGGGACACTCCTCAATGACTAGATCTCTGGGGCCAATTGGGAGCAGAGAGGAAGAGAGAACTTAGATACTCCCCACCCCCACACTCCCAAAAGACCCGCATGCCCATGGGTGAGGCTCTCAGCAGTGAGACATTCCAAGAAAACCCAGTGTCTGGGGAAGAGTGAATCATCTGTGGACTGGGGGAGGAAGACAGCTCAGGCTCTGAGTCAGGCTGTGGGTGAAGTACTAGCTTACTTCTACACCACCAAGCCCAGTCTTGCTTCTTACTCAAAAGAAGGACCCTAAAGGATATATCATCAGTGGGAACTTGTTCTGTATTTTCAGGATCTAGCCTAAGGCTTGGGCAGAAGGATGAATAGACAACCAATGTAGGGAGAAAAGGAGAGATAAGTAGAGGATGCTAGAAAGGAAACGAAGAAAAAAAGGAAGGGAAGTGGGTGGGGAAGAAGAGGAGAGGATAGTAGAAGAAGAAAAGAGGAAGGAAGCAGGGAGGAAGGGAAAGGGCAGGCAGATGGGTGTAGGACTTGTATAGCTTGTATAATGGATCATTGAACAAGCAGTGACCGAGTGAGTAGAAAAGCGGATGGGCAGATGGAAAACAATGGAAGAGCTGGGTGAGCCAGTGAGTGAATGACCAGAACGGATTTGACTAAACTTTTCTCTATTTGAAGGACCTATGTCTCCCTCATTCAATTCCTATCCCCAATTCCTTCCACTCTTTACCATTCCTTCCCCTGAAACACACACTTTAGAAGAGTCATTCATCTTAAGCATTTGATGAAGAACACACATGTAAGCAGCCCTTGTGCATGCCTGGATTGGAGGCTTGCAAGACAAGCTCATGGGTACTTTGGTTATCGAGTTTATTCCACAATCCATAGAACATACTGCAGCTCTTTCTAAACTTAAGCCTCTACCTGATATGATCCCATGGTCTTGCAAACCACCTGAGCTTTAGAGATGCTCAGCTTGGCCCCTGGCCCTCTGAAATACCCACACCTCACCACAGGAAAGGCCAAGATAGACTTAGACCTTTCCTTGCAAACAGAAAACCATGCCCAACTTCTGGTTCCCTAGGCAAGGCTCTCAGCTTTCAGAACCCATTCCTTATTAATTCATTTCCACCCATCCTGTTGTACCTGGGGCTGGAGAGGACTGTGTGGCCAGTTTGCTACTTGCTCTCAGCCAACAGGTGGTGTTTCTTTGTTTTAACAAGCTCTTGTCCCAGCTTTACCAGTCTATTAGCTAAGGGGCCGGAGGGCTCAATCACTGCCGTGCAAGGCTCTGCCTGGTCTCAGTGCCCAGGGTAAGTCCTTAGCCATAAAAGGGTAGACTACACGGTAAGACAGGAGGATCCGCTGCCTTTCTGTACTTCCTATGATCAGCAGGCCTGTTTGTCCTGCAGGTTGAACAGGAGGGCATCACCGTGAAGGGTAGTTCTCATTTCAACCCCGACCCTGATGCAGAGACCCTCTACAAAGCCATGAAGGGGATTGGTGAGTAGCCATCCATGACATGGCCACTGGGGACCCACATGCTCACATCACCAGAAAGTGGATACGAGGGATAGTCAGGCATAAGAGGTATCCCCATTTTATTTGGGGTGACTCCATTACTTACAGAATCACACCAGCCCTAATGTTAGTTCCCAAGTATCAATGACAGGGAACGTCATCAGTATGAGTTTTCTCACTTGTAAAATAGCTGAAAGAATTCTAGACCCACCATGTCACTGTGAATTCAGAAGAAGACGGATTGCCACAGGGCCTGCTATGGGCATGGACATGGGTGTTTAGGTGTGGCACTGAGGCCAGGTGCATCAGCCACATGGATTCTGCAGCTTGTCCTTTGCCCCATGTTGGCAGCCAACTGCTTCCAGCACCACCCTTGTACAACTGAGTGGGAAAGGACTGGTTTATGCTAGGTCTTGGTCTCACTCCAGGTAGGACTCACCTCTTAGCTGGCTCTGCCTAGAGAGTTGAGATACTAAAGAGAACTACCATTGGGGGGGGGGCTCTACCACATTCTCATACCCACCACTTCCTGTGAAATCTTTACTAGTATCCCCACTTTCCACATCCACAAATGGAGGCTCCAGATGAGCCTACTTGTCCATGACCTACAGGGCAGGGTCTCAGAACCAATGCTCTGGACTTCTATGTGACATTCCTCTAATGTGACCATCATGAGGGGACAGATTGAGGATATCTCACTTGGGCACACTCCAAAGGTCCACAGCTGGTGTCCAAAGGCCCCTGCCCTTGGTTTCTATCCTATGCGGTCAAGCCTGAGCCACACCCCAACACTACGTAAGTTGGAGGTGAGGAACCAAGAGGTGAACTACCTGGGTGTCTTGTTTACACCATGGAAACAGGGCATTTGGGGTTCTCCGAGTATCCTCTCTGCAGTCTTTTCTGATGTCCCCAGAGGTAGAGGGGATTCTCATACTGTCCACCCCTGCAGGAACCAATGAGCAGGCTATCATCGATGTGCTCACCAAGAGGAGCAATGTGCAGAGGCAGCAGATTGCTAAGTCCTTCAAGGCTCAATTTGGAAAGGTAAGCTTGGTGGGTGCTGAAGACAGGGCATCTCCTCCAAGGATGGAAACGAGCATAGGGGATATTGAATTAAAATGATCCTTCCATTCGTCTGTAGTCAAGTTTCCCTGGCTTTTCTGTTTTACCTGGCATATCAATGTATAGCTCCCAGACCCTGGGCTGGCTGGCATTGCCCTTGTGTGGTCTGTTTTTCCCCCATTCTCCCTCACTACAGTCCTCAGTTGTTCCTCAGGATCCAGCCTAAGCTCTCTCCAGCCTGTCTGACCCACTGCCTGAACTGACCTACCTCTTCCCTGCTCCCTGGCAATGCACGCCTGGCTCTCTTCTGTTCTCCAGCATAGGCACATGCTTCTCATGGTCGAGTTACTTGCATGTCCCTCTCCTGTTGCTGGGCACACTAGGAGCAATCCTAGCTGTTCATGGCCCTTAGCACAGAACCAGGAATTTGGAGGCACACCCTGAATGCCAGAAGTCTGTGCATAAACACGAGTGCCTGAAGTCCCTCCCTCTGCTCACAGACTTAACACAAAAACATCCGTGATGAAGCATGAGTGTCCCCAAATGAAACCACACATTTGGACCTCCTTTTCCTTTCCCTCCAAGCTACACATTATCTATCCTCTGTGTTCATCAGAGAGGCTGAGTAATTTCCTAAGGTTCCAGAGCCTTTAAGGGACAGGTCTGACAGCCCTGCACAGATCAGTGGGTATGGCCTGGTGGCTTCTGGTAGACACATTGGCCCTTAGGAAGAGATAAGTGAAATGGAATCTTGAAATCTTTCTTTCCTTTTTTTCCTCCCTTCTTCCCTCTTTCCCTTCCTTGTTCTATTTTTTTCTTCCCCTCACTGATAAGTTAAGCATGATGTTGCCACCCTCAGATCTTGCAGTCTTGAAAGCAATGACAATTCTATTTTCTGAGTTTAAAATGTGCCCAGTGTTGGACTGTGTGCCTACCTCTGTCACCCAGTAGGCAATGGCATAAAGAAGTTCCATTATCCCTATGTAACAGCTACAGATGCTGGTGCTTAGGGAGGCTGAGGACTGGACCCAAGAGACCACACCAACAGGACAAAGTCCATGTGAGAAGGAAGAGAGAGTCCCCAGGCCAGGCCTGACCTGCTGCCTGCACTTCGGTGGGCTTGGAGGATAATTCATCTCACCTTTCTTTTTGCCTGTCTTAGGACCTCACTGAGACCTTAAAGTCAGAGCTGAGTGGCAAATTTGAGAGACTCATCGTGGCCCTCATGTACCCGCCATACAGATATGAGGCCAAAGAGCTGCACGATGCCATGAAGGTACTCCGCTTCACATAAACTAGAATGGCTACCTGGGCCCCAGCTGACCTAATGAGCTTGCAGCCTGCTCAGTCACTCAACAATGGGGCTGACCAGTCACAATGAAGGACTACAGCAATACTTGTTAGAATAGGGTTAGACCAGGAAGAGTACAGGGAGAGTCAGAAACCCGTCTCTGCACTCCAAGCCCTGTCCCCTTGGTTGTCCTTTACTTCTCACCACCCCTATTACTTCCACAGATTAGGTGGCACTGGAGATCCAGAAGCCACAATCATTCCCACTGAAAGGGTACTTACTTCAGTCTATGCAGGGCCATTTTCCAGCTGTGGTCTCTAATCCCACCTTCAGGGTAGGGTTGGCTCATCATCCTCATTGACAAATGAGTATACTTAAGGGTGGGAAGGTGTGAGACCACCCAGCAAAAGAAGGATAGCTGGGGGAGCTTGACCCCAGTAGCTGTCACAAGAAACAGTGGTGGGGATTCAATATCACCTTCCAACACAGAGTACAGAGGAAGGCGGAGCTGGCAGTGGTTAAATCTTCTGAGAAGTCAGTGCAGGCAGAACTGGAATCCAAGGGTAGAGCAATCCAGAACCTAGAGGTTTCTGTCCCCAGGGCTTAGGAACCAAAGAAGGGGTCATCATTGAGATCCTGGCTTCGCGGACCAAGAACCAGCTGAAAGAGATAATGAAGGCATATGAGGAAGGTAAGTGGGTTTGCAAAGGTGGTGGGGTGGAAACCTAGAAGTAGCCTGACGGGGAATAAGAGTCAGGCAGTTCCCTAGGGAACTAGGCCATATTGGAAAGGATCCTTTGGGAGGTCTTTTCATACAAGTCCACCAATGCCTACGTGTGCCAAATTCTGTACTCAACAGTGACTGAGCATGAAAGAGACGTTTGCCCAGCCAAGCTCATGTTCCTTAAGGCTGTGGCAATTCTGGGGAACAGAAGCAGCAGTGAGCAAGAGAGTGCTTGCTGGCTGCACATGGGCTGACCCAGAACACTGGTGAGGGTCATCTGCTAGGGCCCCATTGTGCTAGGGGAGCCCCACTGGCCAACTCTCCCATGTAGTGCATAGCATGCTAGGCAAGGAAAGGCCAGCCAGTTGTCCATGTTGCACACCTGGTCAGGGTTGTCTGAAGACTCGGGCTTTGTTGAACTTGGCAATAAGGTGATCTGTATCTGCCAGCCCTGGTCTGGATCTCTGGCCTGGTCTATTTCTCCCGTTAGCTTAGTTGGGCATTTATATCACTTTGGAGTCTGAATGGTTGCCTAGACAGATCTCTACTACTTGGACATCTAGATGTGTGTGTACACTTTCACTGCCAAGAAATTGTCCTCCCTTGGAGATAAGTGTGAGAACCAGGTATGGAGGAGAAAAGTGGGCCCTGACAGGCCCTGGGTCTCTCACTGTCCATGCCTTCTGGTTCTGTTTTCCTGCAGACTACGGGTCTAACCTGGAAGAGGACATCCAAGGAGACACAAGTGGCTATCTGGAGCGGATTCTGGTGTGCCTTCTGCAGGTGACATAACCCGGGCTCCAGGACTCTGTGGCTTAGAGATCCAAAGAGATGCATCCCAGCAGAGACCCTTGTGCTATGCCTCTGAATGAGGACTGGACTATGGGGGACCCAGTGGTCTGCGGGCACCATCTGCATCTCAGCCTAATAGGAGGGCCGTCACTGCAGAGTCTCGTGTGGCTGTTTCCTCAGCCTTCGAGTGGCCCCATGCCAGACTTCTCACTAGCTTAGCTCACTGAGTCCACCATTCTAATGAGACAACTCATCTACTCTCATGGCACAAATACCACCAGTGAGGCTTGGAGAGGACAGGTGGCTTGCAGGTCTCGTGGCCAAGAAGCAACGGTCCTTCCCTACCTGCCCTCCAAACCCCACTATCCCCTCAGCCCAGGTGTCCCCACTCATTGCCTGCCTTACAGAGTGATTTCCTCTGATCCTAGGGCAGCAGAGATGATGTGAGCGGCTTTGTGGACCCAGGACTGGTCCTCCAAGATGCACAGGTGAAACTGTACCCTGGCCTTGCCATCTGAACTATGAGCCTTATGATCCCCTTTGCCAAGGGAAGCTTTCTTTAATACAGACCCCACCCTACAGCTTCCATCTTGGAGTGACTAAGGAGGAAAGTTGGGTATCTGGGAAACTCAGCAGAAGCAATATATATATATATATATATATATATATATATATATATAT
>CAJQZJ010014563.1:3949587-3964803 GCA_907164525.1 Lophiomys imhausi | reverse complement strand
TCATTTCCTAAAGTAGCTAGGACAGAAAAGAGCCTTGAGCCACTATTGGTGGAACAGAAGCTCAGGACACTGAGCTGCCATGTTGGGCTGTTCAGGAGGATGTAGCCTGACTCGCAGCCCCAGATCTAGGGTGCTGGAGTTCTCCCTTACCTCATCGCGTCCCAATTCTAGGATCTGTATGCAGCGGGTGAGAAGATTCGTGGGACTGATGAGATGAAGTTCATCACCATCTTGTGTACACGCAGTGCTGTTCACCTGATGAGAGGTATGGCGCAGAGGGAGGAAGCACAGGGCACATGGCTGCCCTAGCCACATGGCCTCTTCCTTTGCATGAAAGGCCTGATGTGTAGCCTTATGTGGCTTAGACTTAGGGAGGGAGCCATGGACACCTGGACTCTTTCCCCCTGTGCCAAGAGGGAGGCAAAGATGGCACACTGAGGTGCAGAATGTAATCATCTTTGTCTCCCTTGCATGGATCCTTCTCCCCATAGTGTTCGAGGAATATGAAAAAATTGCCAACAAGAGCATTGAGGATAGCATCAAGAGTGAGACCCACGGTTCACTGGAGGAGGCCATGCTCACTGTGGGTAAGATGGGGGCTTGCTTCTTGCCACATCTGCATCCACAGCCCAGGAAAGTGATAGCCAGTGAATGGATCCCTGCCTCCAAAGAACACCTCCCAACCCCCAGTGCTCTAAACCCAGGCCTTTCAGTCCAGGTGCCTGGGACCACAATACCTCAAAAGGCTCAGTGTGGCCTGCCAGGAACTACTCTTTGTGCTGTCTGTATAATCTGCCATGTTGCATGAGTGTGTGTTTGTGTGTGTCTGTGTGCAAATGAGTGTTGCCACAATGACCCCAGGTCCAGGGCTCAGGCCTACCCTCAGATACTACTCAGACAGCATTCTGTTTCTCCTTCTAGAGCCCTGCTCAAATCACCTTTCTGGGCCTAATCCAGGTACCAAGCTCCCACCCTAGTTGCTAACTGTAGAAATGAAGGTGTGTGATTTGAGTCCCAACCCAGAGAAACGTGGAAAACTTTCCCTGCAGCAAAAGACTGAGTCAGTGTACAGGAACCTGTCCATAGCATATCTTAGGTCTAAAGCCGAAGCCATATGGGAAGAGTCACAGTAAAGCAGAGGCCTGAGCTGGGCAGAAGGACTTTCCCTATTCCACCTTACACAATAGAGCTGAGATGGTGGCCCTAGGCCAGGAACTTAACTCTGTCCTGGGCTTGCCTCTGTGTGAAAGCCAGTAACCAAGATCTCCTCCTTCTGTCCCTATGTCCCCAGTAGCTATTAACATTCGAGGTTTCCAGACCAGCTTTGACAACTGTGATAAAGCTTTATTCAGTTTATTCTGTTGCAACATAGATACACCCTCTGCTGTCACCTAGAATTCTATCCTAGAATAGACCCTAAATAATAGTGCCTCCTAAACAACAACGGTGTGCAGGACCCCCACAGTAATGGACAGTTCCTGCTCATTGTTTCTTAAAGCCTCCCTCGTGTCACAGATGTGTCAGAAGGTTGAGTGACAAGGGCAAACAGTATCAAGACAGAGTTTACACACATTCCTATCTCCCACAAAGCCCACACACTTGCAGCCTTGAGCTAAAAGATGCCAATGCAGATGAAAGACACATCTATGCAAAAGAAAATTTGGGAGCTTCCCTCCAGACCAAGGGACTCCTAGTGCCTTTGTCCTCAAAGCCAAGCTTCTTTCATTACATGAAAATTCAAAATGTGGGGTTCCCACTCATAGGGTAGCCTGAGGCCCATAGCCACCATTCTGTGGTAAGCTATTTGGAGCTGAGTAGCCAAATTCTTAATGGAGATGCCACCTGGGTGGGACAGCTCAGAGATGTCCCCTAGCAGACCTGAACTGGTGGCTCTGGATGAGCCCCACAGGTGCCCAGTGCATTTGACATCTCACCCTTTTGCCTGGCTGCTATGAGTTTCTGGAGCTGTGCCACTGCCCCAGGCTCTGCCCCTTGCCCCCACTGTCTGTGCCTCACACAAAGCCTTCATTTTGAAGCAAGGTGGCCCACAAGGGAAAATACCAACCCTTACACAGCACTAACCCTTAACACCCACAGGAGCACATAAACAGATACAAGTGTATGCAACTCCACCTACACCCTCCTACCATTAATAGAGTTTTCCTGTTTGCCAGTGAAATGCACTCGGAACGTCCACAGCTACTTTGCAGAGAGACTCTACTATGCCATGAAGGTAACTCTCCTGGCCACCGCCTCCTCTGTAGCCAGCCCTATATGATGCCAGACGCACAATCGGGACTCAGAGCAAAACAAACGTCCCTCTTGTTCTGATCTCTCGTGCTTCAGAAAGGCTTGCATTCCCAGAGGCAGACTAAGCCCAGGGAAGGGAAGCCACATCCCATGAAGGTACGTTGAGCAGGTGCATTGACAAGTGTTCACTGGAGGCTCACCGAACCTTGGCAACAGTTCTGCAAGGTCCGCACCATCATTGCCTTCTGAAGTGTGGTGAAACTAAGGCTTGTTGAAGGTCACGCAGCTGCTGAGTGGTAGAGCCACACCACACATTGATCTCAGGCCCATGAGCCTGTGCTTTTCATTAAATTTTACCTGCTCTTCGAGACCAAATGGCAGGCACGGCTGGAAACCCAACCCCCTTGACATGGACAGACTCTGGGGACACTGCCACATTTGCCATGTCAGTTTTCCTACCCACGGTCAGAGGGTAGCTTCAGATTTCCTGTTGCCTGCAAGGCTGCCCTGGCCACTGAAACAGACAGCCATGCCACTCTCCCCAAGTAGAATTGTTGGTATCTGGAACTAAACTGGAGGAGAGACGTTTAAAGCAACTCTCAGGGACTAATGTCAGTGGCCAGCTTCTCTAGGGCATGGTGCTGGTGCCACCTAAAGTGAGTCACGCCACCAACCCCAAGGCCTCTGGTCACATCTGCCCCATGAAAGAGAGAGTGTGCAATTTCCTTGGTCATGAAGCTCCATCAGACTCAAGCCAAGCCCAGTCAGGGATGAGAGACAGAAGGAAAACCCTGCCTGTGACATGGCCAGTTGTAACAGTGACAGTGATGCTGCTCAAACGAGAAGGTCTTCCTAGAACGTGAGGCAGTAAATCAAATGAATACTGCCACCCAAGGCCTTAGGCTTCTAATAAGAAAAGGCACAGCCAGTGAGTGAGGAGATTGAGAAAGAGAAACCCTTTGTCATGAGCTGTGGATGCAGCTCCATGTTAGAGCACTTGCCTAGCATGCACAAGTCCTTGGGATCAATGCCAGCACCACCAAAGAAAAGAATTTTGAAAACAAAAAACAAACAAAAAAAAACCTGTGTCACCAAAGTCCCCCTCTTAGTGTTCTCCCCACCAAATTGGAGGCCCATCCCTGCACTTCTAGCTCTTTATAAATAAATCCCTACCCAGGTCTGTCCATCGTTATGGAGGTAGACAGAAAATGTGAAACACGGTGGCTGATTGTCTCTTATCCAGGGAGCAGGGACACGTGATGGGACACTGATAAGGAACATCGTTTCAAGGAGTGAGATTGACTTAAATCTTATCAAGTGTCAGTTCCAGAAGATGTACGGCAAGACTCTCAGCAGCATGATCATGGTAAGGCACAGGTTCCCGGCTTCACTGCCACCTTGTGACACAGACATTCCTGGGATGTGGAATGCGAGGACTGATGTCTCAGGTGACCATCCCTTCCCAGTGGGCACCACACTTGCACTGGTTACCAGGCAGACATGCAGGGACCAAGAAGGAGTGAAGTGTAATTGCAGGTGTAGCAGGAGACTAAAGAAGCACAAAGGGCTGCCCTCATCCCAGAATGGCTTTGCCTTTGAGCTGTGGAATATACCTCCGAGACGTACCAAAGCCTTGCAAAAGGAACTGTTTCTGAAGGGGCAATGAGAATAAATAGTTTCGTAGAAATCATGGTTCCTTTTCAGTCCAGAAAAAGAAGTCCAAGTAGGGAAATTTTAGGCTCCAGTGGATTGCTTACCTACATTCCAGTTAGTGAAAGTCCCAGGGTGTTTAGTGCACAGGGATGGTACCCTGCTATGACTGAGACAAACAGCCTATCTACAAACTAATGCAAATGGAAGCCTTAACAATTTCATTACCAGAAGTGAAATCATGACCAGCACATCCCTAAGTCTTCCTCAGCTACTCGGTAAACGGCTACTTCTTTTACCAGGGTGGATTGTTGACTGCATGTGATAGGCAACTCATAGTTTACAGTATAACAGGCCCTCTGCAATTGCTGGTTCACACAACCAAGGACCAAAGACATTCAGGCAGTTGTTTGTATAAGGAAACCACTTGCCAGCCTTCCTTGTCTGAGGCTTAAGAGTGGATCTTTCTCTGGGATTCATTTCCCACAACCATCCCCCATCTAGCTGGACAGAGAATTCAAAGGAGAATCAAAGGAATAGTCTGAAATGAGGAAGAGCTAGGGTCTCACATAGAACTGTGGCATAGAAACCCTTGAAGAGACAGGCCCTTCCCAAGGAGCACAACTCTTAGTAACAGAAACAGAAGAGAAAGGCCAGCATCATCAACACCCCTTCTAACCCACATGTCCCTCCTTCCTCCAGGATGATACCAGTGGTGACTACAAGAATGCTCTGCTGAACCTTGTAGGCAGTGACCCCTGAAGATGTCAAAAAACAAAGAGAAAAACACAAGGGCAAGAAGTGTGACCAGTCCAAGAATGCTCTGTTGCTTCAGCCCTGACCATGGGTGGGGTGGTGGCATGGGCCAACTCAGCTGGCTTTTAGTTTTCTGTCTCCCAGTTTCTGGTGCTTCTCCCCCAATGCTTCTGACCCAGAAGGTGACACCAGCCTGGGTTTCTCTCTCCACCTCTCCCCTGAGTCATTTTTAGGTATATGTACAATACTCACCGTAGCATTACCTCTGACCAAACAGAAACACCAGCATTAAGGAATTTACAGGAGCTTATGAGTCATTCCCTCCTCCCACAAAAGCTTCTGGCCCCAGGCTACTCAGATGCTTTGGCTCCGACCCATCCACTGAGTCAGGGTCTTTGGAGGAAGAACTAAGGAACACGGATTCCTAGCAGGTGTCTTAGCTGATAAGCTTCTTTATCAGGCAACCGGTGAGAGTGTGGGAGAGCACTGCTATTAGAAAACGCAGCCATAGAAACTGAGAAAGAATCCCATCTCTGCCATTTGGGATGTCTGTAACATTCGTTTACCAGAAACTGTTAAGTTGTGGGTAGAAGAAAATGCTCACACCATCCTAATTACAATAATTAGATTAGATTACAAATCACTGTCCGGACTCAAGTACACTGTGGCCTGAGAGACCCAGGCTTGTCCAGCCATTGGCCAAATCAACTGCTCTCTCCCATGGTGATGCTTGCAGGTTAGGAAGGCACCGAACCCTGAACATGAAAGGATTCATTCATTCCTCCTCCTGTGGTCTCCAAGCCTGAAGCAGCTGAGAGAACTCTTCCTAATGAGCTTTCAGAATCATAAACATTTGTACTTGCAAAAAAATGTCTGTGGATTTGTGGGGGTACATGTATGTGCACTGGGGTGGGTGGACTGTGCTTACTGACTGGAGAGGCCAGAGGTTGACATCAAGTTGTTTTCTTTAATTTCTTGTCAACCTTGCTTTTGCTTTGTTTTGTTCTGTTTTGTTTTGTTTTTTTTTTTTTTTTTTTTTGAGACACGGCTTCTCTCTGTAGACCAGACTGTCCCCAAACTCAGAGAGCTGCCTACTGGGATTAAAGGTATGAGCCGCAACACTTGGCTCTCCACTATCATTTTTGGGACAGTGTCTCTCAATGAACCTGGAGTTCACTATTTCCATTAAGCTTACTGACAGGTAAGCTCCTGGGACCTGCTTGTCCCCATTCCCCAGTGATGAGGAGTGGGGGCATGGAACCCCATGCCCAGCTTTTATGTGAGTTTTGGGGATCCCAACTCAAGTCCTCATGCTCACACACTGAACATTTTATCCCCTGAACCATTGCCCCTGCTCTGTCCACAGATTCTTAGCAGTGAGCAGAGTGAGAAACAGAACTTTAGGGAAGGGAATGCAGGCATTTCCCGAGGGAATGCTTGGAGCGACTTGTGTCCAATGTTGCCTTGGGAACAGAGCTTCTAAACAATAATAATTCCCATTCCCTTCCTAGATTGTGACCCAAATTCCAATATCTCAGGGCTAGATGGGACATTAAAATTATCTGGTCCTATTCCAACCTGAAACTTTTCTGTATTCTATGGCATCCATGCACAGATGTGTGGTGTGTCACCTTGATACTGTCCTAAGTGATGACACCTTTTTCTTTTTTTTAAGTAGGTCAAGGCCTATGCCCAAATCCCCTTTTTCCCTCCGTGTTTCCAGCATAAGAGCTTTGGAGATATGGAGCGGTCATGTGATAACACTGCCAGATGACTGCATTGGGTACATAATTTGTCACGTGACCCTGATGGTGGCTAGAGAAGAAAAAGGACATGACCAATGCACCAATAGCCTCCTCAACCCTCCAGATAGTTTTTTTCTGGAATAATCTTTTGTGTTATTGATCAATCTTGTTCCAAAGCATGTTTGCAATTGCTATGTGGGATTTTTTTAAGAGCACACCTGTTTTTAAAATGGGCCTGCTTAGGGCAATTTCAGCAAAAGAGAAAAATAGAATTATGGCAGGGCTTCTCTTCTTGGCCAAACTTTAGTCAGCCTCCTGAACCTTATCTGAGGCCCATCCATGCGCATCCTCTCCAATTCCAGCTGCAACTGCAGCCCTCCCTCTCTCCCAGCACCACCCATCTGATCACTCTGACCTGTCTTTAGCAAGAATCCTGTTTGGTGGCTTTTGTCAGAGTTCCCTTTACCATTGTCTCCTCTGACCCTTGACCCTGCTCCTTGACTACAAAATCCCCCTTACTCCTACTGTGTCCTGAACTGAGTAGGATACATGTAAAGTCTCTTGTCCTGTCATGCAAGCCCCAGAAGAGAATCCAATTCTGACTCCTCATGACCATGGGTACTCTCTGTTTCTAGTCTAGCCAGCCGGAGTGAGAAAGGTTCATCCTGGTGCTCTTTCTTCTTAGCTCTCTCAACGAGATAATACACCCAGGAGTCTGCTCTAGCCTCCTATGGAGGTGTGTGACCTCCCTTGGAGTTGAATTCATTTTCTTCTGTTGCAACATGACAGACAAGGGCTGAGCAGGTTCCAGGAAACTGAGCACAAATCTGTTCTATGGTTGTGATTTGAATCATAGTTTTCTCTCTTATAAGAGTTTCTAAGGGTTTCTCATAACATTTTAGGAATTCTTTTCTGCTTAAGCAATCATAGTAGACTACTCTACTGCAGCCCAGTAACACAGTATTAACTTCTAATCACATCTTTCTCAGAAAAACTGAGTACCGTGAAGGTAAGACCTTTGCCCTATTCGTTTTTTGAATATTAAGTATATGAATTAGTTACTTTTCTATTTGCTATCACCAATTACCTAGCACAAACAACTTAAATAAGGAAGATGTGTTCAGCTCCATGGTTTCTGAGGGTTTGGAACATGGCTGTTTGGTCCATGTGAACTTGAGCAGAGCGTCACAGTAGCAGGAACATATGTCAGAGAAGGTTCTAGCATCATAGCAAGCAGAGTAAAGGGGTCAGATATATCAAAGACCCTCTCCCTATGACCTGCCTCTTTCAGCGAGGTTCCACCTCTTAACTTTTCAAGAATCTTCCAAAAATGCCACCACCAACTTAGGTCCAGACATTCAACATGAGCCTTTGGGGACAGTTCAGATTCAAAACCAACTGTGTCTAACATATATCTGGCATTCAGTGAATGTTCTCAAATGAACAATAAATAAGGGCACAGAGTTAGAAGACAAAACATCTCGTGGGTATTGAATAGGGTCAGTCCTTTACGGTCTCCAATTCTAAGGAGTCTGTGTAGGTCCTCAGTCAACCCTACCTAGTAAACAGTAGTTCAGAAGCAGATCTAAGGGAAGATGGTGAGTGCTCTCAACCCGTTTGACCCCAGACCCTTTTCCTGAGTCTGTCACTATGGGAACCCCTTGAGAAGACTGTCCCAGACAACCAGTCAAGGGAGGCACAAAGGCAGTGACCAGAGTAAGCACTCGGCAATGGTGTCTTGCTGTTGAAAGGGTAAGGCTGGAATGTTGGGCTTGGCCTATCTGGTGTTTATTCTTTAGCCACAGAAGGATTATCTTCCTGGAAGTTGAATACTTGGGTAATACCAGGATCCTCTTGGCAAGAACTAAAGAGCGGGAATGAATCTGTGGTCAGCAATTCATTGTTACCTGTACTATGCATTCTGCGTGGTCCCAGATTGGGGTTGGCCAGGCAAAGTGTCAAGGTGAAGCTTGGACAACTAATGGCTGACTAGATACTTGTCAGGTAGACAGGGCAGGAAATAACATTCCATTCCTGGAAGAAGGAATACAAACAGCAGCAGGGGGGCTGGTCTGTCCCAGACATGCAAAAGGAATGATGTGTTCGAGTACACAGAGATGAGAGTCAAAGATAAAGACAGAGGTATCAGGGGCAAGTGGGCAGAGCTGCAAGCTACCATGGACTGAGAGGCTCAGAGGATCCCCATGGATGGTGAGGAGTCTTTGCAGGGACAGGCAAGGGAGCACATTCACCCTGGCTTAGGATAGATTCTGGCAACTATATGGCAATCCTGCAAGCAGAAGCCTAGGGCTGAAGTCATTGCCGTATTTGCAGCTTAACACTTTGGGGGCCTGAGTCAAATGCACAGGAGGCTGGTTCTAATCACTATCCTCATAGAGATTGCTTATAAATGTGTGATGGTACCCCAAACATGTGTACTTCTGTCCCCTTAGTAAAGAGCAGGTCCTGACAGCCATAGTTCCTACCGAGATTTTAAGTATCTGAAATTCATCTGTGAGCCTCAAGCCTAAGCCTGAGGCTCCAGGCACTTCATGGCTCCTTCATAACATGAAGTCAAGGTGGGTCCTGTCTGACCCTTCGGTGTCCTGTGTTTGCTCTTATCCCTCTGCCAGACCATTCCTGGTTCTGGGCCTGGCCTTTAGGCTGCCATCTGATGGGATACCAAGGCCTCAAGCTTGGTTAACAGGCCTTGTCCACCTGTATGATATGCTGTGAGCTAGACTCCTATCCGTGTCTCTTGGTCCTGAATGCCCAGGGTGCCTGATGTTCAATATTGAGTGGACACAGTTTGCTTAGTCTGCCTAAACCATTCAATAACTCTCCAGGGCCCCAATTTTGCAATCACGTTTTCCTCTTCAAAACTCAGTAACTCTTCTGTTCCTAGAATGCCTACTGGAGCATGTTGTTTGACCATGGTGAATTGTCACCTCACCACAGTTACCCCTGTCTCTGCTGCATCTGGCTCCTGGCCACTAAGCTCCTCATCCTGAACTCTTCCCTACCCCATGTCCTAAGTTGGTCCTAAGGGAACAAGGAAGAGCCTCTTGTGGAGGTCACCCTCCCCCTGCCTTCTGGTGTGACTATAATGACTTATAAAGCTTCCCTTTGTCCACAGCACCACATTGGAGGGCCAGAGAGGGCCCTGTGCTAGCTACATGCCTGGGCAAAGGGGCACCAAGTTGGCCTGGAAACCTGCTCTCACAGTGCCCTCTAGTGGTTTCCTTTGACCAGAAGACCGGCTAAATGGCATTAGGGCTGATTCCCACTGGACCATTCAGAGAGAAACTCTGAAGGGGAAACCTTTGCCCTCCTCAGCACTGTGTCTGGGATAGTTGTGTGCTGTCTTGTACCCCAGGTTCTACAGTGTTGGGTGCTCTCACACAGAGAAATCCATTTCTCCAATAAGATTTCAAAACCTCTTCACTGTAGACCTCCTTGCCCACCCTGTCCCCTGAGAAGTGGTCTGTTCACACCACCTGGTTAAACAAAAGCAAAGCACTTCTACAGGAAAGCATAGAATACCTTTTGATGTGTGTGAAGGGTGTTGAGACAGGGTTTCTCTGTTTTGACTGCCCTGAAACTCACTCTGTAGACCAGGAAGGCCTCAAACTCATAGAAACCCACTGACCTCCCAAGGGCTGGGATTAAAGACACTCACCACCACCACCAGAGTAAAATAGTCTGTCTTTAATCTTAGGCTACAAAAAAATTTTTAGGCAAAACACAGAAATAGTAACTCCAACAGAAAAAAAATGACAAATTAGACTTCATCAAAAATTTCAACTTTATTAGTAAGAAAACCAGCTTACAAATGAAAGGCTAGAAAAACACAAAATATTGAAAAATAAGGGACTTGTATCCAGAGTATTTAAAACTTCCTATAGCTTCATAATAAAAGGCCTAATTTTAAGTATGAACTCCACAAAGAAATAACTATGAATGACAGCTACATACATAAAACTGTGTGTGCATTAAAAAACTTAACTAAGACACATATCTCATATTGCTAATAAGAAAATAAGATGATCTATACTTTTCAGAAATTGTTTGGTCATTTCTTATAACTTTTAAACAAATGCTTTTCTGTGGGATCCAGCAGCTCCACTCTTGAGGTTTTAATCTGAAAGAAATGAAAATATATCTTAAAAAGTAAACTTAGATAGCAATGTTTAAAGAAAATTATTCATAAAAGATAAAAACCGGAAAAGATACCAATATCCATTTACAGGGGGATGAATAAACAAAGTGGAGTGTATTTATACAGTGAAATACCAATAGATAATTAAAAAGTGAATAATTTATTCATACAGACTGCACAAAGGAAGAATTCAAACATTCCTGAGCAGGAAATGTCAGATATAAAGGAATATATGGCACTCAATCCCATTTATGCAAAATTATCCTATGGAGAATGAAATGAGACTAGAATTTGCCTTGGGGACAGAGTGGTGCAGTAGGAGTCAGCTGAAGGGGACACAAATGCTCTCTCAAAAGTTCTAGAAATGTTCCAAATCTTAAAACAGGTGGGCAACAGGAGTGTGGAATAGGAAACACCAGGTTTATGGATTTGGTTATATGCAAATTATCCAACCATAAAAGAAAGCTGCTATGAACATGTATGTGCAGACTATGTAGACTTTTGTGTAGATAAATGCCCAGGAATGTGGTTTCTGAATAGTACTACTGTGTTTCCATATACATTTCTGAGAGTCCTTTTCATTGGGATTGCATTGAATCTGTAGGACAGTTTAGGAAATACTGTCATCTTAACAGGAACTACTCCACACCCATGAACACGTGGTGCCTTTACAGTTACTCAAGTCTCCTTTAATTTCTACCCATGATGCCTTTTGGTTTCCAGTGTGCAAGTCTCTCATTTTTTTGTTAAATTTATGCCTAAGTATGTTATATTTTTGTGAGTTTCCAGTTATATCTAGATTTATGTTTATATTTGAATTTAGAGATGTTGTTTTAAGGAAATGCAGTTGCTTTTAAATTATTATTGTATATATATAGCACATATTCTTGTATGTGCAGGTGTGTACGTGTGTGGAGCCCAATGTTGTCCAGACTAGGTGCAGGGTCTGCTCTCCTCGGTGCTGCAGCATGTGAAGGGCAGGGACAGCTCTCCTACTCTTGTGACCCCATCAGGTCCAGATCTCCTGTCTGCCACTGGTGGTGAGGACAAAAGGGAGGGGAGGAGATCTCTCCCTCACCAACACCACCACAAAGCAGACAAAAGGCAGGGATGGCTCTCCCACACTCATTCCCTCAGGTCAGGCAGGGTTCTTCTACCCTCTGGCTTGCTTCCTGTCCTAGGAGCCCATCTGGTGCTTGTCCAGTGCTGGACTGGTGGTCATCACAGGCTAGCTCCCTGTCCAAGCCCCATGGAGCAGAATTGGTGTTGGTCTCTGCCTTGATTTTTTTTTCCAGGAATGGTGTTCATAAGTCAGGACCCTGAGTGTAGACATAGCCTCTCTCCTCTCTGCCACCTACTGATGCATATGTGACACAGCAGCCACATCCGCAAAGCCTCTAGGGGCAGTCACAGTCGATTTCTAATGTTTATCTTACATCTACAGAATTACTGGGCTAATTCTCAGATAATGTGTAAATGCCTATTGTGAGTGCGTGTGTTCAGGCATGTACCACTATACCTGGTGCTACTTTCTTATTGTTGCTTCAGATATGACAGGAAAACATTTAACTTAGACAAATAGTATCCATCTAACTTAATGTCAATAATATAAGAAATGTTCCAATATTGTTCTGATCCCTTCCCCTTACTTTATGTTGATGTCACCAACAATTTGCATCTTTATGTACTATAAGTACGTAAGCAACACTTTGGAGTTAATTATTTAGGAAGCTGTCTTCTAAATCAGACAGAGTACAAAGAGTTATAAGAATACATTAGACTACATCATCTTCACATTTAATTATATAGTGTCATTTATGTGTTCTTTATTTCTCCACGTGGATCAGAGTTGCCATATAACAGCCTTTTATTTGCCTGCATTTTTCCCCTTAAGAGTTTTGGTCAAGATTTTATTATTTCTCATCTGAGGTAGCTGCAATGTTGGCTTTTATCTGCTTGTTAGACTTTTATAATACTAGGGAAGGCCCGCTGGTAGTGAATTCATTCATAGTTTGTTGGTTAGACATGTCCTTTTTATCTTTTTCAAGGATGGTTTTGTAGGCATAGAATTCCTGGGCGACAGTCTTTTTCCTTTTCTTCTTTGACTATGTGGTCCTTTGCTCTCTATCCTCCAAAATTTTCATCAAGACTGTAGTTAATCACATCAAAGTGTGCTTGGACATGGTACCTTATTCTTCTAATGCCACTTTCAAGATTCTCTCTGGCTTTGACAAGTTTTGATTCTGCTGTAGGGTTGGGATTGTGTTTCCTTTCAATCAACCTAGTACTTACTGGATTTCTTGAATATATAAATCCGTCCTTGGGATATTGATGGCAATTGTTTCTTCAAATATCCTTCCAGCCATTTTCTATTCTTTGCTCAGATCTCTGAAGCTGTTTTTCCTCACTCTCTTTTCTGTTTCTCACACTGTCTTCAAATCACAAACCCTTTCCTGTGCATATTCTAAAGTGCCACATACATTTTCACTTCTTAGCTTTTGCTTTCTAACCTCCGACTTAAATTTGACCCTCTCTTTACCTTTGCGTCTCATCACTGAGATCTCCCTTTGCTGAGACAGCATTGCTGTCGTGAGCTTTAATTCTTTAAATGGGCTTTCCTTTCATTCTTTTCATGTGCTCTTGGATGTTGATCTAACGTCGTCTCTGACAGTGTATCCAATGTCTAGGCTTCCTCAAAGACAGCGCATATTGACCAGTTGTTACATACATGTGTTTTCCTCTGCAAATGGTCCATGCTCTCCATGTTTCTTTGCACTTCTCAATATTTTTTATTGAAAAGTGGATGCTTTAAGTAAAATTTTAAAAATGTCAGCTCTAAAAATAAGAGATGATCCTTCTCTAGGATTTGTCACAATTGTTGTGGTTGGTGCTGGTGGTGTTTTTTTGTTGTTGTTGTTTTTTGTTTGTTTAGTTACTTTCCTTAACCACTTAATATTTGTCTAACTAGCTAATTATAATACATCTAATAACGACCTGATCCTTTGCAATATGCAGTCATAGAAATGTTTCCTCAGCTTAATGGCCAGCTAATGGTTGCACAAAGGTATTTTTAGGACCCTCCGATTAGTGGCCAGCTAATGGTTGCACAAAGGTATTTTTAGGTTCCTCCGATTAGCGGCCAGCTAATGGTTGCACAGAGGTATTTTTAGATCCCTTGAGCCATTAAGTCCATCATTTGCTAAGAAAGTTTTTGTATGTCGGGTCATATATTCAGTGCTCCAGCAAGCACCTTCCATTGCCTATAATTTAATCGAAGGTTATCCCCTACTTGACCCTGCACAAGCTGCCTCCCCTTCTACATTGTCAGGAATCTGCTAGAGCTTTTCGAAGGCATAGGCAGATCTTGTCCTCCAAAGTTTACGTTTTTGACCCATCTCTCATTAGATCTAACTCATACTGGTAATTAGCTGCAGTGTTATGCAAGTATTGTGAGTTGGATTTCAGTATTCTGTTCATTTGCAGTGCTTGCTTTGTTTTTTATTGGGGGGTGGCATTTGGTCGGTTGATTGGTTGGTTGGTTTTTCTACCACTGTACTACACAGATGCCCTCAGGATCTTTGTTCTCACACAAATTAATCTCTGAACCATACTAAATGAGAAATTCTTCTCCAATGGAGCTCTTCCAGAGAATTGATAGGCTGTTCCCAGTGTCAGTTCCCCGGAGCTGGGATTGGCAGGGAGCATGAGCCTGTCCTGTCTGCACCTGCCCTGTCTCAAGGCTTCTGTCATCCTTAGCTGCTGTGTGAAGCTGTCTGCTTTCAAGTGTCCCATGGAGCTGGGGAGAAAAAGATGGGAATTAGCTTGCTAAAATACCATTCTTACTGTTTTTACTGATATCTCATTCATTTTTTTTTTTTTTTTTTTTTTGGTTTTTCGAGACAGGGTTTCTCTGTGTATCCTTGGCTGTCCTGGACTCACTTTGTAGACCAGGCTGGCCTCGAACTCACAAAGATCCACCTGCCTCTGCCTCCCAAGTGCTGGGATTAAAGGCGTGCGCCACCATCGCCCGGCTTCTCATTCATTTTTTTATTGACTAAATGCTAATTAAATTGTTGAGAAACCCTCAGTTTCCAGAGCTCTGAAACAACTGATTCTAATGAGTGCTGCTGGTACTCTTGGTGCTGTTCTAGAAGAGGGTTTTGGATGTCTTTGTCCAGCCTTTCGACTTTCCGCTTAGTCTGGGCCCTGTGCATTATGGGAGATGGTTCCCTGTGCATTATGGGAGATGGTTCTGATGACTGTTGGACTGGAGCTTTACAGGGATGGTGTTACGCTGAACGCCCTTAAGATTCTTATAAGTCAAATAACCATCCATCATGTCCATTCTCAATGCCAACTTTACTGCCTCATTTGCCTTCAGCTAACAGCTGCAAGACTTCCTACAAAACTTCAAGGAAATGGTTTTGAATTTTGACCCTTCCATTTTTTTTAACTCCATAGTCTAAGTTTCTCAGACCAGAGGAAAGGGGCAGAAAGCTATCTGCTTTAGTCTACTGAAGGATATGCCTTGAAATCCCTCGCAATTCAATACCGCCTTTCTGTGGTGAAATTTCTTCCCTATCAGGACAGTTTAGAGGTCTGGTGTGTATGTGTGTGTGTGTGTGTGTGTGTGTGTGTGTGTGTGTGTGTGTGTGT
>CAJQZJ010014563.1:3931894-3949577 GCA_907164525.1 Lophiomys imhausi | reverse complement strand
TGTGTGTGTGTGTGTGTGTGTGTGTGTGTGTGTGTGTGTGTGTGTGTGAAAATATATAGATACAACCTACTGAGACCATTTTGTCATTTGTGTGTATTTAGTTTCAGGGCTGACCACTCTGCATTGGACAACTAACAAGGGGGCTCATCCCTGGGAGAAGCTAATTCTCCTTTTCCAGCAGTCCTTAGTTGCCTGGGTGGAACCCCACAAATGTGGAAAGTTCCCCTTCCACATTGTTGTACCCATTGATCTTGCCATTGTTTCACCGTTGTTTATGAGACCATTTCTGGGCTGGGGGAGGGGGTTCTCAGCAGACTTCCTGGGATTGTGGCTCTTACAATCTTTTTGCCCCCTCTTCCTCAGTGTTCTCTGAGCCATCAATGCAGGAGTTGTGTTGTAGTTGCATCCACTCAGGCAGGGCACCTTATGATCTGTTCATCTCTGCATAGTACCCAGCTGTGGTTTTCATTGATGGTCTCCATTTGTTGTAAATAGAGGTTTTTTTGATGACGGGTGGTAGCCACACTTATGTATGGGTATAAGGATAAGATTTACAATATAGTAAGGATTCATGCTAGTCTAACAAAGTGGCAGCAGTAGATTTTTTTCCTAAGACTGTGTCCTCACTAGCCCCAGGAAGCTGGCTAAGTTTTCAGTACCAGATATTACTTCCCTCCTGTTGAGTGGCATACAATATGGAATACTATTCAGTTGTAAAGAAATATGAAATCATTAAATTTGCAGGTAAGTGGGTGAACCTAGAGAAGATCATATGGCGTGAAGTAACCCAAACCCAGAAAGACAAACACTACATGTTCTCTCTTGTCTGGGGCTTCTAGCTGCAATTCCTCAGATGTGAGTATACAACATGGAGTAAATGCAGAAACCAGGAAAGTCTGAAAGTATAAAGGGAGCATGGGGCAGGGGTTAGAAGGGGAATAGCAGCCAGGCGGTGGTGGCACATGCCTTTAATCCCAACACTTGGGAGGCAGAGGCAGATGGATCTCTGTGAGTTGGAGGCCAGCCTGGTCTGGTCTACAAAGTGAGTCCAGGACATGCAGAGCTGTTACACAGAGAAAGAAACCCTGTCTCAAAAAAACAAAAAAAAAAAAGAAGGGGAATAGCAGGACACAGGCGATATGAGGTAAGAAAGGGAAAATGGAAATGGGGCTCCAGTTGGGGAGGAGAGAGAGAGGTCAATACAGACAAGGAGAAACAAGGATTAAATACCACCAAAGTTGCTTGATAAAGCCTCAAGAAATCACATCATTTTATATCAATGTAAAATGATGCACAACACATATAAGTGTATGAATATACACACACACGCACATACACAGCTTAAAGGAAGTTAAGGCACTTGGACCGATAGTGCTCCCCACAAGAACCATAGACTATTAAAAACCCCAGTAACAGGCAAGAGAAACCTCCTTTTGAATGGTTGGTCAAGGTAGTCTAAGTTATTCCCGAAACAATACAGATTATCATTGTAGCCTTGGTTGCCTCTCAGTGGTTGTGTGGCCCCTGTCGCTGAAGGCCCCACAGACTCAGGACACCAGATTCGATCTGGACCTGACTGGGAAGCCTCCTTTCTGCAGTCTTCCCTTCATGGTACCAGAAAATACTATTCAAGCTGCCATACTGGGGGGTGGAGAGAAAACAATTAAACAGTCCTACCCAGCTGCAAGAACTATGACAATGACCAACACAGCAAGATATCCATAAAGGCGAAGTAAAAGACACTCACATGTCTGTGGTAACCAATGGCTGTCTAAATAGACTTTTAAATATATTTTACTTATTGTATTATCTCATGTGTATTGGTGTTTGCCTACATGTATGCCTGTGTACCACATGTATGCCTAATGACCCTTGGCGGCCGGAGAGGGCATCAGATCCCCTGGAACCGGAATTACGGATGGTTGTGAGCTGCTATGGAGTGCTGGGGACTTGAACCTGGGTCCTCTAGACAGTGCACTTAACAACTGAACCATCTCTACAGCTGCCTACCCCCCTACACACAGTTTTTGTTTGGGTGGTTGGGAAACAGGGTCTCACTATGAAGCCTTGGCTATCCTGCAACTTGCTATGTTGTGTAGATTGGCCTTGAAACTCACAAAAATCTTCCTGCCACTGCCTCCTGAATACTGAGATTAAAGGCATGAGCTACCACGCCCAGCTACCTGCTTATATTTTGACCTTAGGACTATCTGATGCAAAATTACCACGCCACTTAACACATGCCACCCCTCAACTCTCCTAAAGCCACAAGGGACTTGGCTGGTTAAATATGGCATTCTTCTTTCCCTCTAAGCCCTCCAAGGCCCAGAATCCTCCTAGACCTATTTTTAAAAGCAGCTTCTAATTATCTATTGGTGCTGACCTAAACAGTTCATAAAGTGAGTGAGAAGGCTGGACTGTGGAACAAATATAATTCATCAGAGATTTCTAGAAAAAGAATCTTCAATAGCCCTAGAATTTGGAAGTGAGTAAATTCTAGAATAGTCCAGAAGTTTTGGCCAAGCCGTGAGGCCTTTATCTAAAGCACATTTGCATTTTTTGTGTGAGCCATGATAGTTAAAATTACTAGAGATGTTTTGTGTGCTCTTAAAATCCTCACATCTGGTTTTCTAGCACTTTCTACTATAGTATTTGTTACCAATAAGCAATTTAGGGGCCTTATGCTATATGGGTGTGTAGATAGCCAGTGTTTGAAAGTAGCCAGAACCTTTCAAACTCGAACCTCCTTTCATCACTCATCAGCAGTTTCCGACAAAGTACCCCAGACCCTGCGACCAAAAAGATCCTGTCTTCTTAAGCCAAGGTTCCAGCATACATGACTGCTGTGAGAGTGAACCACACAACTAGGGACCTGGTGGGAAGTTTGCCCCACAAAACCTGGGGAGCCTTTAGCCCGTCTCCAAAAAAAAAAAAAAAAAAAGGAGGAATGGGTGAAGCAACAGAAGGAAGGCTGCATGAGGATGAGAAATGAAGTGGCTGAAATGTAATCATATTGTGGATCTCCATGGAGTATGCCGTCACTGCTTATAGATGGAGTCCAGCCACCAAACTGAGTTATCAGCCAAGCAGGTTCTAGAGACACAAAGAGTCCTGTCCTCCATGATGCGATTAAGGGCCATGTGTGCCAAGAAAGACCTCCAAGGCTGTGAATCTGGAGGAATGCTTTTCTCCTGCCAAAGCATGCTGGGAAAGATTTCATTGCAACATCCTGATCAGTTCCAGAAGCTTGCTCTCAAGGTGTGTGTGTGTGTGTGTGTGTGTGTGTGTGTGTGTACACTCACACATGTGATGTGTGCATTATCATCTAATAAAAGCAGGCAGAAAAAAGTTGAATCCTTCATTTAAAAATATTAGAATGGTGGGCGGTAGTGGCGCACGCCTTTAATCCCAGCACTTGAGAGGCAGAGGCAGGCGGATCTTTGTGAGTTCGAGGCCAGCCTGGTCTACAAAGTGAGTCCAGGACAGCCAAGGATAAACAGAGAAACCCTGTCTTGAAAAACCAAAAAAAAAAAAATCTAAAAACAAAATATTAGATTGGGAGCCAGCAAAATGGTTCATCCGATAAAGGCATTTGCCACCAAACCAGACCCTGAGTGTAATCCCTAGTATTCACATAGCAGAAGGAGATAGCTGAACTCCCATAAATTGTCCTCTGAACTCCAGAAGCATACCATGACACACATACAGGTACAATAAATAAGTGAAAAAAAATGGGTTGGTATTCTCCTACATCTCTTTTAAAATCTCCCTTCTCTTTAATCAGTATTTTATAAAACGGTATGTCCTAACTAAGTCCATCACAAAAAAGCTAGGTGTGCTAGATAGTTTTACGTCAATTTGACATGAACTAACGTCATCTGGGAGGAGGGAAGTTCAATTAAGAAAATACCTCTGTGAAATCTGGCTGTACACAAGCATGTAGGGCATTTTCATAATTAGTGATTGTGGTCCTTTGAATGTAATTGGCTCCCATAGGCCCATAGGGAGTGGCACTATTAGGAAGTGTGGACTTGTTGGGGAAAATATATCACTCTGGAGTTGGGCTTTGAGGTCATACATGCTCAAACTGTACCAAATGAGGTGCAAAGTTTCCTGTTGCCTGCGTATCAAGATGTAGAGCTCTCAGCTCCTTCTCCACCACCATATCTACTTGCATGCTGCCATGTTTCCCACCATGATGATAATATACTGAGCCTGTGAAGCTGTAAGCTGGTCCCAAATTAAATGTTTTCCTTTATAAGACTTGCCCTGGTCATGGTGTCTCTTCACAGCAATAAAACTCTAAGACAATGACTGATGGGTGAGGTCCCAGCCCACTGTGAGTGGTACTATCCCTGGAGTGGTGGTCCTGGGTTCTGTAGGAAAGCAAGCTGGGCTGTCTTGAGAATCCATGCAAGCCAGTAAGAAGCACCCTCCATGGCCTCTGCATCCACTCCTGCCTCCAGGTTCCTGCCCTGCTTGAGTTCCTGCTCTCCCTGCTTTTGATGATGAACTGTTACAAGGGAACTGTGAGTTAAATAAACCCTTTCCTCCCCAATTTGCTTTTGGTCATGGTGTTTCATCACAGCAATAGTAACCCTAATGAAGACACCAGGGAAAAGCCCCGAGTGCCGGGGAAGCAGACAGAACACTTAACTCTGAGAGTGATTCCCACTCTCAGACCAGAAAGCTCAGGTCTGGCCCACATGTGGTGCCTTCAGCTGCTTTACTGGGGCCACACACACACACACACACATTGTCACAGCTTCTGCTCTGCTCTACACAGTCCCATAGGCAGACAGGACAATAGAGAGGACCATCCCGCTTGCTCCGCTGTAACCAGCAGGGAGCAGACAAGCCCTTGGGCTTGGGAACTTGTCCTACTTGAGCTTCACAGCTATGACCTGAACATATCTTGTCGTTGTGTCATTCCCCCCACCCCTCAAAAAAAACTTCTTATTTCAGAATTTGCCACTGTGGCAGTGTAGAGAGGTGAGGCCTTAAGAGGGCATTAGGTCAATAAAATGGATTGATACCTTTCTCATGAGACTGGGTTAGTTACCACAATAGCAGTTTGCTGTAGATCAAAGCTCCCCTCTTGCTCTGTCTCTCTTCCTCATATATCTACTTGCCCACCCCCCACCTTTCCTACCATGTTATGATGTTGCATGAGCGGCCCCACCCCCCATCATAGGTAGATGATCCTGGACTTCCCAGCCTCCAGAATCATAAGCCGAATCAACCCCTCCCCCTTACAAATCCCCCACTCAGACATTGTATCATAGCAACAGAGAGTTGCCCAAGACAGTGTTCTTGCTCCTCCTCACCCCTTCTCAAAGACTATTCCTCATTTGCATTTGTGATGTCTAACTCTGTTCTCTCTGCCATTACTCTCTGGCCCTCAGTTTTCTCTTCAGGGCAGTTTGTGAGGAGCAGGTCCAGGCAGCCTAAGGCTTTTGTAATTCGAGAATTACAAAAGAAGAACTAAGGAGCCTAGTAATGTCTCCATCTAAAAGAAAAGAGCCACAGGCCTCACCTGTTGCTCAGTACTTATTCTCTCTCTTTCTCTCTCTTGGCAAAGAGGGTGCAAGCAAAGCTTCCCCCAGGGCTTCCCCACAGCCTCAAAATCAAGGTGAAGAGTTTGCCCAGGAACAAACTGTATTGAGCAAACACCACAGCCCATGTTTGACTTAATAAAAATTTTAAAAAGACTTAAAAAAAAAAAAAGACAGAAACCAGCAAAGCAGAACCTCATGGTCACTCTGATCCTAGAGATTCTAATGGTCACAGGACCCTAGAACATTGAAGGATCCAGGAGAATAAGTTACTTGGTGACAGTCACACAGCCCACAGTGGAAAAACCAAGATGGCTCCTGCTGGCCGGGGGTTGGGGGGTGCCTTTTTTTATGACTCCTGCACACTGGCTACTCCTCGTGGTTCTGTGAGAACTTGTATGCTGCCAGGATGTTTGGCAAACACGTTTGTGACCCAGATCCTCCACCCTTGTGTTGCAGCCTTATCTAAGCAATATCTCCCTAATTGTAATGAGAGTTTGGTGTCTTTAAAAACCCAGATATGTGAATATGTTTTTGTTTTAATCCCAGGCATGGGATAAGAGGCTGCTTCACAGCAGGTCATTATGATTTGTCCCATCCAATAGCAGAGGCGTGATCTTTGCCAGCTGCAGATAGTTTAATTGTGGGGACTCAGGAGAAGGGATGAATGGGAGAGCCCCCAGGGGGCCTGCAGCGTCTGCTGCTAACCCTGCTGTTGCCCCCACCTGCTGGTTTCTCTCTTGCATTTGCTACTTCTGGATTGCTGGTTTGCTGGTTTGCTGGACTGCTGAATATTCTGTCAATGAAGACTGGACTTGCCCCAAAGAACCCAACACCCCTAATCAACAGAAAGTAGCCTATAGAGGTCTATGCCCCCTTCCTCCTCTAACCTTCTTTCTCTCCTACCTAGTGTTGGGTGGTTGGAAGGGATTAGGGTGGAATAAGGGTTGGAAAGGAGGTAGAGGTATAAGAAGCCAATAAAATAGATTTTTAAAAAAATTAAAATGCACCAACACCCAGGGACTGTTTTATTCTTCAAAATAGGATGGATGCATAGAGCCCTCCAAGAGTGAAGATCAGAAAGGCAGCTCTCTGAAAATGTCCCTGACTTCCCCCTTACCATCAGCTCAGCTACAAGGCAGTGGGATGCAGGGCCCATGGTGACCCTACAGGGGTGGGCTGTACCCTTGAAGTGCTCAGCTTAACCAACGTGCTGGTGATATATACAAAGGGACATGTTTTTTGGACACCTACTCATGTGTGAATCTTGTCCATCCTTCATGACAGGAAGAGGAACCGGGACTCTGTTCGAGCACATCCTCCTCCAAGGCCTAAACATGAATGACTGAGTGAAGCAGCCACGGGCTAAGTGGAGTGAGAAGGAAGTAAACTGAACAAGTGAACTAGTGAGTCAGCGAGGGCCTCGGTCATCTCTGTGAGTGAGCAGATGAATAAGCACGAGATGAGTGACCAGAGAAGCAAACGATCCAGTGAACATGTGAATGGACAAGTGAGAGAGTGAATGAGTGAGTGAGCGAGTGCTAACTCAGAACTCGCCTGGCCTCATTCTAATCATTTTTAAAGCCCCTTTCCCATCTACAAGTGCATCCCCTTTTTCCCTTCCCCTTTTATTCTCCCTCGGACATGTAGTGAAATGTATGTGGCTAAATTTAAGATGAAATAAACTCGTAAGGCCAAAGAGGGAGGTTGGTTAATTGGTGATCCTCAGAGTACCACACAATCTCTTGGGGGAGCATGGAGAGGGGCTCTGGGAGAGTCCAAGCTGTCCTATACAGTCAAAGGGCTTCTATGGAGAAACAGTTACCCTGCATCCCATCTCGGCTGGTGGCTGGCTCAGAAGGCAAAGGGCAGGGATGGGCATGGCCCCCAGAAGCTGGCAACACTAAACTACCCAGCCTGCAGAAGGGGAGCACCACCCGAAAATACATTGATTTAGGTCTCTGTGGCACCCATTTTGAACTCCTTACCTTCAAAACTACAGGGCTATGTTTTAGGCTAGCAAGTGTGCAGGTGATCTGCTTATACAAAACGAATACAAGCAGTCTACGTATTAATTATTATCACATGTGGGTAGAGAGTTCGATAAGCCATTATCTCCCCTGTATTGGTGAGAAAGCTAGGAAAATCAATTGATATTAAGATGAAATTCCAAACTGATATAACTGTGAAAATAAAGAGATGACTGGGCGTGAGGTCGGGTGATGTAGCTGCCTTTCTCATTATGACTCCATCTCTCTCCGCAGCTTCCTTTCTTCCCTCTGTGGGCTTTTGGGTTCATCTGCTCAGGAAAGCTCTCTCCACAAGGAAGGGACTGCAAGAGACTTACAGAGGCAGCTTGGAAAAACAGAGCGGTGTTCACGTGAAAGGCCTGTGTCTGCAGAAGAGAAGTAACTCAGTATCCACCAGTGGCTGGGGCAAAGGCCTCAATGTGCACCAACTGGCCAGCCACCCTGTTCCGTAACCAGGGTACAGGGAAGAGTCCTTCCAAAACAGAACAGGACTGAACCAAAACTGGCCACCACCATCCTCTCTGGGGCTGATGAAATGCAGGATCAAAGCAAAATGCCAGAGTTTGCCAGTTTAAAAGTAAATAATAGAAGAACGAAAAAGAAATAGTTACAGTGAGAAGATAAAACTTTCAAGGGTGATGGAGAGATGTGTACACAAAGCTTTCTCATTTTCCATTGTAGGAAGTCAATGCATTTCCTACAGATGAGTTGACTTAAGTGTGTGTATGTGCTATTTAGAGTGATGGGGGCGTACTATAAATGGAAATGTTTAGAAGAAACCTCAGGAGGATGGGTCCAGGGCAGGGAGGGCGAGGCTGAACGCTGTTGGCCTTCATCATAAACCTTTCTCCCTGAATTGATTTGATCCTGTTTGTTTGCATGGTACCCAGCACAAGCCATAGGAGGGAAAGATTTCAAAAAAAAAAAAAAACTGGATGGTTATCCTGAGCTTTGACAGGGGAACGCTGATCTGACCAATATCTAACACTGGGTGGATTATGGGTACAAATTTTAAGGTTATAGAGAAATAAATGTCTAATTTAGGATCATCTTTATTAATATTTAACTTATGTTTTCTTGCAAAGGAAACTGCTTTGTTTTCTATCTACTTTAATCAAAAACTTGACATTCTAAGTCAATTTTCTCAAAAGAGAAAAGAAATCTCATGGTCAGTATTATGTTGTATAATTCAAAATAGCTTGAAGAAAGGCCTTTGGGTATTTGCATCACAATGAAATGGCAAATGTCAGAAAAGGTAGATGAACTAAATATCCCAGTCATTGCTCAGTGAGTACATCCACTACTCAGTGTAAATATGCCCCAAAATATCACACTGGACCCCCAAAAGAGGGACTATTATTATCTCAACTGAAAAATAGATTAAAATAAGAGTATTTCTAAAGTCCGCTTTAATTTAAAAAAAAAAGCACCTTTAGCACTCTAAACAGCACGTGTGTGCACACAGTGACTAATGAACACATGAAGAGGCCTCAGTTGCTGACACTCTCTCCAGGTGGCAATGAGATGCTGCAGTTCCCATGGGAAGTCCTCCCTCTCTTCCTGTCTTCTGGTCTTCTGTTTCACAGGCATGTGACCCATCTGTCCCCAGCATTGGTCAGTGTGCTGGACTTAACCCACTCAGCTCCCGCTGGATAGCCCTACCCCATCTTTACCTGCCAGCCCTGCCAGAGGAGGTAACTATGCATACGTGATGGGCAGCTGGCCCAAGCCCCCCCACCCCCAGCTTCCCGTTGCTCCTTGGGGGCCTAGGTGTGGCTCCCGGCTTAGATCCTTCCTAACTTCTGCTTCTCCGAAAGTCTTGGACTGGCTTCCTGGTCCTCATCTCTCCTGTTGACTTACACGTCAGAGCCATCCACATGCCAGGCCAGGGAGCTCCAAGGGGCCATCTGCTTTGTGTGTGTCCCTCCCTGCCATCTGCATCACTTCTCTGTAGGTAAAGACTTCTAGATAGTACTGGTCACCTTCAATAACACACAGTCTTCCTCTGCTGGCAGCGCTTCCTTCCCTCTGAATTTGCAGGTAAATATGTCCTGACAGACCTCCTTCTGTTCCTGCTGAATCCAAAAGGTGGAAGACACTGAAGCCCAGAGGTAGCCTGCCAGAGCCCTGAATGCTGTGCTCTGGCCTGGCACTCATTCCAGGGCACATCTCCAGACAGGCCCGGCACACATGCAGGGCTCTCAGACCAGACACTCGCAGTGGGACACTCTTACCTCCTCCAGGGCTTAAAAGGCATATGTCACTAATCTTCCTGAATCCATTCCTGAGCCTGCCTCTGCAGCCCTGGCCACCTCTCACCTCTGGCATTTTCCTCCTTCCCATTCAGACTTCTCTCCTGATTCTTTGATCACAGCTAGCACTGTCCTCAGCATTATGCTCTTTGAGAAACCAATTCCAGGAAGAAGAAAAAAAAATTCTGTGTCTCCAGACTCTTTCTAAAGCTCTCTCCCTTCCAAGGGCTCTCTGGGATACTCTGTCCTCCATCATGGACCTTTCACTCTTCAGCATCCAGCTTGGTGGAAGATGGACAAGTCAGGGAACAGCCTTTTCTCCATGCTCTTTGTCCCACTACAGTACCATTTTCTCTCTGAAATCCAGCCACTTATTTCCAGGGCCTTCCCTTCTGGTCATTGCCTCTGTCTGCGCCAGAGATGTGGCTGCCAGTGTCCCAGGGACAGCCTGTCCTCATCCAGCCTGGCCTTGAAGCTCCTAAGCTTTCCCACTAGCACTCAGTCTCCCTAACCAGGATCCCTCTTTTGCCCCAGCTTTAGTCCCTCTCCTTGGGGCACCCTCCGTAAGGGTGCATTCCTCAAGGCCATGGCAGAAGATGGTGTTTATCCCACATAGTTCAAATGGAGACAGGTGAATGAAGATTCTCCCTGTGGAAATGTGTTCCAGAAAAAGAACTAATAAAGATTGAAGGCACACAGAGAGAAGAGCCGCTGTGGAGTGTGCTCATATTCACAGACTAAAGGGACAAAGAGGCATGGGGTCCTGGAGCCAGAAAAACTAGACACGTGGGGAGGGGCTGGTGGTGACTCCTAGAAACAAGGCTGTAATCTTGTATTGGAGAAAGGGTACCCTGACTTCTCTTTTGCTCTTCACACCTTCAAGTTGGTGCTTCCCATTGGCTGAGTCTAACCCCTGACCAGACAACGGGAAAGCCCAGGAGACAGCAGAAAAAGTCGGGTCTTGGATTCCAACTGAGTAGACACACAGGAACCCAGGGGAGTAACTACACAAAGTCCAGAGCTCCTGAAAATGTTCTTTGGAGTCCAGAGCACCATTTCTCAAATGAAGAAACAGACAGTAGGGAAGAGTGATGATCCATTCAAGTTACATGGGGTTTATGGCCAAGCTGAGCCCAGACCTCCCATCTCTATATCCCCCAGTAACCCATCATATGACAAAGTCCATGACTGTAACACTCCCTTTTATGTAGTCTCTTGAATTGTTTATGTACTAAAGATAATTTTAAGCCATTTTAATCAGGCACATTGCTTTGAATCTCTTCCCCCACAGGAAATGTGCTGGCTAACTGGTGGGAGACTCGGCAGCTGGCCTTGAACTGCCTTGACCTCCCATGTTCAGACAAAGATTTCTCCACTCAGTACTATTGCTGAAGTCCAAGATGAATGGGGCAGGCTAGAAAGAAACAATTCCCCTCCCAGCCATCGCTCCAAGCCACCAGTTGGACTGATCTTCAAACGGGTTGGAAGACAGGCATGGTTGAATTAAAAGAGTAATAAATTGAAGCCAACTTGTTTGATTTATGACTGTGTCTCCTTTTAATTTTGCATCACATTTATTTGGAGGCAATGAAATTAAGGTGCCCATTAGCAGCTGAGGTAAGGGAGGCTGAAGCCAAAGTCGGGAGGTAATGAAATCTCTGCTTCAGGGTAATCTAGGAGTCTTCTGGAGGGTACAAACTGGAAGGGCAAAGTGGTCACGGTCTCCATATGAGGAATGTTGGTAGGAGGGGTAAGAGGTACATTTGGAGAGGGGGAGTATGTATTCCAGTCTCAAGCCCCTGGATTTCCTCCTCCTGAAATCTGAGAGTCTTTATTGGCATGATAGCAACAAGAGCAGGTCACACTTCTGAAGACTGAGTGAATTCAAAATTGCATCAAGAGCTTCTACCCATCTCCTCCTCTAGAGGTCCAGAGCTCCACTTCTGCCAAATGTCTCCTTGGCATCCACACCTTTCCCACACACCTTGGCTTGGGGATGACCTTGGACACAATGATTGACTCTCTGTGTCCTGGCTATACTTCGCTTTGCAGTTGGAGCCATTCTAAGAGTCCCAAACCCAGTACAGAAAAGTGGCCTGGGCCACCTGACTTGGGATGGTGGAGAATTCTTAGGCGGCACCCAAAGAGAGACTTGACACAAATGAGTCCCCCGGGAAATACAGGATCCCTCATCCATCCCTAGCCCCTGTGCAGAGCTTGGAGGTCGGGCAGGTTTGTTGTGCCTGTTTAGTACAGTCAAACCTTTACCTGTTTGCGTGTGGTACAAGATAGCATATAAACTATAATCCCATTCCGTCCCTCTTGTCCCTGAAGAAGGCACAGACCCATTCCATTTTGAAAATAAAAAAAATTGAGGCCACAGCAACAGGACAGGGAGAAGATGGGGCCAGGAGAAAATTCAAATACACCTGAGCAGAACCATCCCCTCATTCTACCTATCACAGCAGGGACACTGGTGGCCAGGTCTTGGCTGCCCACCATGCTAGTCAGAATTTTGGTCTCACTGGGATCCCCATCTCTGCAGATCCCTCATAGGAGGGGCTATGCACCAGAATAGGGAAGTATCTAGATATTAGAGAGAGAGAGAGGTAAACAGGGTGATAGGAGCAAAGACAGACAAGGAATGTGTGAGAAGTGTAGATACCACAGCGTAAGGACCCCACCAAACACCAGCCACACTCTCAGACCACCTGTACTTGTGGCTACAAACTTGCAGATTCCCATCAGGACCTCAGGTTCAGTAATTCACTAGAATGTCACTCAAGTCTATCGTTTTGTCATGAATGATGTAAATCAGCACTAACTGAGTGAAAAAATGCAAAGTGAGACCTGAAAAGATCCAAGTTCAAAGCTCAGATGCCCCATCACCTGGCAAACAAATATACAATTGCATTCAACCTGCCTTTCCTCTCCCCAAAGCTGAATCTGTGATTCCAAGTCCCAGCTTCACATCACCTCTGGGTAAGATGAAACTCCAGTCTTGCCAAGAAAACTCTTTCTACCTGGCTTCCTTCATCTTCCACCTCTCTTCCCAGAATCTTTTAGCTGTAACCACACTGGGCATCGTCAGTCTCCTGGTATTCAGAAGCACTGGCCCTTTCCCAGCTCTGATGGAAAGAGCTTCATCTCCTCTCTCCTTCCTTGATGAAGCTTCCACGTGACCATCTATCTACTCACCCTGGTCGTTGGCACCTTTAGGATCCACAGTGATACTCCCTTGGTTAACCCAAAGTCACACGATGAAAGACCCACAGATATAATAGTGCCTCAAATCTTTGAGGCTCCTCCGCTGGGACCAGCGTTGGCGGTCCTTCCCTGACCAACAAATGAACTGTACCATGCTCGAATCCTGAAGCTTGGGATAGTATTCACATCTGCACCCATCAGTGATCATAAGGTTGAGCTACCAGCTAATCCAAAGGCCTGCTGGCCAAGATGGTGATGCCGCAGGATGGCTAGTCCCCAAGTACCCCTCCCCAGAGAAGCTTCCAGAATGGTGCGAAAGTAGCTTCTGGAAAAAGAAGTAGTTATCACTGGTGACCTTTACTGGTTAGAGCACAAGTAAGTTTTATGGGTGTTTTATTCAGTGCCCTCTTCTGGGTACCAGTTACAATGGTTCCCTCAACAAAAATTAACCACATTTACATGAACTGTCCTATTAAGAAAATCTCCTCTTCCCTCATCTTCTAAGGGACATACATAAAATAATGTTCAGCTGTCAGTTGTCCAGAGTAAATGCTCAGAAAGGTTTTGGATCCCTAAATTGAAGATGGCTATAGGAGGTAAGCAGCCATTTTCAAGCCTTCGTTGAATTGAAGCCCATGTACTCTGGAATTCTCAAAGTTGCTCAATGTACCATGGTGCCCTTCGCTGGGATTCAAGAAGCTGATTCCTATTTTGATGTCCAAGTCAGTTGAGGGCATGTATGTGTGAGGACCTTGGGCATCCATATGGATCATGATGCTTCTTGGTCCAAATGTGGTCTATCCTGGACACTTCCTGCTGCATGAGCCACCCCCAAAGCCTTGTAGCTTAGACCGATCATTTGTCATTGCATTTTATTAGTGGCAGTATATGGCAGACAGGCCCTACCTAGAGCCTCAGTTGTTTAATCAGATGGAGTTTTGGGTTTTCCAAATGGCCATCTGGAAGGTCATCTTTAGCTTGCTGTCTGCCAACCTAGATGATGGTTATAAATTGGAGGCCTGCTCATCTCCAAGTGACCTGGACTTAGGTAGTAGAACCTGATGACCTGTTAGTACAGATATTAGAAATGTGTGGAGCATCACTCTTCCCTGTTCTGTTGGTCAAAGATGTCATGTAGCCCATCTACATTTCAGGGAAGAAACAGAGACTCTACCTCTTAAAGAAAACCATGCCAGACATTTTTATGATTCATTTTCATACCCTCAAAGGTATATTGGGCAAAGCACATATTGGCTTGCCTAACTAGAACATCCATGACTAGGACTATGAAATGTGGTTGGATCCAGAAGTTCAAGAAATAGTCCTGGGCCTTCTCCTTCCACCACTGGCCTCTACAGGCCTCTATGTCAGGTAGAAACACTCCATCATGAGACATCAGCCCCAAGACCATGTGTTCCTTAGAGCGTGTACAGAGAGTAAACTCTAGCAGTGTTCATCTTTCCCAAATCAGACTGGCTGGTGCTGCTGCTCTGTCATGGTGAGCCACAGAGCATGCCCAGTGTAAGATATGAGCCAGTCTACAAAGGTCACTGTAGACATAATTCAATGAAAGATCTTTATCTGAAGTCATCCTGGCTTGTCCATTTTTAATCAGGTTGTTTCCGCATTATTGAATTTCAAGGTTTCTTTTTAAATGCCATGGGCTTTTTTCAGATATAAGTTTGAGTACTAAGTGTCTTTATAAGAGATGGAAGAGAGGGCTGTGGATGGAGCTCCATGAAAGAACCTTATCTAGCTAGTATATGCGTTGGGTTGACCCCCAGCATGGACAAAGTGAAAAGACTTCAGCAGATGTGGTGATATACACTTATCAGTCCAGCACTGGACAGTCATGCTTGGGCCAGCCTGGGTAACACCTTGAGTGTCAGGGTAACCTGGGGTATGGAGGGAAAATATGTCTGAAGGGTTTGAGGCTGGAAAAAGCCATCAGGGTCCTCTCTCCCTCCCTGAGAGACCAGGGAGGAAACAAGCATAATCCATGACATTTTTTATCTCAGACTTCTCCCCCCTAGAATCATAAGAAAACAAATCTCTGTTCTTAGAAGTCATAATAGTTGTGGAAATTGAAAAATAATACACATCTACTTTTTCTTTCAGAAGTATCTTAGCTTGGGATGATAAAGGGATGTGGGGAAAAGAAAATAAGAAGCAATTTTGCTAGTCCTGTGCTTAACAGGGCAAAGACCAAGGACTCACAAGGTGCCAGAGAGGCCAGCTGGGATGACAGAGCAGTCTCCAGCCTGAGGGATGGGAGAGAAGAAGTAGCATGTATTTGGGAGAAGAATGTTCCAGACTGACCATTTATAGTCTGTACAAGAAACAAAGAAGAGGATTAGGGAGTAGCTCAGTGTAGCAACAACTGCCTAGCATTCACAGGCCCTGGGTTCAATGTGGTCCTCATGCACCCCGAAGCATCTGGAAACATGTCTCTGTTTCTTAGCCACAGAGACACAGTGACCTGTATGTTGGCCCATGCTGGACTCACACCATGAAATCCATATCCTTGGGACAGACTCATGAATATTCATAAATTGATCTCAGTGGTCCACTCACTGAGAAAGAACTTTGTTTCTCTGGGCACCACAAGACCAAGTAAAAGGATTTAAAAAATCAATCAGTTGCAGCCTGAGGCACCAGGTCCACATCAAAAAACCTCTCTGGAGACAGCTTCTGAGACTGAGGGGGAATCACACACCCATCCCTGTGTTTACCTGGGATGTGCAGGTGAGTTAAAGTACCAGAGAAAATACTGACGGTGTCTGAGCCAGTCCCTAATGATTCTTTATGTCCTTGATTGCATCTTTTTTTTTTAATCAACACAAAACTGTCTTTTATTAACAAAACCAAAGAACACCAAACATTTTTTATGGACATTAACTTTTTCTCTCCAGATTTCAAAATGGCATTCTGTGTGTACATATTTAAATTTTTTCATCATATTTAGAATACAGTTGTTGACATAAAAAAGCCAAAGAAGCAAAAGTGAGATGTTCTTAAATTTGATTTCAAACATTTATAACTCTTAAATGGCCAAATGGAAACCCTGAGTTATGGCTAACATGCTACTTCTCCTTTGCCTCATGGAATGGGGGCTCCAGAAAAGGGCTTATGAGACAGTCCCAGGGGCTTCTTTCAAGAAAGTAAACAAGCAATATCTCAAAGATAAACTCTGCTGTGTATTATTTTTTATGAAATGGGTAAGAGGATGAAAAATGAATTGTTTGGATGAGTCTAGACAGCACTTGGGGTCTTTTGCAGAGCAGTTTCCCCTCAGTCTATCTTTGATGGTTTGCCTTGCCTTTAGGTAGTGGGTGTTGGATGGCCCTGAGAAGGCCATTTTCCAGTTCAGGAAGTGAGTTAAAGGATGATCTTGAGGATTTTTATGCACAGAAGTAGTCAATGCACGGTGAACAGTAAGAGTCATGATGTAGAACTAAGAGTGCCTGCAATGAAGACATCGTCCAGAAACTGAAGGCCAGTCGTCTGTATCAGTTGTAACTGGCTCTATTTACTGAGTCTTTTCTCTATTGCTTTGCCAAAGGGCTGTCAGTTTCCTTTGCCTCCTCAAAACCTACTTTATTTCATTGATCTTTATTTCATTGATCTTTTGTGTGGGTCTCATTCTCTATTTCCTTTATTTCTTCTCTGATCTTCTTCTAATCTGGGGTATTAGACCGCCTAAGTGAAATCAGTCTCTTTCTCTCTCTCTCTCTCTCTCTCTCTCTCTCTCTCTCTCTCTTTCTGTTGTGTTTTCTCAAGACAAGGTTTCCCAACGTAACAACCCTGGCTGTCCTGGAGTTGCTTTGTAGACTAGGCTGGCCTTGAACTCATTGAGATCTGCCTGCCTCTGCCTCCTGACTGCTGGGATTAGTATGTGCCACCACACCCAGCTATCTTTCTCTTTTTTAAGATGTGGGAACATGTTGTTGTAAACTTTCTTCTGAGCACTGCTTTTTCTGCATCCCAAAACTTATGGGATATTACATTTTCATTTTCCCTTGCTTCAGGAAATTCTTTAGTAGTGGTAATTCAGAGTTTCTAAATTCCTCCCATCATTGTTTTCTAGTTTCCTCCTATGGTGGCCAGAGAAGACACAGCATACAAAAGCAGTTTTATATAGGCTTGTTTTGTGATGTAGGGCACATTCTGTCTTGGAAAATGTTCTGTGTCCTTATGGAAGAATGTGAATGCCAAAGCTTTTGGATGACATGTTCTAGAAATGTCTGTTAAGTCCAATTCTCTCTACAGGGCAGTTTAACTCCAGTTGTTAATTGTAGCCTGGATATCTATTGACAATAGAGTGGGGTGTTGAAATATCCAGGTATTAGTGTAGTTGACTCATTAATGATCCTTTTGAGCCAATAGTTGTGGCTTTGTATAGCTGGGTACTCCAACACTGGGTTCAATGTATACTTTATATAATTATTTCTCCACCTTGTTGAATTGATCTACCAATAAACAGGTTTTTTTTTTAATCTTAAATACTGCTTTCTTTGGAAAAAAACTGCAACTGTTTCTATTTCTTCTAATAGAAATTATTTTTTTTGCATTGAATGTCTCTTCCAAATCTGTGTGTGTGTGTGTGTGTGTGTGTGTGTGTGTGTGTGTGTGTGTGTGT
>CAJQZJ010014563.1:3821932-3931884 GCA_907164525.1 Lophiomys imhausi | reverse complement strand
TGTGTGTGTGTGTGTGTGTGTGTGTGTGTGTGTGTGTGTGTGTGTGTTTTCTAACAAAGTAAGTTTTTTTAAAGGTAACAATTGAGGCTTGTAGTTTTAAATATATTCAGCTTCTCTATGTCTTCTGACTGAGGGATTGAATCTATGTATATTCTGGGTTATTCTTGAGAATAATTTACTCTGTCCATTTTCACAATTGCTTTGTGTATTTTTTGTTGTTCTCTCAAAGTTTATTTTGTAGTTTGATGAATCTCTACAGTAATTAAATTTAATTCTTTTCTTCTCTCATTTCTGTATCTGCTTTACTCACGAGTTTTATTCTTTTATGTATCTTCATGATTACAGCCATCATGTTTTTACTGAAAGATGGTGGGCTGCCTTGTACACCTCTTGTAGAAAAGTGACAGAACTCTGGTTTTCTATGTCTTGTGAAATCTTTATTTGGCTGTAATTCTAGAGGTATATTTGTTGTGTATAATACATTGGCTGTCAGGGTTTACTGTTGTTTCCTTTAAGAATTTCTATTCCTTCTTGTCCTGCAAGGCTTTTATTCTCTGATCTTTCAATTAAGAAAAAGTTTTAGTGATCATATAGTTATACGATCATATGACTTATAAAAATGAAAGTAAACATCTGCAGCTGTGGAAAGGGAAAGCAAATCTTGACCTAACTAACACGTTAAGTGTTACAGACACGTTTTAAGATTCTATTTATGTAACTGTGATTTATCTTCTAAGATGCCCTTCAGTGTCTCTTCATAATTAGGTTTAAACATCTTGAGATAATCTGAGTATTTTAAAACACTTGTCGGGCAGTCTAAGTCATTTGAAATAATACACCAGACTCCCAAGAACATCAGTCACAGGATAAATATGCAATTGCACACTTTAAGTGAGCTGAGCCACTAAGCCAACGTTGTGTACAAATACTTTATGTGGCTGAAGTACGAGCCCATCAGACTAACTGACCAAGTCAGCCACGACTGACCAACACCACAAAACTATCTTCCAATTTTGAAGATGTAACTTCCTTCCATGTAGCAGTTGCCTCTCTCTTACACCTCAAGAGAATAAAAGCTAAATCTATACTTAACAAAAACAAAATAAATCAAAATAATAGAAACCCTCCTGCCATGAGAACTTTTAATTCACCTTCTCTTAGTTGTCAGGGTGTAATGTACAAGCCCAATCGCCCAAGTGTTCTTTTAACTGATTTAACACATTGCTCTGAAATTACAAATATAAAGTAATCATTTGCTATCTCCCTAAAAATGCAGAGCCAAACTGTAGGGTGCGCATTGGAAAAGATAAGAATAGATCTAAGTGATACTCTAGAGCTTCTAAATATAACACGCCTTGGATATTTGTTTAATATTTTTAGCAATGCCAACTACTATTTAATAAACAAAACCACAGGATATCTCCATTAAGTAAAACAAATGTTTGTGGTTAGGTAAGTTAAAATTCTAAAAACTGGAGCTAGCACCATAAATGGTCTTATTCGGTATTTGAAAACATTTCTTAATACAAATTTTCTTAAAATTAAGTCATAATATTTATTATAGAATTACAAGATAAATATATTTATAATGAGGCCATGAAGATGACTTAACCCTATAGTCTATTCTTCTAAAGGAATTTTTTTCCAATATTTAGTTTAAAAGATAAACCAAAAACAAAATTAGTGAACGCATTTCTCCCTCCTGAACAGGCATTTTGATGTGAAAATCCAAGTTATCTACATCACTCCCTGACTGGCATCTCAGGAGTAAATGTTTCATTTTATTTATAGTGAATTGAAATTTTAAAGGTTACACTAAGCAGCCAGCATGTTTTTTCTAAAATTAACCTTATTGACAAAACATTAAAAAAAAACTCTACAATATTTTCATTAGTGTACACTCAAAAAACAGATGGAATTGGTCACAAAATTATGTCAAATATATAATAAACAATCCACATATGACCAGGACTCAATTATAAAATAAGAGTTGAAGCTAATATTGCTATACCTTTTTCAAAGTTGGCAAATTTCTGATCCACCACATGCTGATAGCAGAAAGTGCATTTCTTGACATTGTTCTGTCTGTAATCCTAGTGACTCAAGCCTTTATCTCCAGCTACCCTGGAAGTTGGATCAGGAGGATTGAAAGTTCAAAGCCAACCTGGGAAATTTGGTGAAACACTTTGTCAAAATAACAAGTGAGAAAGAAGACTCAGAAAATAGCTCACTGGTAGAGCACTTGTGAGGCCTTGGCTTCAAAGCTCTTCACTGGAAAAGAAAATAAAACAGAACTAGTTGAAACTCAAGCCAACAACTCAGTTTTTTAAATCAAATATTTTAAGACAATACAGCCAAAAAAGATAAACTCATTTGATTCTTATATGCTGAGGAATGAAGGTAGGAAAATATTAAGGTTTTTGTTTTCTATAATGAAGCCAGTATTAAGAACAGAAAATTCCATGTGCACAGTAAAAACATTGCAATTCATAGCACAAGTCTTGGATTTGGGCCAACATGTTCCAAGTAGTGATCTTTGGTGTTTATGGATTAACTGCATGCCCAGGACAAAATATATGTGTCATGTGTTCAGAATCAGGGCTACAGTGAAGTCATGTAATGCAATGTAGGCAAACACTGCCAAAACAACTCAGATTCATTGCACATTTAGTTTTCCATTATTTTTTGACTGTTATGTATTTAGAAATGTTTTACTACTGCCAAATTTTTATTCATCCATATGGGGTCACAAACTACAACTGAAAAAGTTGCAGTTTAAAGGCATAATTTCAAAATAAGATAATTAAGTTAAACAATACTTTTAACAAATACTGCCTTGTTTTGGAATCCCCTATAAAAACGTTCATAAGAATTGTTTAGCTATTGGGAATAACTAAATCTCCTCTTTGCTTAGGCAGTTTTAATGCAGTGACACTGGCTTCACTTTTAAGTGCCCAAGAAAATAAACCTCAAGTGGTCACTTAGTCCCTGGCATTCTGTTATAGCAGTAACCCAAGCTGGAGTTTGGGGGAGCCAAGACTCTAAGGTGCCAGAAGAGGAAGGCCTTACAGAAGTGGCTACAGATGTAGACAAGCTCCACAGAAACCCTTCACCTTTGGTTGAAGAAAAAAGGTTGTATGCATGTGTATGTGCATGCATATGTGTGTAGGTGCCCACAGAGACCAGAAGAGAGTATTCTCTGGAGCTACAGGCAGTTGTGAGCCATCAGACACGGATGCTGGGAACTGAGCTTGGGTCCTCTGGAAAAGCAAAGAGTGCTCTTAGACACTAAGCCCCTATACCCTTGCTTATTTCAAAAGGTGTAGACTTACGGTTACAAATCAGGCTGATAGGCTGGCTTGAAACAGGTAGACCATGTGAAGATGGTAGGACTGGTTACCAGGGCAACTGGTCCTTCAGCCGCACCTAAAGCCCTCCCCCTCCAACACATTTGGTGTGCCCAGAACCAATTTTATGATCTGAGGTACAATTCACATCCTTCAGTAGTCAGCGCAAGGCTGGGAGATCTGCCGAGACTGAGGGCCTTGTCTTCCTAGAAAACTCTGGAGAGAAAACCACTTGCAAAGCCCTATCCAGATACCGCCCTCTCTGGAGTCACAGCATCCTAGAAATCACATTGACAGCCTGCATAGCCCAGGATACATCAGATGATGTTGAGTAAACCCCTGAGTTTACCCAGACATTCAAGTCACCCTGAGAGCTCATCAAGCCTTATCAGTCCCAGGAGAGGCACAGTAGTGGATATTAATGAGAGGGACACTAGAACACAAGTTGAAGATAGGGACATTATAGCCATGATGGAATATCACAGTCCAGGATCCTCCAGCTGCCTGGACACCTGCTGAGTGCTTTCTCTCCCTTAGCATTTTCTTCCTGCCCCTGTATTCTTTGTAGAGTCCTAGTTATGACAGTTGCAGCTGTAGTGCAGGCCACTTGGAGATAACCACTTAAATGACTCACAACCTTTCCAGCCAAAGAAGAGAAAGATCCCTAGTAACCTCAGACTCATTAACTGTCTAAGATAACGCTGCTGAGGGCTGATTGAAATGTGTGACTTCCTCTTGTCCCCAAAGCCTGACTGTCTGGAGATGAGTCCTGAGAAAGAGCCTTGAGGCTAGGTCAAGAGAGAAATAGGCTGCCATCAAATGTCCCCAGACAGAACACCCATTCCCTCAGGATCATGCTGCCTCTCACATTGGCAGGTGAGGGGATGGTAAATAGATAATTTACAGCAGGTATCAGAAGCGTAGAATTATATCCTGTTTCATTTCTCCTTTTTGAACAATTGGAAACAGGCCCCGGTAACAGGGTGTCAAGAATCTGGGGGATCCTAAGTGGTATTTTCTACAGAGCCATGAAGAATTTTTTTAAAGCAGCTTTTTCTGGTCATGAATACAACATCAGCTTATTGTAAAACATTAGAATACATGTATCGATACAGAGAGCAAGCAAAAATGTTGCTAGAACCCTGGAATTACTGGAGGTTTTACTTCCAGTGCAGTGGTGTTGGCTTTATACAAATATATAAGTCCATGTACTAGGCCATGCACCCTGTGCTTTGCTATCATGGTTTAGAGTTAGTTAACAGATTGTATTCAGTATTCTCTGGGATTAAAAAGTCTCTACTAGCCAGCCATGGTAGCACATGCCTTTAATCCCAGCACTCGGGAGGCAGAGGCAAGGGGATCTCTGTGAGTTCAAGGCCAGCCTGGTCTACAAAGTGAGTCCAGGACAGCCAGGACTACACAGAGAAACCCTGTCTCAAAAAAAAACAAAACAAAAACAAAAACAAAAAACAAAAAAAAAGGTCTCTAGTAGCCCAGTGGCCAGTTGCATCAGAGATTGTTTAGCCTTTTATAAAAGCTAGACATTTGATTATTTTTATATGATACAGGATATAGAAAAAGATCTTTGAAGGCCAGGTATAGTGGTGCATGCCTGCATTCTCAACACTCTGAAGACTGAGACAGGAGGATCACAAGTTTGAAGTGGGGTTGGAGAGATGGCTCAGCAGTTAACTGGTTGCTCTTTCAGAGGATCTGGGCTTAATTCCCAGCACCCACATGACAGCTCACAACCAGTTCTAGGGGATCTCACTCCTTCTTTCTGTTGTCACAGGTACCAGACATGTACATGGGGCACAAATATACTTTCAGGCAAAACACCTATACAAAGAAAGTAAAAGTAAATAAATTCTTTTTTTTTTTAAATAAAAGTTTCAAACTATCTCAAGCTACTTATGGAGACCCTGTCAGAAAGGAAAACGAAATGACTTAAAGTAATGCTGAAAGGGAAAAGAGAGGAAGGGGAAGGGAGGGGAGGGGAGGGGAGGAGAGGGGAGGGGAACAGAAGGGGGGATTTTTGTTCTGTAAGATCCTCCAGGGTGCCTCTTCCATTTTTTTTAAGTTTTGAATTTTTTTTAATTTTGTGAATTTCATATCATGTACCCTATTCCCTTTCATCTCCCACCTCCCCTCAGACCCATTCTCCATCCTTGCAATCTCTCACAGCATAAAAAAATAAAATCTCATTGTGGGAGCTACAGTGTGTCTCAGTGTGTCCCACAATATTCCCTTGTGTTCATACATTTTGCTTGCAAATGTTCATTATAATGACTCCTTAGTCTGGTAGAAGGCCTCTGGTTTCTGCTACTTTGTCAATACTGGAACCTCACTGGAACTCCTCTCAGATATGCTGTAACTGCCCTGTGTCATGGAGATCCTGTAGTTTTGGGTTGTGGAACTGGTCTCTTTTTGCACTCCAGCAGTTCATCTATGGGGTAGATGTTGGGGTGGGCCAAGTCAAAGCCCTGATTCTGCACCTGAAAGTCCCACTTGCAGGGCCAGTTAGGGAAAGGTGCAAGGCTTGCTTTCCTGAGTGCTGCAGCATGTGAGGGTAAGGGACAACTCTCCTGCTCTTGTGACCCCATCTGGGCCAGATCTCCTGATGGCCAATGGTGGTGAGGGCAAAAGGGAGGGGAGAGGATCTCTCACTTGCCAACACCACCACAAGGCAGGCAAAAGGCAAGGTTGGCTCTCCCATACTCACACCCCAAGGCTGTTTTATGTTTATTGATAAGATTTAAGGTTGTTATATTTATATATATTATTTTGCATATTTATAAAAATTATAGGTTAAATTTAAGGATATTTTGTATATATTATTTTGTATTATTGGTAAATATCTTGCCTTATTGTATTTTGATTGTCAAAAGATATAAATATTACTGTATATATATTAATAAAAATTTGTTTATTTTGTTTATATATTGTACAAAAACAATTATATGATTGTTCTTATCATAGACATATAGATATATAAGGGAAATTAATTATTTAATAGAAAGGGTGAAGTGTGGTAGGATTAGGGATTTTGGAGGATTAGGGATTTTGGAAGTTTGGCATCTCAGGTAAAAGATATGGACAGATCCAATTACACATGCAGACTTGATCATTGAAGGGCATACCTTGAAAGCCCACCAGGAGCAGATGACATCATTGTTCACATACTGTAGTGGAGGGGTCTGCCTTTGAAAGCCCACCAGGAACTATGGCACCAAAATGCCAGAATTCATGCCAAGATCATTACAACACATTATGACACAAGGGATTTAAAATTGGAAGCCCACACAGCCTCAGCCCACTCTCCTCCTCGTCTTCCTCTGCCAACATATCACCACTCCACGATATATCACCATTTTCCACCAACCTGCTGGGAATCCACACTAGTGGAGAAAGTAAAGACAGACCCTCCCTGGTGCTCCAGAACACTGGAAGAAAAACAGCTAGAACTGGGTCCTTTCTTCTTTCTGGCTCTCAAATTCCCTAATGCCCAACGAAGCCTTGACAGCATGCTCTGTGGATGCAGAAGTAAGCAATGGAGCCAGAGAAGCTAAACATAGAATTGAACAATGTGCAGAGACACAACAGGCATCAAGTCAGACAAAATGTAGCATCTTAAAGATGCTACAGAAGACAAGGGGTGTGCCAGAATGGAGTGGGAATGGAGTTTAGAGCAAACAAGATGAGAAAGCCAGTTATAAGAAGACCAGGAAAGGCCTGGGGTCATGTATAAGCATTGGAACTCTATCCATCAGGTGGCAGGAACAGTGAAATGGCACATTCAGAACCAGGGTCTCTGACTGGTGTGAAGGTTCACTAGCCTGTAAGACAGGAGTCCATTGAGGCAGACTTCCATGATGGTGCAAGCAGAAGGGATAAGAATGAGTCAGATGCTCCTGAAAAGGTTATCAGGATGCTCATGACAGGAGTGGCTGTGGTAGAAAGTCCAGCAGGAAGTGCATCCTATTTGCTTTAGACTTGAATTAGAGGCATGTCGGGATATCTCCTAGATATCCAGAGACAGCTGTTAAACAGGGTGAGAAGTAAAAGTGAGCGACAGACGCTAATCTTTCTTGAAGCCTGGGACATGCACAATTACTCAAAAGTGTGTGACGTGGGACAGGAAAACCAAGGCAGACCCAGGAACAGCCAATGTCTGGGGGACAGAGAGCCTGCCAAGCAGCACATCGAAGACAGGAGGACCACATGGGAGTCACGTCATGAAAACTAATGGAAAGAGGAACTTAAAAAAACAAAAACTCAAGCAGAGTGAGGATCCAAACTCCATGACTGAGGCCAATACATTTGTGATTTCCTGAAGGATAAGTAACTTGACCAGCTATGGAAGTCAAAATGTCAGTCTTTTGAAAAGCAAAGGGAGAGGAAGAACGGTGGCCAGGATTGTCAAGTACTTTGGAGGGACTGGCAAAGTCGCGAGAGGCTTTTCTCTAGTGTGAGACCTCATCGAGTTTGAAGTTGCAGCACAGGAGAGGGTGAAGATGACCTGGAGTTGGGAAGCTTGGAGGCTGCACAACCCAACTGATGCCGTAGTTGGGGGTAAACTCTCCCAGAGGAAGAGAATGTGTGTTCTTTGTGTGTGTCATATCCACCAGGCTTTGTCACTTGGACCTTTCCCCAGGCCTGAGCCAGGCCGCCAAGTGAAGCTGGAGTGAGGTGGAGGCTGAAGAAGCTGCCAGGGAAGTGTCTGTTCTGACCTCATGGTACAGGGGCATCATCACACACCCCAGGCCAGACCCCATGCTAGACCCCCAGGCTAGCCGTGCACAAGTCACTCGTTTGTTTCTCGAGGTGTTGGACATTTATGGCTCCTTATCTAGTACCATGGGCAGAGCAGGTCTTAGCAATAACCGGGAACAAAGAGGCTGTTGTCTGGCTCTTAACAGCAATTTACACAGCTCTGACACAGTTAACCTAAGAATAGATTAACTAATCGAGCCACAAAACCATACTCCAGTCTGGGCATGCAGGACAGAAAAATGAAGCAAGTGCCCATGAAATGATACCATGGTGCGTAACAAAACCCACATAACCTCCTCCATGCATTGGGTTCTTCACTCAGTTCTGACACTTACCTAAGGGTCTCTTCTTTATTCTGTGGAGAGGTTGGAGAGAGTCAAAATCACTGTAGCTCCAACAGAGATAAAGACATCTTGGAGTTTAAGAAACACAGACTACTGGATATATTCTGGTCCAAATATCCACCTGACTAACATGGAAACTGAGACTCAGAGAATTACTTACTTCCAATCCTTCTCAGTAGGAAAGTGACTTGCAATGCACTCACCACACAATGAGAAGATGACCACCAGGATCCACTTAGGTTCCGTGGATGCCCAGGTCAATTCTGAACATAGATGAGGCTTTGGACTAGACACAGTGCCCCCTTAACTTCTGGGCTGGAAAGAAGTCTGGATAATGCATTCGAGGATAGTATCAGGACAGTGAGGGGAGGACTCAGGACAAGGGGAGCACAGCCTTCATGGGACTTCCTGTGCAGCCTCGTCATCTTCTGAAGCCCTGCACTGCTCAAGACTCTGCTTGTCGGGGAAAAATAGCCCCTGCTTAGCAAACTGGAGCCAGAGGCTGTACCCAGGGCCAAGACCCACTCCCTGTGTAAACCAGGCAAAATTGCTCTACAGCCCACAGACTGCCTTGAGAGAAAGATAAGTTCAAAAACAAGTGTACTGTCCCATCCTGGGGCAATGGCCTAGATTGCTGGGCTGATGATACCATCTAAGAGAGTAACAAGACCCTGGGCTGAAAAGTTCAGGCAAGTAAGCCCTGAACCTGGCAGAACAAAGACTTGGGGTCCAGTTAGATGGTTAGGGATACAGAATTGTGGCCATCTTCCCTGCTCTTAGCTCAATGGGATCCCCACCCTGGCATACTTGGTGACATGCCAGTGTCCTACTAGGCATACAGCACTGCCAAGAGGCCAGCTTCCCTCAGGGTGACACTTCAGATAAAAAGGCAGCAGTGGACCCTTAGAGCCTTTCTCCTCACCTACCTGATATCCCTAAACTGTTCAATCAAAGGTGCAAAGACTTCTACCCCACAGCTCCATCTCCGTCCAGGCTCGCCTTCTGTCACCTTCCCATCCCCAAATGCATTATGTCCCTTACCTTCAGGTTCTCATGCCTCCAAGTGCCCTCCCAGAACACCATTGTTATTTTTCTGGCCTACCAGCCTAGCTAATCCCCATGCTCTTCCACATGTCCCCTTAGAGAATGGCCCTCTCTTCTCCATAGCAGCATCTCTACAATTGTATCTTTCCATGGATGCTGTTCTGGGACCTGTCTACCTGCAAGGGTGCTCAGTCACCCCAGGAGGTGCCAGTGAATAATGCGACTGATATAACAGATACTAACCACGTACACGCTCAAAATGAAGCTCCAGACCTTCTACCCCAAGCACCACCATAAACCTTAATGTCATAGTTGGTGAAAAACACAAGTGTTAGGGATAGAAGATGTGACATTAGGCAAGCAGACAGCTTAGAGCTTAGCTTTGTTCACGCGACACAAAAGAACAGGTGTCACCTACATCAAGTTTGTGGTGGCTTCACAGCAGTACTGCCCGCAGAGTGTGACAAAAGTCATGATTATAGCTCTAAGTTTTGAAAAGAAGACAAGCCTCAGGCTTCCTCAGACTGGGGGAAAAAAGCTTTCCTCCGACTGAGAGGAATGTATTCCGTGAAGGGTTATTGTCTGAAATATGCAAAGAACTCTGAAAACAAATGGTCCAATTTAAAAATGGGCAAAAGACTTGAACAAATGTCTTGCCAAAGATGACGTACAGAGGCAAATGCAACACAAGAAAACAAAAAAAAAAAAAACTTTTAAGACACTCCTCATCATAAGTTATCAGAGAACTATACATGACACCCCTGGGCAAATATTAGAATGAATGAAGTCTGATACCTAATGCCAGGGGAGAAATCAAAACTCTCTTTTACTGCTGGGGGTGAAGCAAGATGGCCTGGCCACCCTGAGAAACAGCTTTGCAGATTCTAAAACACCAAGGAGTGTTGAACAACCCTGTAACAGCACCCTGTGGTGTTCACTCAGAGAAGTTGAAAGCTCACGTCCACAAAACCCTGCATGGATGTTACGGAAGCTATGTTCATAATTACCATAACTTATAGGCAATCGAGATGTGCTTCAAGAGGCGAGTGAATAAACTGTGGGGTGTTGAGAAAGTGGAATATCATCCAGTGCTAAAAAGAAATGGGCTATAAGCCATGAAAAGACATGGAGGAACCTTACATACATATAACTAGGTGAAAGAAGTCAGTCTGGGAAGACTCCATAGTGTGTGAGCCCAACTTCATGGCATTCAGGGAAACACAGTAGAGAGAAGGCGTTGTCAGCAGGCAAGAGAGGGGTTGGGAGGTAGAGTACAGAAGATCTTTAGGACAGTGAAAGTGTGCCTCTGTAATGGTAGACATGTGCCATTATGCTTTTTTCTATACTCACAGAATGCACATTCCCGAGGACTGAACCAGAGCCTCTAGGTTGCAGATTCTAACGGATGATTCTGGGTCTCTAAGATGGTATTACCACTCTGGTGGGCAATGGGGGAGGTTATGCCTGCCTGGGAGCCTTGAGTATACAGAAAGCTTTTATATTTTCTTAGATTTTATGTAAACCTAAAGCTTTTTTATTAAAAAGAAAAGAGTATATGTGATTTTCATACTTTACCCCAATATATCTGAATTATTATCATTTCAATATATAATCAATATAAAAATCTTAATGAGACATTTCACATTCTTTTGATGGTAAGCAAGTTTTGAAAATGTATGTATATGTAATTTACACTTTTCAGGTTTCGATTTGGACAAGTCACATTTCAAGTGCCCAGTAGCCTCACACAGGTGTCCAGTGGCTACCATAATGGCTATCTTGGAAGCCCATGTTATTTGAAAGGCATACCCAGAAGGAATCCTGAAGGCCAGCACCTGCCAGTGCCAATGGAGAGAGTTTTCACAGCTAACTCCAGACACATGGGGAGAGACAGAATAATCCAGAAGCCTCTGGACCCTAACAGGTGTCACACGTTCACATTCAGAGTGCATCTCAGGGTTAAGATGGGAGTCTGAGAGGACAGAATGCAAGGTAAGAAATGTAGCTCCTTACACAAAGGCACTAGAAATCTCCAGAGACTCCAGAGAATTCTCACAGCCCAAGGAAACACAGTAGACCCACACCTGGGCAAGTACCTCAGGTACAAAATAGACGCATCCCAACTTCCAGGTAACCCTGGGTTGAGTAGCCCAGCTTTTACTTGGGCTCTGGGACAGGCTTCAGACCTTCAACAATCCTGAATAAGGCCCCTGCAAGAGCATCAGCTACAGGCAGGTCTTATTATGCACTCCAAAGAAGCTCCACAGCCTTGAACAAAATGCTCACCATGTCTGAGTGGCATCTCTGAGTGGCACACTGACGGTCAGTTAGTACCTCCCATCAAGCTCCAAACACTTCCTGACCAATGGCTGGGGCTCTGCAAACCCCTTTCTGTGTGACCAGCCCTTCCTTATAGAGTCTGCCAATCCAGAGCCCTGGTGGGAATCCAAGAGACTGGCTGGGTAGATGTCCTCTATGCTGCCCCCTCCTGAGAGCACTTCCTGTTGCTGGTTCACCCAACAGTGGCTGTTCTTCCAAAAGGTGTGAAGGAGTCAAGTTTGAATATCAACAACTCAGGGTGAGTCCCTATGAGCCGGCAGGGGAGTCAGGCCCTCCCCAGCTTCTCAATTTTATTGTATTTATATTTCTGTGGTGTGTGTGTGTGTGTGTGTGTGTGTGTGTGTGTGTGTGTGTGTGTAATACATACATGCATGTACAGATGCACTTAGCTGTGCATTCACTTGCAGAGGCCAGAACAGAACATCATTTTCCTCCTTATCTTTTGAGGCTGGTCTCTCACTAAACCCGAAGTGCACCATTTTGTCTAGGCTAGCTGGCCACTGTGCTCCCAGAATCTTCCTGTCTTACAGACACGAATGACTGTGCCCAGCTTTTATGTGAGTGGTGGGTATTTGAGCTTAGGTCCACGTGTGCTTACTCACTGGGATCTCTCCTCAGTCCCCAGCTTGCCAATTTTAATTCATCCAACTGGTCCCTTTGTTCTCCAGCCATAGGATGGGAGCTTCCTGCTACAGTTTTGACAGTTTCTCATCATACACCTAGAATGTCACAAATTAATACAACTATTTGTAATAAATTTAATGATTTAATTTAATTCAAGCTTGTGTGTATTTATACTAGTAAAAAGCAGCTGGTGTATTTCGGGTTTCTGAGTACTTTTTTTTTTTTTTTTTTTTTTTTTGCTTTCCTGGAACTCACTCTGTAGACCAGGCTGGCCTCAAACTCATCACTAACAAAAACTCTAAAACATCCGACTCGGGGTTGACTGATAGCTATAAATGCCCTCGTGGAGAATCGGACAGACTCTGATGGGTTGTGTCTCCCCGACACGTTAGTCCATGAGACTCAAGAGTCCCTTGTTTCTTCCCACAGTTTCACCGTCAACCCTCTCTCAAATCAGCAGAACGGAAGTGAGCATTCTGTTTAATCCAAACCAATCTAAGAGGGCCTGTGTCGGCCAAATCTGCCTCATGTCCTCATTGCACGAACAGGGAGCTGAGACTGAAGAAAGAAAGATCACGAGATGGACCTCGGATTTCTGGTCTGTCGGGCTCCTCTGTTCATTACCCCTGAGTTTAGTGGGAGGTCCTTTGGGCTGTCATAGACGGCTGTCCTAATTGTGAGGATAATGTTGGTTGATGTTTCTTTCCTTCTCTGGGAGACCGGCCGTGAGGTCAGTTTCTGGAGAGTCGAAAAATAAGGTGACAGAAGGGAGCAGTCTGCCACAGGAGCTGACTGTGTGAGACAAAGTAGTGAAGAGTTTGAGTCTACCTCACATCCAGGTTATTCCTATCCTGGTTTATACATCTCTTTCCAGGGCTGGAGAAATGGCTGGGATTAAGAGCAGGGACTGCTCTTGCAGAGGACAGGGTTTTGGTTCCCAGCACCCACATCATCAGGTGCTGCAGAACGTCTAAATCCACCTCCACCTACACCCTGAACAGTAAGAAGACAGAACAGAACATAGACTCGGAATGATTAACGACAGAGGTGAGACCTCAGATTTTCCTCCATGGGGATGAAGCTCCCCTGCCAAATGGCACTGTCCACTGACAATGCCCAAAAACCTGGGGGACAGGCCAGTGCTCACAACCAACGACACAAGCTTCTCATCTGCTGTACATATGTGGGATGAAGAGGCATGCGGTGTCCATAAAACAAAAGGGTGCATGTGTCGTGTGGTTGTGTGTGCGTGTGTGTATCTGTGTGTGTGTCTGTGTGTGTGTGTGTGTGTCTGTGTGCATGTCTGTCTGTGTCTGTGTGTGTGTCTGTGTGTGTATGGAGGACAAAAGTCAACCTTGTGTATTGCTTCTCAAGAACAGCAGTTCTCAGCCTGTGGGTCGCCTAAGACCAATGCAAATATCAGATATTTACATTATAATTTATAACGGTAACCAAATTACAGTTATGAAGTAATAACAAAAATAATTTTATGGTTGGGGTCTCTGTAACATGAGGATCTGTTTAGGATCTGTGACCCTAAAGGGTCACCCCATTAGGAAGGTTGAGTACCATGGCGCAAGAGTCATTCTTCATGTTTTTTTGAGACAAGGTCTCTCACTAGGACCTAGGGCTTGTTTATTGGGTTAGATTGTCTGGCCAGCAACACCAAGTCAGCCTGTCTGACTCCCAGCAAACCTGGCTTTGTACGTGGGTTCTGGGGTTCAGACTCAGTTTCTCAGGGTTGTATAACAAGCACTTTACTGAGGATCCCCTGAACCCCAAGCAAAGGGTTCTTTACAAAGGCCTTCTTTCTAGGGAAGCTTGTGTCTGTCTACCTCACACAGAAGGACCCAAGTGACACCTCACAGAGGCTATCTCAAAGTTTTCACCAGCAGGCTAGTATTCTTTGTTGTGAATGTGTGGCCTATTTCCAGTCTGATTTCTTTGGAAGTCAGAATAATGGCTAATGGAATGCCCTATTCACATATTTACGAATGAAGGACTATGCATTTAAGAGGGCTTTGAGCTGGCCTCCAATTGATTACTTTGATAAACTCTTTTCAGAGTCAAAGAGAACAAATTTCAAGTAGTGATATTTAAACAAGGAAAAAAAAAAACAAGCCATGATTACTTAGCCACACATCCTCCTTTAAGTAGCAAAACTTGAGGAATGGGTGGGGAGTTCTTTATGGTCAATGGAGATCCAGATTCTTCGTTGATTGATCCTGCACAGGTTCCTGGAGAACCTTGCACTGGCTGTTTAAAAAGAACTTCCTCTCGAAGGTAAGTAAACAGCCTTCTTTAATTCTGCACTTCACCAACATGTGTTGAGTCCATGCTCTATCCAAGGGCATGAGAGAAGTGGGGATGCAAGAGAGACTGCCTGAGCTTTGCTCTCTCACTGAGCTCACAGTCCTGTGAGATAATGGGTGTGTCTAGTAAAACCTGAAATCCATACCACAGGAGGCTGTGCAGCACATCACAGTGCCCATCCCGGGACCGTACATCAGAGGCAGCATTTAGGACCTCAGTTTAGATGATGATTTTTTTTTTCATTCTTGTTCACCATGTGCCTGCCGAATAACGAGCCATCAGTATTGGTTGGATGGATGCAAGTATGAGTGGCAACAGTGGGCTTGTGTTTTTGAAGGAAAAGTCGGGTTCAGACTTACTTAAACGATGGGTGAAGTGTTAGTCATTGATAGGGGCAGGGGGTTTCAGGAAAGCAGGAGGGGAAAGAATGGGAGCAAACATACAGACTGTAAATCCCAGGCATGCTGGCCAATTGTGTGTCTTTCGAGATGAGGCCTTATGATAAAATCAGAACGCAAAGGACAGGAAAGGCAGGCTGGAAAGAAGGACTGCTGGGGTCAAGCTGTGTTAAAGGGTTGGGCCTGTCTACAGTAGGCCCACCTCACATTCCTGTTTCCAGGTAGTTTTTCCTGTTGTCCCAGAATGGTTATTAGCAGGGCTCGAGTACCCCAGTTTAGAGGATGAATTACACAGTTGCATTAGTTACTTTTCTGATACAGTGATAAAATGCTCTTTACAAGAATCAAGATAGGAAAGAAAAGGGTTTATTTTGATTTCTGGTTCCAGAGGGATAGAGTCCACAGTGCAGGGGAAAGATGGCAGCTCGAACAAGAAGCTGAGCGAGCACATTTCATTCACACACTGGAAGTCAACAGAGAGAGAACAGGAAGTGTGACAAGGCTAGAAACCCTCAAATCCCACTCTCCAATGATATACTTCCTCCAGCAAGGCTCCACCTCCTAAAGGTTCCACAGCTTCCCCAAACATTTCCACTAACTGGGGACTAAGTATTCAAACACATGAGCCTAACCTGGGCATTTCCCATTCACACAGCAGCCACCATCTTGCATGGCCATGTGGAGCCCCTGCAGCTTCACAGAGAGATATATAGCAGATGAAATTAGAAAGGTCAGTATTCACAGGGCTGGGTAGATCATGAAAGAAAGAAAAGAGATATCCAGCCCAGGTAATTCCAGAAAAAGACTTTGTACTAATGGTAAATCTTCAATGGCAGCCCAGAGCTGGAGAAATAGCTGGGGCTAAGAGCAGGTGCTACTCTTGCAGAGGACCCTTGTTTGGTTCCCAGCGTCCACATCATCAGATGCTACAGAACCATCTATAACTGTAACCCAGGGGACCCAGCACCTCTGGTCTCCACAGGCACCTGCACTCCTGTTCACAAACCAACACATAGATACACATGCTTACACATGACTCCAGATAGAATAAATCTTTTTTAAAATAAATAAATCTTTTTCCCTCCTCCATCTTTTATGTTTTATGGCTACACCCTGAACATAACTTCAGAATAATTAAAGATAGTGATGAGAGGCCTTACTGTGATAATCATTGTGCCCTTACATTACAGCTAATACGGTATCTAGCATATTTGATGAACAAGTTAATGGAAGGAAGGAAGGAAGGAAGGAAGGAAGGAAGGGAGGGAGGGAGGGAGGGAGGGAGGGAGGGATCACTATGTGATCCATAGAATCTAGACACTGAATTCAGAAAGAAAGAAAGAAAGAAAGAAAGAAAGAAAGAAAGAAAGAAAGAAAGAGAAATGAAAATTCCTGAAGTGAAACAACAACCAAGAAAAAAAATCAAACTAAGGCCTTGTGCTATTATCCCGGTACTCAAGAGACAGAGGCAGGAGAATAACAAGTTGGAAGCCACCTTAGGCTACACAGTCCCATAGAAACCTAAATCACATAGCAATAACCTGTCTCAGATTAAACAATCCTTAAATATTATGTACATGATCCTTAAATAATATATACATCTAAATGTCAATATATATACATTTTGATGTCAATCATATTTTCAAAACAGACATATGCATATACTAACTAAAAATGAGTCCCAAAAAATGACCATTTCCTATTTTTTTCACTTTATTTTTGAATATGTTTACCTTTGAATATGATTACTTTTATAATAGAAAAAGCAGGTCAAGAATGTTCATTTAAAAGAAAAAGGCTAGGATGAAATAGGGCTGAGCTTTTTCTGCCAGAGTTTGACAAGGCTTCACACAGTCTCAGAACTCCCAGGCCTCCTTTGCATGAATATGTCTCCAGCTCCAAACTTAGTATTCCTCTATAGGGATCAATTACTATCTTCCTCGCTACCAATACCACATAGAAATACTGAGACATCCCAGCTTTTAGTGGAGCAGTTTCTGGTAAGCAGCCATCAAAACTGAATATGTTAATGGTACCGTTTTTAAGTGAAACAGAGCAGAATGCAATGGAAAGGCTCCCTATGAATGGAACTTTGTAAGTCTGTATTTGACAAGTATTTACTGAAATAATGAAAAAGCTTCATGAGAAATGTGTCCACATGCAGCCAGAGAAGTGACAGCCAAAACAGAGCATACCTTTTCAGAAATTCAAAGTTTAAAGGTATGTTCAGAACATCCACACCAGATCCCAGAGTGTATGTCTGCAGGTTCTTAACCAATAACCCCAAACCCCATGGTGATCTGTTTCCTAGAGCAAAGCTTCCTGACTTCAGTGTGCCTAAAATTAACCTACATATTTTAACCAAATACAGATTCACATTCAGCATGTCTGCAGTGGCAGCAAAAACTCTACATATCTTACAGCCTCCAGGAACAAGGGTGCTGGTCTTCAGACCGTACTTAGAATAGCAAACATCAAGGGAGCTGGCAACCAAGAAATCTCAAGGGCCATTAGACACCAGGACACCAGAATCAGGAAACAGCCATCCGGGTGAGCTAATGTCATCCTAACTAAGGGGGAGAGGAAAACAGAAGACGCACAATGGAGTTCCTACATACACCCTGATTCCTAACACCTCCACTGAATGTCTAAGCTGGACCACTGGCATCTTGGCCTCACTGAGCCTAGTTCATGAAAAGCATACATCTCAGGAACCAGAACAATATCTGGAGAAGTCTGAGGTCCCCAGATTTTTGTGCAGTTTGGATAATGGCATCTTGCCAGGGTGGGCCTGAGAGTCTGAGCTTTGCTCAAAGTTGATTACTTAAAATAGTCAGCAATAGACTACACCAGATAACAAGAGTACTTCAAAAGCCCATATTTCATCATGTATGAGGGTTTATACCTTAATCAATGCTGAGAAAGGATGCTTGGCAGGAGCTCTAGGCAAGCCTGCCTATGTTTCAAAAAAAAAGCCCTGTTTCAAAAAAAGAAAAGAAATAATCTCAGAATCCAGGAACAAATGAGCTAAACTAGAGATGTGGCCAAAAGCTGAGACAAGATAGGAGTGGTGGCTCCAAACACACCCATCCTGGATATCAGTTGCACACATGTGTGATAAGGAACCAGGACCAGAAAGTACATAAGGCCTGCTCAGTGTGGGGATAATCCATCATGGGACTAGTGTGCTCACTGTATTGGAAGATTGCTCTACACAGACAGAGCTGGGCTGACATATTATGTAAGCCAAGAGCAATCTTGGCATTTCCTTCGTTCTAAGGACACATTGTCTAGCCCACACACTGAGGATGCCTTGGTCCCAGTTCAGCAGTCACGATGGGCACTGAACTTTGACCTCCGTGGAGAGACAGCCACATTCACCATAGCCCATTCCTATTGTCCCTGTTCCTTTCAGACTCCCAACTCCCTGGACCTGCTTCTGTGAGCCTGCTTCTGCCAAAGGTTACCAGAATACCCAGCCTCCCTTGAAAGAGCATAGCACATCACCCAGGGCAAGTTAGCTGAATGGTCAGGGCATGGACGAAGGCTTTTAGGCCAGGTATCTGTTCTGAGTGACTGTTATAGAGTTAGCCAGCACTGGCTCCACCAATATCCTGCAGCTCAAGTTACAAAGATCACTATGTGATCCGTAGAATCTAGACACTGAATTCAGACTAAGCCATCTGAATGCCAAGCTTCAAGCCTCTTGCTGGCCTATCTGAGCCCCAAAATCCAGAAATGGCAGGGTGTTACCCCCAGTTTGCAATGTGTCTACTTAGAAAAGTGAAAGGGTCTGTCACAAGAAAAAGCCCAGCCATAGCTACATGAAGTTAGACTTGCTACCCAGCCTCAGAGATCCTTTAGAGAGGTCTGTGTGCACAGTGGACAGGGGCAGATGCTCAGACTCCCCTCGGGGTGACCTGCAATGGGAGCTCAGCACCAGCGCCTTGATATCCTTCTTGAAGTTAGTATTGAGAAAGCCATAAATGAAAGGATTAACACAGGTGGAAGCCATGGCACACAGGTGACACGTCAAGAAGATGAGGTTGCCATGGCAAGCAGGGATGGCCTCCCCGCACCAGTCCTCCAGTGCGTTGAACACATGCAGGGGCAGCCAGAGGACTGCAAAGGCCACCACCATTGCCACGAGCATGCCATTGACCCGCTTCATCTGCCCCACTCGTGAGCTACAAGTGTCTTTGTGGAATGTGTGCCTCTGCCTCCGCAGGCGCTGGTAGATGCGAACATAGCAGACCAGGATGAAGAGCAGAGGGACACAGTACTGGAAGAGCAGCAGGAAAGTGGTGTAGATGAGACGGTGGTGGTCTGAGGACCAGGATACAAAGCAGACTACCTTGTCCTCCAGAAACTCTACGGCCTTAGAGTGGTTGTGGTGGAAGAGGTCATTCAGGATGCTATTGGCCAGGAAGGGCAAGGAGAGGAAGCAAGACATAAACCAGATGACCACAATCCCCAGGTAGGCCTGGAAAACACTGGGCTTCCAGCCTGTTGGGTTGATGATGAGCTGGTGTCTCTCCAGGGCCACAAGGACCAGTGACAGGATGGAGACCGTCACTGACATACACTGGGTGAAAGTTAACATCTTGCAGAGGACTTCCCCGAAGATCCAGTAGTCCATGATGGTGTAGGTGACTGTGAGTGGCTGGCAAACAAGGCACATGAGGAGGTCAGAGAAGGCCAGGTTGGCAATGAGTAGGTTGGTCACATTGGACTTTTCCTTCTGCCTTGTGGTCACGTATATCAAGCAGAGGTTTCCCAGGACCCCCAAGAGGATCTCGATGCTGTAGGTGATGATGATGAAGGCCAACAGTTCTGCAGAATCCTGGCAGCCAACAGAGAAGTTGTAGAAGAAATTCAATGGATTCGTCCCATTCTTACCCTCTAGGAATCCTGGAAAGAGGGAAGCCAGGAAATGAGAGGTATTCATTGTAGGTATGAGGCATCCAGGAACTCCAGGACTAAAGGGCCCACTTCAGAGGTACAACCTGCAAAGCAAACAAATAGGACTCAGGGATCGTGATTCTAGGATGGAACCCAGATAAAAATAAGGGTGAGGGAGACAGTTCCTGGCTGCTTCTATCCCATAGCACTGAGAGCTATCACATGAGACCTCAGGTAAGAGACGGGTATCCAGTTAATCACTCCCTGGTAGGCAGCACTCACTGCAAATCAGAGACTGTGCTGAGTGCTTCATATATTAGCTACTTTATTCTGACAAGTATTATCAACCCAGTCTATTGGTGAAAAACCTAAAATCCACTCTGGAAGCCATTTACCCATACTCACACCACTAATAAGATATCTGACTGTCTGTGTCATGACTTGCCAGACAAGCTCTCTCTGGACTCGGGATTTGAGGCTGTTCTGATGGTAAAGAATTTGAAGTATAGATTGCCCTTTATTTCAACAAAGACAGCAATAAATCCTACACAGTGACCTCTCAGTCTTTCATGATACCCATGCAACCTGAACTTGGGAGCTTGACACACAATGCATCCTCCTTGTTTCAGACCCTAGCATCCTGTCATTCTGGGGTTTTTCTTCAATTTATTTATTTATTTGTTTGTTGGTTTATTGGTTTATTTATTTATTTTACATTCCGATCACAGCCCCCTCCCTCCTCTCCTACCCTCTTCTCCCTTCTCTTCAGAAAAGGTAAAACCCTTCTCATCAATCCACCCCAGCTCTTCAAGTCGCATCAGGACTAAGAGAATCCTCTACCACTGAGGCCAAACATGGCAGCCCAGCCCAGCCAACACTTTGCACTGTTAGGGCAAAGTGATCCACAAACAGGCAGCAGAATCCATGTCAGAGACAGTCCCCACTCCACTTGCCAGGTGATCTACATGAAGACCAAGTTGCCTATCAGCTACATATGTATAGGGGGCCTAGGTCCAGCCCGTACATGCTTCTTGGTTAGTGCTTCAGTCTCTGAGGTGGCACATGGAGGAGGTGAGAACAGCCAGGGATGAACAAAGATTGGTTCGTCAGCACACTGCCTTCCCCATGCTGCCCACAATACTCATGCACACACATGGCCACCATCAAGTGATGCTCATCATTCTTACAGCATACCTATGCCCAAGTCAACTGACATACTTCCATCCCTTGGCACCAGCCACCCTTCCACTTGGTCTTCCTGAGCAAATGGATCCTCTAACAATATTGACTCTTCAGACCTTGGGCTCCAAATCCTTCAAACAGTAATGCCAGTGATGGGCAGCCTGACTTGGGGGATCCTCCACCCTATTTTGCATACCCCCTTGGAAATCATCACACAGGTTTGATTCCAAGCATCATTAACCCCACAAGTTGGCCATTCTCAACCTTCACTAAACATCAGGGTCATCGCAGGGGCATGTTCAAAGTGGACAGTGCAGGGCCCCTCACCAGGAAAAACAGTTAAGTGAGTCTGGAATGGAGCCAAGGAATCTGCACTTTAGCAAGTAGCCTGTAGGACTTTGCTGCACATGATTCGGGGACCTGATTTTGAAAAATGGTATTTGTAACAGAATAGCCTGTTTGGGATAATTCTTTGATGCCATATATTAGCCATGCCTGTCTTTGAATATACACCCCACTCTCAATAAACACTTATCTTCATGACCAAGGGCAGTTTTGACGCAAAGGCCAAATCAGCCAGAGATCTCTAAAATTGGCTTTCCAGGTGTCACAAATGTCACTCACTGTTTACTTGTTTACTTGTGGGAGTGAGTCTCACCTGGCCATTTACAAAACCGATGAATCTGACTGACAGTTCACAGTCTAGTTATTTGGGCTGCCAGCTCTCCAAGGGAAAAGGCTTGGCTGGTACCACAGTTTTATGGGCAAAAAGGCATTTGGCCAAATATAACAAAGATGAAATATCCCCAGACAAACACAAGGACTAGAATTTGAGAGTTAAAGGAAGCCACAGCTGCAGGGATCTGAGCCCGATTCACTGGCCCAGAGGCAGAAAAAGTGAAAAAGCCCAGACCCTGTGTGACCGTCAGCCAGGATGAGGACATCAGCACAGAGCAACGCCAGCTTGACCAGAGGGATGTTAGCCAACAGGGAAAGCTCCAGACACTGATCACTGCTTTGCTCATCTTCTCTACCAACATGGGCTAAGCCCTAGGGTAAGGACAAGGTGCTCCGAGATGCTTTATACAGCCATGGCCCTCCCAGACAGAGAAACTGATCACTACTAATGCAGATGGAGTTCAAGGTCACAACTCCATCACCACAGTCAGTACTGTGGGTATCTGTGACCTGGGCGATCAGAGATGGAGCTAAGGGCAGGGAGGAAAAAGAGCTCACAGACTGAAAAGGAGACAAATGGACAAAGGGGAGGGAGGGCTCAAGGTACAGAAAATAGCAGGCCCAGAGGCAGGAAGGACAGTAGACTCCTGAGGCAACTGGGCAGTTCAGAACAGCTGGGCCAAGGAGGCTGAAGGAAGGAGAAATGATGAAGTTAGAGAGGTAAGGCAGACCAGGGATGATGGCAGAGCCACTGAAAGGCAACCAGCAAGTTATGTGCATTCCAGAAAGATTGCTTAGATGTAGAGGGTAGGTTGAGAATCTGAAACATCCAAGACAGAAGGAAAGGGACATTTAAAAAGGCAGCATGCCTGCATTTGCTTGACTCTTGTCCTTTGTCTCAGAGAAACCTGGGGAAAGATAACTCACAGGATAGTTGCCTACAGGGCCAGGACATCATAAAACAGCACTGCTGACCAGTCCCTTAAACCCTGAGCCCCAGGTCACCAGGAGAGCTGACTCCTTGCTGAAGGTGGGATATCCTTGAGGGGTTCATCTAAATACAGCAGGTGAGGGAGGAAAGGCTAGGTGCCACCAAGGCCTGAGGAGAGGCTATCCTGACTCAGCCTATATGTCACCAGTTAGGACTAAAGAGACTCAGATTAGGAATGGCCAGAGGAGACTTTCCATTCAGGAGCCTGTGCTTAGTCCTCGTGTCATCTGAGAACTTCTGGGACCAATGACAGGATTCCCTGCCACACAAATGGAAGCATCACACATGTGTAAGAAGTGAGCTGAGTGCTGTGCCAAGATGCCACACAGGCCAGCAGGCTATACACTTGTCCTGGATTTAAATAACAGCTCTGCCACCTATCAGCCCAGTGGCTTTGTGAGCCACTGAAATTTTCTGAGCCCCAGTTTCCTCAGTGATATGAGGGAGACAAAGTGGATGGTGCCTATGTTGCAGGGCAGTCTGGCTCAGTCTTAGGGCAGGGGATGACGAAGAAGCTAGGGGGAGTAGAAAGGTGGAACTTGGAGCTCCTATCCCCTGGACATCTTTCATATCAGAATAGGAAAATGCTCCATTCATGAACTTTCTTTGCCACCTCCTGGGAGGTAGAGGTACCCGAGGCCAAACTGGATCAACACAGATGTTGATCAATATCAATTCCCATCCCATTCATTCTGCCAACTCCATTGTAATGGACTTCATCTCCCAGCAAGAGCCATCCACAGGACAACACAGCCCATGCCCAGGGAGAAGACAGGCAAAAAGGCAAGGCCTTACTTTACCCTGAGAGTTCATGTTTTCTAGGAGACACAGGGCAGAAGAGACATTGGCTTTCACTTGCCATTCTACTAAATTGTAAGCCATACCACAGTCTCACCAGGAAGGCATTACTAGGCTGAGCCACGTGGCATGGTCAGTAGTTGAGCTGTAAAGATGGCAAATTTATTTGGTCCTATCTAATGCTAGCATCATGTAAACTTTTTTTTTTTTTTGAGACGGGGTTTCTCTATGTAATAAGCCCTGGCTGTCCTGGTCTCGCTCTGTAGAGGAGGCTGGTCTTGAACTCACAGAGATCTTCCTGTCTCTTCTTCCTTGAGTGCTGGGATTAAAGACATGAGCCACCACACCCAGCCTTAAACTTTAATTTTTTAATGTTATGTGTATGAGTGTTTTGCCTGCATATATATCTTTGTACCACATGCATGTCTGGTTTCTTTAGACATCAGAGAGAGAAAGTAAGATCCCCTGGAACTAGAGTTACAAATGGCTGTGTGCTGTCGTGCGGGTGCTAAGAATCAAACCCAGATCCTTGGAACGAACAGCTAATGCTCTTAACCACTGGGCCATCCACGCAGCTCCATTGGTTCCATTTTAAGGAGGAGGGCTATCCAGATGAAGGGCCCGGGCCCTGGCCAAGCTTACAGTTGTAAGAAGCCAATAGCACCCCTGCTGCCAAACACAGATTTTAGAAAGAAAGAGAAGTGAGATTGTGCCAAACCTGGTGTAAACATGACCACGGGGGGTGCTGGAGACAAATATACATATATCCCTGATCCACTCACAAAGCCCCACCAAAGCTCTCAGTCCTCTATTGGTCGATCCACTGGCCTGTAATCCCACAAGATAGCTCAGAGAGCCCACTCCATGGCAGTACCAACAATGACTGCCCTGCCTCTTCAGCCCTAGGTCTTTTCCAAACAGGTGTTGGTTTAACTCTCCTCAAGGTGACCACATTCACTTTCCAGGGCTGCTGTCCTCTGGTCCCCTAGGAACTGGCAGGGGGTGATAATCCCGGGGTGAAAGAGGGAGCATATTATGCAAAGTCAGTGAAACCCCTGCCGGATTTCATTTTGAAGCGTGGAGACAAGTGTGCTACACCAACCCCACCCCCACCGCCGCCCCCGGCCCAAAGTTCTGCTGCGCCCTTTCCTAGTCAATCTAAGGAAACCCAATGAACACTAAATCAACGGCCTTAGGAAGGACTGTTGCTGGCAGGTGATCCTCTCCTAAAATCTCCACAACCACCAGCTCCAAATGCCTGCCTGCAGGCACTTTGACGCTTCAGGTGTACAGCTCACAGCATCAGATGCACTCACCTGGTAAGGTACCAGGCTGCCGGTCCTAGGTGAGGAGATTGCAGTACCAAGCTCAGGTCCACAACCGGAAGATGTGCCACCAAGTCCCACCTGGGAAGCCCACAAGGCGCCCTGTTAGAGGGGCCCGGACCAAGCAGCGCCCTCAGCTTCCTGGAGGATGGGTGTCTTGAGCTATTCCTGAATCCGCCGGAATAGTGATTCTGCACTGGCCTCACCTGCTCTACCAGCAGCAGAGCTGTGCGCTCCTTAGCCCCTAGTCACCCGCTGGTCCTCGCTTGAGCCGGAGTCCGCACCCGCCCACAAAACTCTAGCACCGCCCCCTTTGGGAGCCACACCTACGGCCAGCCCCCAGGCGGCGAGGAGCCCGAGGCACGCCAGTCAGCCCGCAACCTGTGGACAGACGAACCCCGCCGCTTGAGCACCATACTTTCACTCTTCTTCCCTCCCTCTCTCTCTCAACCTCTGTTTCCTCAACCATGGAATGGGCTTGAGAAAATGTGCAATGTGCCTTCTTCCTACAGTGGGGCGTGGTGGTGCTTTAATCCCAGAACCTGGGAGGCAGAAGCTGGGTAATCTCTTAGTTCCAAGACAGCCCCAGGTACACCCGGGGGAGGAGAGGGGGATACTTTCATAAACTCATTCGACCTATTTAACCCTTTTTGTCTGCCTGGACACAGACTGAGGGAGACAGGATCTGGTGTTCTGGTGTCATTCCATCATTGTTCCAGAGCTCTGAGGCCTGGAGAGGCAGAAAAGGGATGAGTAAGCACAGAAATGAGCTATTTCAGAGAGCAAGTTGACCTGTGTCCTGTTCAGATGTGTGGTCCAAACAGAGGGCACAGCAAGGACTACGGCAGAGCAGGGGGCATTAGGGCGGTGTGGCCAGAGGGGAAGAGGTGGACTTCCAGAAAAGCAAAACAATCCTGGAGGGACCTCCAAGGTTGTGCCAGATTCGATGAGGAGCCAGGTTACTGCTTCTAATACACTGAGGCAGCCCCTCCCCTAAGAGGCCACATGGTAAGCTCTTGTGAGCTTAGTGGACCTCCTGGGGTAACAGGATAATCTCCCCCCAAACTCTTCTGTGGTTCCCAGTGGAAATGTTTCCTGGAGCTGCCCTCCAGTTGTCACTTATAGTGCTGAAAACTGTACAGAAATCACCTTACTTAATCATCACAGCTGCTCTGTGAGACGGACATCTTCATCCCTGCCTGCCTGGTGAAGCAATGGACCACAACCGAGCAACTTGCCTGAAGTAGCCAGGTTTAGGACACGAACCCTGCTACCGATTCAGGCTTCTGGTCGCTGGCTGTGGATTTGCGCCTGTTGTCTCTTCTTTAGGGACCACGCTCCTCCCAGGTGGACAGGCTGCAATATGCTATTTCTCCTTCAGGCCAGCTTCCATGTCCCTGCTGCATAAACGCACGCCAACAAGTGTCCCTCCCCCAGCCTTGCCAACAAGAACTGTCCCCCGCCCCCCACAGCCCTGCTGCAGAAGCACACAGAATAGCTGGAGACAGTAGCACACTTGTCTCCTCATTCCTTATCTTCTTGTCTCTGTCACCCAGGCCTAGCATAAGGGCACCCATGGAGGCAACTGTGACAAAGGAAGGAAGAAATTCATTTTACAGGACCGGATTATAATGGTAGTTTCTGGGAGTATAACATCTGGAATCATTGCCTGTTTAGAAACCGCTGAACTCCAGCAGAGAGATGCATGAACACTGGCCTCCTGTGCACATGTAGCAACTCAAACACTGTCACGGGTTACTTCACCCAGGAGTTACAAAGGGCCTGGGCTGCCTGTAAGGTCTTCAGAGGCCGGCTTCCACATGAAGACCACTGCCCAGTCTCACAGGCCTGAGCACCTATGGGTTAGAGATTAGCAAAGGAGCTCAGCAAGCAGTGGAACAAGAACCACTCCTGTGCGAGGCTGGAGCATTAAGTATGATCATCCCATTTCACTGGTGAGAAAACAGCTTTGAAAAGTGGGGAATCAAGCCAAGCATGGTGGCGCACGTCTTTAATCCCAGCACTTGGGAGGCAGAGGCAAGAAGATCTCTGTGAGTTCCAGGCCAGCCTGGTCTATAAACTGAGTTCTGGGATAGCCAAGGCTATTACACAGAGAAATCCTATCTCAAAAAAAACAAAACAAAACAAAACAAACAAACAAAAAACAAGGAAGAAGAAAAGGAAAGTGGGGTATCCTCCAGCCAATTCATCTTGTACCTTGGAGGACTGGGATTTGAACCCAGGAATAAGGTCCTTTCTAGGGCCATATGACCCCTTAGAAGGTGGGTAGCTTCTCATCACTTCTCTAGCATGACCAGCATGTTCCACACTGGCTATTGGACACTTTGTCTCTGCTGGGGAAAGGAACAGCACCCTCTAGAGGCCTCAGAGGCAGGCCCTAGCACAGCGGTTCTCAACCTCTGGGTCGGGACCCATCTCGGGGTTGAATATCAGATATCTTGTATATCAGACATTTACATCACAATTCATAACAGTAGTAAAATTATAGTTATGAAGCAGCAATGAAATAATTTTATGACTGGGGTCACCACAACATGAGGAGCTGTATTAAAGGGTCGCAGCGTTAGGAAGGTTGAGAAACACTGCTCTAGAACAATTGGAACATCTAAAGAGTGCACATGGAAAACCCAGCAACCTTCCCACCCTCTGGCATCCGGGGCCAGCTAACCTATCTGCAAAATTCTGCCAGCAGGCTGCATTCCCCAGTCCCCTTTAGTTGTGACTTCCCTTCTGCTATATTCCAGCTGGCTCACCTGACCATCCTTAGTAACTTGGAAATGGCCTCACTTCTCATCCCTCAGAGTGTCCCACATGAATCCTTTTGGAGTACAGGGAGAGAAGCGGTCAGGTGTGGTCAGCCCTCCAGGCTGCTGGCGAGGCATTTCCTAGTCCCTCAGTATTCTTTGATCTCTCAATCCACTCAAGGTCAGCGTGTTCCTCGGCCCAGTGAACCAAGCTGAGGATCAGAAAGACAGACTTCTCTCTCCTTGATGGAAAATCCTAAAACTCGTAGTCAGGCCCACTCACAGCTGCTGTTTCCACTGTGACAGCCAGTGTGGGAAGTGGTCACAATCTGAACACAGAAGCCATCTCATTGCTTATAGTAGAACTACTACTAAAATCTACAAGGGCTGTTGTGTACTACTGTACTACCAAAATCGCATGGGCTCTGCAGAAGCATCCACAGAGCTGAGATATCTTCTCTCCCTGTGTTCCCACAAACCCCCTGCCCACCCTTCCCAACACCCCTATCATTTCTAGTTTAAAACCTATCCAGGCCCAAGTCAAGCCTCACACCCCTCGCTGGATTATCCCATTGTAGTCCTAAGAGGACCCAGGGCTCAGCCATGGTGAACTGCTAGAGTCACCCTGAGCATATTTTTCTTTGAGCCATTTATTGTTTTCTCCCTTAGATTCATTCTCCGTTTAACACTCCTTGTGTTTAGTGACTACCATTGAGTTAGTTTGTAGATAATGTTCATCAAGGCTATTTTCCACACAGAAAATGTGTCCTCATTCTTGGAGACCCAGGCCTTTGTGAAAATGTGCCTTTGCTCTCCCCCGCCCTGTGCATAGGCACACATGAGTGCACACACACACACACACGCATATACACACACACCTACACAAACACATACACACACACATTTTCACATATGCACATACATACACATACACACACAGACACACACACACTTACACAAACACATACACACACATATTCACATATGCACATACAGACACCTATACACACACACACACACACACACACACACACACACACACACACATGCTCATTCTAAGTAAGCCATCCAAGCATGGCCCAAGAGCACAAAGGCCCCATGGGTGAAGCAGTTGTCCTAATTTGTTCAGGAAGATGGAGCAAAGCCACAACACCCACCCAGGGGAAAGCATATTTGCTCACTCCCATAAACAGTCGCCTGTATGCTTAGAAAACTGAACAGCACAGAGAGGATGTATCAAAAGGAATAAACAAAAGAATTGACTTCAAAAAGAAAAGCACATCAAGAGATCAAAAGCTTCTCATTAGTTTTTGGATTCTGTATCCATACAACAGAAGCTGACTGGCATGAAGCAAAAGAAACTAAAAAAGCAAGAAAGGACTCTTGAAAATATGACACAATTGCTGAAACTTTTAGAACATTTCAAGTAAAGTGTGGTGGCCTAGACCTGTAATCCCAACAGCAGGAGGATCATAAATTCGAGGCCACCCTGTGGCATAGCAAGACACTATCTCAAAAGTAAATGAATAAAAGTGAATATTACTTAAGTGAATAATGGTTCACTGGAAAGGCTTGCAGAAGGGATTAAGGAAATGTCCTGTGATCTGGAGCAAAACCACAGAAATGTAGAAAAGGCCAAGTAAAAACAAGAAGCAGGATGGTCAGCATAAAGGATCATAAACACAGACAGTGAAAATAAATCATCATTGGGAAATTAATAAAATTTCTAGGGAAGGGAAAGCCAAGACAGTGAAAGATTATATGACAATCTCAGTCAAGGAAGGAAGCAGAATTTATCTCTTCATAGTCAATTAAAGGGACTCTGCTGGGAAGGCAATTTATAGAGATGTGGGTGGGGTAAAGGAATAAAACATGATGGTGAGGCATCTTGCTTTGGAGAGAATCTCTTGTGTCTGTATAAATGCTTCGCCTGTCAATAAAAAGCTGATGGGCCTATGGCTTGTACAAGAAATAGGAGGAAGGAGTTCTGGCAGAAAGAGTGGATTCTGGAATAGAGCCAAACTCAGGAAGGATTAGCCCTGGAACTGTGAAAGAGGACAGATGCCTGCAAACTGAGCAGAGGTAACTAGCCACATGGCAGAACTTAGAGTAGAAAAAAATGGATTATTAAGATATGGGTTAGTCAGGGAACAAGCCAAAGCTTATGGCCTAGGTGTTTGTAAATATAATAAAGTCTCAGATCATTACTTCTAGGAACAGGGGAGTGGGTAGAAAAACACACACAGTTACAGTAAATACCCTTCAACACCTAGACACAAGCAAGAGCAGGAAGCAGTTACATCTCCATGACTTACTACGATTGTAAGGAGAAAGTTGAGCTAGCTGAGTGTGAAGGAATGCTTCACTATTCCCAGACTCTTCCTGAAAATAATGCAAATAAAAAGCACATCAGCTTCATTTCCATGATCCTGCAGGTCTCTCCCACTGGCTAAATCCAACTGGAGTACTACCTGCAAGAGCTACCCCCACCCTCCCCAGACACAGAGAAGAACAGGCAACTGTGACTGAGGATGGGTCTATGTGTGAACAAAGGACAGTATTCCCCGACCCCGCTCATAGGGTACATCCCAAGAGCCTCAGTGAAACCCTGAAACTACAGATTTTGTCAAACCATGTGCACACACCCACACACACACACATAAACATATGTATTTGAACATATATTACTTACAAACTAGGTACACTAGGAGATTAATAATAACTACTAATAAAATAGAGCAATTTAATACATTCATTTTAAATGTATTGATTTTTTTTTATTTCTAGGAGTTTCTATTTAATGTTTTCAAACTGTATTTGACTGTGAGAACTGAAGCTTAGAAGTATCAAACCAAGATGTGGGGGAAGACTATTGTCACCCACACCCAATATTATTACTAATAAAAGACACTATCTCAGTGCCATACACTGGCAGGATCCCTGAGCTGTTGACATGAGTGAATTGAGAACCACGTAAGAAGAGTGGCACAGAACTTAAAGTGGGTAGGGGTGGTTGTGTGAGTCTTGTGACACACTTGAGAATTCTCCTTTAGTTTCTTCAGCTGTAGGTGCTTGTGGAGTCTAGAAGAGGACGTCAGATTACCTGGAGTTGACATTACAAGTAGTTGTAAGGCATCTAATGACAGATAGTGCTTCCTCCCTCTGAAAGTCAATCTCAGAAACATGTGGAATAATATTGAGCATACCTCAAAGGATGGATAAGAAAAACATGGTTGGGCTGGAGAGATGGCTCAGCGGTTAAGAGCACTGGCTGCTCTTCCAGAGTTCATGAGTTCAATTCCCAGCAACCACATGGTGGCTCACAACCATCCGTAATGAAATCTGGTGCCCTCTTCTGGCCTGCAGATATACCTGCAGACAGAATACTGTATACAAAATAAATAAATCTTTAAAAAAAAAAAAAAGAAAAACATGGTGCATTTACACAATGGAATACTACTCAGCTACTAAAACCAAGGACATCATGAGATTTGCAGGCAAATGGATTCAAGAAAATATCATCTTGAGTGAGGTAAGGCAGATCCAGAAAGACACACATGGTATATACTCACTCATAAGTGGATATTATCCATAAAGTACTGGATAACCATGCTAAAAGTCACAGATTCAAAGAATCTAAGTAACAAGGGGGGGAGCTCAAGGGAGGATGCTTGAATCTCACTCAGAAGGGCAAAAAAATAGACATCTGAAGTAAATGGAGGGAGGGAACTGGGTGGGAGAGGGTTGATGAGGAGGGGAACAGGGCTTGGGATCAGGTGTGGGGAGAGCAGAGATGGGGGAGAGGACTAGAAGAGAGAGCAGAAATTTGGGGGGGTGTTTCTGGGATGGGGAAGGAAATTATGGGGGTTGACCCTAGCTGAGACTCCTAGCAGCAGAGGAGATGAAGCCTGAAGTAGCCACCTCCTTTAGCCAGATGGGACTTCCAGTGGAGGGAGAGGTCACCAACCCACCCACAAAACCTTCTACCCAAAATTTGTCCTGCAAGAAGTGCAGGGATAAAGATGGACCAGAGATCTAGGGAAGGGCCAACCAATGACTGACCCAACTTGAGGCCAACCCCATGGGAGAGAGCCAACCTCTGACACTGTTGATGATACTCTGTTATGCTTGCAGACCCCAAGCCAGCATAACTGGCTTCTGAGCGGTTTCTTCATCCAGCAGCTGATGGAAACCCACAACAGAGACCCCCAGCCAAACAACAGGCAAAGCTCAGTGAGTCTTATGGAGGGGTGAAGGGAAGGATTGAGGGAGCCGGAGGGGTCAAGGACACCACAAAAAGACCTGCATGTTAAACTATCCTGGGCCCATGGGGGCTCACAGAGACTGAACCACCAATTAGAGAGCACGCATGGGCTGGACTTGGGCCCCCTACACATATGTAGCAGATGTATAGTTTGTTCTTCATGGTGGTCCCTTAGCAATTGAAGCAGGGGCTGTCTCCGACTCTATTGCCTGCTTTTGAATCTTTTTCCCCTAGCTGGGCTGCCTTGTCTGGCCTCAGTGAGTGAGGACACAGTTAGTCCCTCTGTTACTTGATGTGACTGGGTGGGTTGGGGGTGAGACAGGGGGGTGTGAGGGTGGGATTGGGAAGAGAGAAAGGAGGGGGGCTTCGATCAGGATGTAAAGTGAATAAAAGTATTAAAATATATATATATATATACTGAGCTGTTAACAAATGATGACACCAGAAGTGGATACCTCAGTGTTGGTTCAAGAAAAGAAAATATTGCCGGGCGGTAGTGGCGCATGCCTTTAATCCCAGCACTTGGGAGGCAGAGGCTGGCGGATCTTTGCGAGTTCGAGGCCAGCCTGGTCTACAAAGCGAGTCCAGGACAGCCAGAGCTGTTAAACAGAGAAACCCTGTCTCGAAAAACCAAAAAAAAAAAAAAGAAGAAGAAAAGAAAATATGACTGCATTGTACCAAGTAGGAAGATCTCCTCTGAGAAGGTTATGATGTCAAACTGACTGTGAGTCAAGGTTCAGTCGCAGACTGTAGGAAATTGGTGTCCAGGCTCCTCCTTCGTCATCTTAAGAGCACTGTCTCCAACACTATCCATTTCCTAACTACTCCTGACATTTCACAAATGCAAGGTGAATGTAAGCTGAATTGGATAAGGTGGTTCGAGTCTATAATCTCAGTATCTAGAGGGTGAGGCAGGTGGGTGACTGGAAGTTCAAGGCCAGCCTGAGTTGTGTAATGATTCCAGGCCAATTAGGGCAACATTAACCAGGCACTGTCTCAAAACTAAAATAGAAACACCACCCCTGGGGGTGGGGAGTAGTATATAAGCTGATACAAAGAATTACCTGCAGAGGGTCCTCACTCGCCACCACAGGTTGGCCAGGGCAGAAGACACCAGAGGCCAGGCCGCCACTAAGATGAGTAAGTGAATGGTGGAAAGATGGGAGAGAAAGAGAAGGAGATCTATATGTGCTTTGTGAAGAGAGGTGGAACTGGAGAGGGTATCAAAGAACAGCCTGGTGTGAGCAGCCTGCCCTGCCACCTGAGGTCATGGTGGGTTCCTGGCCTGTGCTGCCACTGAGGGCCATGTCTAGGTCCAGGCTGTGTCTAGGTCCATGGCCATGCAGCAGCAGGAGTCTCTGTCAATGTTTGGGGCCCACGTTACCACCAAAGGCCATGTGGGCTTCCCTGGTCTGGGCTGCTGCCTGGGACCATGTTGATGTCCAAGGGCTGGGCAGAGGTGGCCCTGCCCCTCACCTGGGCGCTGTGGAGAACTGGCCCACCCCCTGCCTGGGTAACGCTGGCTCTCTCATCCCTTTTTTTCTCTAGAAGTCTGCTACTTACTATACATCTCATCTCTGGTTTTCATTATATTCTTAAATTGTCAACACAAATATTTGAACTTTGTTCAGTGAGTTTCTAACATTAACATGTCTGCATCCCAACCACAAAAAGCTCCTCTCTCTACCTCCCCAGTGCTGGGATTACAGGTGCACCAGCCTCCTCGCTCACTTTGCACGTGCACGCTTGAACTCGGGTCCTCGTGTGTCACAAGCACTTACTGACTGAGCCATTTCTCCAAGCCAGTTTTTTTGAATTCTTTTAAATACTGCCAACATGTTTGTCCCATTTCACATTTCCATCAACAGTGTATGAATGATATGTTTTCTCCACATCCTAACCAACATTTAACATCGTCAGTGTTATTTTTTCAGATTTATGTGTGGGTGTACTTTGCCAGCATGTATGTCAGTGCACCATGTGTGTTCGTTCAGTGCCTGTAAAAGCCAGAAAAAGGGCGGAACCACAGTTACAGATGTTTCTCAGCCACTATGTGGGTGTCAGAAATCAAAGCCAGAATCTCTGGAAAAGCAACAAATGCTCTTAACTGCTGAGTCGTCTCTGTGGCTCCCTGTCAGTGTGATTTGTAATAAGTACTTTTTAAAATGCATTTGCCTTAAATAGGTATAGTAGAAAGAAGAACAAACAGGGGAAAAAAATCTGTCTCAACTCTCAGCAGTAGCATTGTGAAAACCCAAACAGAAAAAAAGACAATAAAATATTGCTAAGTGAGGGAAAACATGGAAGGAAGGAAGTCGATCACATGTGGATTACTTAACAAATGAACCATTTCTAAACATCCCTTACGTCATTTATTAATGGTATTTTATAAAATGGACTAAAAGATGTTTCAGACTGAGCTGGAGAGATGGCTCAGTGGTTAAGAGCACTGCTGCTCTTCCAGAGGTCCTGAGTTCAAATCCCAGCACCACATGGTCTTACAACCATCTGTAAGTCTAGTTCCAGGGATCCCATCCCCTCTTCTGATGTCCAAGATGTACACACAGAAAAAACATATAAATAAATAAATCTTTATTGGGTGTGCCCTAGCACCTCAGAGGCAGGTGGATCTCTGCAAGTTCAAGGCCTGGTTTATGTAGTGAGTTCTAGGACACCAAAAGTTACCTAGTGAAACTCTGTCTCAAATAAATAAACAATATTTTCTTAAAAAGATGTTTCAGAACCTTGATGTACACATAAGTAAAGACATATTCAATATAAAAACAAATATTTAACCGTGTCAGATTTCTGTCACTATAACAAATACCTGAAATCTCCAATTTATAGGGGGGGGGACATTTCTTTTGGCTCATAGTTCTGGTGTGAGCCCGTCTTCAGTGGGTCTGAGAAGGGAGTACACAGCGATGGAAGCATGTGGTAGAACAAGGTCACTCACCTCAAGGCTGGAAAGAGAAAGAGAGATGAGGGACGGGGGATTCTGCTGTCCCTTCAAGAGCACTTGACACCAATAGCCTTCACATCAGATGAAAAGATAACAATATTAAATGTTGGATAAAGATGTGGAGAAATATATCAATATATCATTTACACACTGATAGAGACATGAAATGGTACAAACATGTTGTCAGTATTCAAAAACTAGGTTGGATAGATGGGTCAGGCAGGCAGGTGCTCACCACACAAGCATGGGGATCTCAGTTCAGTCTCTGGCACTCATTTGGAAAGCCAAGTGGGGTAGCTGTTTGCAGGAATAAGAAGCAGGGATCCCACTATCCCCTGCAAGGGCACTTTGGGTCAGTTAAAAAGGACAGGGAAAATGGGGACATGGGAAGAAAGGGAGCCTTGAAAGGACCCAGAAGTTGGCATAAGACACCCCAAGACCAAGTTATCAGTACAAAGGAGATTTGTTTCCCCCCAGAGGGACAAAGGGCAGGGAATAAGAGACAAAGACAAGAGATGGAGGATGAGGGAGAAGGTGAAGAGAACAAGGGAGAGGGGGAAGAGATATTTACTGGGGATTGGAGTGTCCCAGGAGATGGACAAAAGACAAAAAAAATAAACAAGAGACATAGAAAATGGCAGTTTATAAAACCCTGTGTTAAGTTGAGGTGTTTAATTTTAATTAGGCATGTTAGTCAGGTGAACCAAAGAAGGTTTTTGATTGATGACTTCAATATTTTGCTAGCTGGACCTTGGTGGTCAGCCTCGGGAGGAGGAAATGGCCAAATAAGGGAATGGGCCTCAGTGGCTAGCTTTAGGAATGTAATTGTTTTTAGTAAGGCAGAGGGAATGGGGGAGAAGGGCAAGGCCTGCCAGAGCCATGTTTGCCATGCTCGGGGCAGTTGCAGACCCTTCAGGCCTCATAGTCCAAAGTCTGTTTGAAGCTTGTCACCTGCTAAGAATGATCAACATTTGCTAAGAAGATTGCCAACGGGCTTGAACATATTTGACTTAGGGTGGGACCTTGTTTTCCCAAACACTATCAAGGAATCACAAACAAGACTATTATCCTGTTGACAGTGAACAGTCCTACTTCTGGGACCTCTGAGGGCTGTAGCTTTACCTTAGCAACTGCATGCCTGTCAAGCATCCCTCAAAAGCTACCTCGTTATCTCCGTTGGGTCCCTCATCAGCCAATGAGGATAATAACTTCAACCCCCACAAAAACCCTACGTGTGGCTAGTGATGGCAGTGACTCTTCTAGAGAAGGTACCCCCATGCTCTCAGACGCATCTTTCTTTCTGAACACTTTTAATGTTCAGAATTAAAATGTTCAGAAGGGCTGGAGAGACGGACTCGCTGTTAAGATCACTGGTTGCTCTTCTAAAGGACTCAGGTCCACTTCCCAGCACCCACACGGCAACTCACAACCCTCTGTGGCTCCAGTTCCAGGACATCCAGCACTCTCTTCTTGGGAAGGTGCTGTTGCACTGTCTGGGAATGGAGCCGCTGCTGATTTCCCTGGCTTTCCCTCCTACAAGCAGCCATCATGGGACCATCCAGCTTCCGCTTGTGTAAGCCAAGCTAATAAACCCAGCCTGTAGTTAAGTGTATTTTGTCCTAGTTCCGTTTCTCTAGAGAGCCCTCGCTGACGTGTTTGTAGTGTTAATCCTGTCTTTTGAGTTCTCAGTACATTTTGACCGTAGTATTTTATTGCTACGGTCTCATTGTGTTATCTCTACCACTTTGATTTGTTCTTTAAAAAGAAATTTTTTACACCAGTTTATTGGCACATGTATTGGGGAAGTGTCTGCCACCATGAGTAGGTGGAGGTCAGAAGACAACTTGTGGAGATTGGTTCTCTCCTTCCTGTACATGGCTCCCAGGGATTGAACTCACGTCATCGGGGTTGGCACCAAGCACCTTTACCCACTGAACCATGTCGCGGGCCCCTGGACATGTTCTTATTTAAGGATTTGATGAATAGGTATCCTTCCAAATACTCACTTTCTTCTTCTGAAGCTTCCTGTTTGTTTCATTAACTCCATTTCCTTGGTCCTTCTATTAACGTGTGACTCTTTTATTTGTTTTCGTGAGTATTTGTTGAGTCTCGTTTGTCCATTAAGGTTGCTTATGGTTCTTTGAGTCTGGATTGAATATTGTTCCCTTAACCTGGAGGAATTGAAGGCAGTCTCCATGCTGGCAGTGCTGGAGCCTGGATTGGGACAGAAGCTGGTGTTCCGAAGTCCCTGGTACAGCCCCATGCAGCTGCCCAAGCACGTTCTCCCTCTGTTGTCTCTGGGAGAGTGACACAGAGCCAAGAGTCACATACCTCTGGTTATCAAGCATCCACAAGCTGTTGCTCCTGGAACATCTGCTGTCTCTAGGAGCCTCCTCCTTCTGAAACAATTCCAGGGTCCTCCTCACCTTATCAACATCTCCCTCTACACGCGGAGTGGGGTAAGGTTTCCTCTACTTACCAAATCTTTTTTTTTTTTTTTCAGGGAATCCTGGAACCTTCTAGAACTCAGCTTCTTCAGCTGTGAGTTATGATCCCATATTGAGTTGGGTAATTGACTGTGGGAATCATAAAACATTTGACAACTGTAAAATGTTTCTGGACATTCAATGACCAAAAATTAATTCATCATCAAACACAGGGTGAACCTGAGGTGCTTCTGTCAGTACTTGCCTGAGCTGTACCAGAAGATGGTTTCACCGCAGCCTTGGTTTTGCTGGTGTCCACTGAGATGCCCACAGCAGAAAAGAAATGCCAGTGCCATCCTCAGAAGTCCTGAACTGAGGCCATGAGCATTCCAAACAGTCTCCTCTGGGGCCTCTCATTCTATTTGCACACAAGGCACAGGCTCTGGATTCTGTAGGACACCATAGCCAATGCCAAAGCTCTGGGTCGGGGAGGTGTGGGCTAAGACCCTTCATCCCCAAATACACCATCAGAGCCACCGCTCAGGCCTTGGGATACAGTCATAATGCACCACAAGCCCAGACCCCCACATCCACTCATCTACAATACTCCACTGTTGCAAAGGCCTAAATACATCACATACCAAAGCCACTAAGCAGCCTGGTAGAGCCCTGTTGCTCTGAGCGAGACCCCTGCCAACAGGTCCAGCCCTTCCCCATGAAGTCCTAGTCCTAGTCCTGGAGACGCCAGCTAGAGCTGGGATTTTGCTTTGGAAATGTTATGGAATTTCAACAGGTGCCAAACTTTGCTTCACAAATGCCATTTGATGAACAGATTCTTAAGCCTGCTAGCTAAGCCACAGTAGGCAAGGGAAAGGTAGACTGGAAAGAGTGTGTTGTATAATATAGTCCATAGGGCATGGGAATATGAGCATGTTGTGTGTGCATACAATGCAAATGAGGTGTATGTATATGCTGTGTGTATGGTGCTGGAAGCATGTGTATAATATATGTGCCACATGTGTGGTTTATGTGTGATATAGGTATACTGCGGAGCATGTATTATGTATGTTTAGTGGGAGAATTCCAGTATGTATGAGCATGGTGTGCATGTGGTATTTGTATACCATGTGTTATATGTTGCATGCTATCACATATATATGTGATCTGGTATGTGTGGTATATGTAGAGTATCATATGAATGCTGTAGATGTTATGTGTTGTATGCAGTATTGTTGTGTATGTGGAATGATGGGTTTCATATGTGTGATCTCAGGTATTGGTATGGTGCAATGTATGCATGTCATCTGGTATGTGAAATGTATGAATGGTGTGTGCTGTGGGTTGGGTATGGTGTGGTTTGTGTGTATGTGTTCTGATGTATATATGTGGTTGGTGTGCCTGCATTTGAGTGAAGAGAGTCTGTGATGACATTTCAGAGACTCTTGGTACCAAGCTTTCCTTCCACATCCATGGCTGAATACATCAGGTCCCTGAGAGGATATACTTGTCTCCACACCCTCTTAGAAAGGCAACTTGCCTCACCTCTTTCTGCCATCTCTCCCCAATCACAGACAGAGTGGTTTGGAAGCCACATGACTCTGCCTTGGTCAATCAGATTTCATCTAATATTCTTCAGCAGGAGCTGGAGAAATCCTTTAGACTTTGATGGGGGACTGCCTGTCCCTGTGGCCTGTCCAGGAAAGCCAGCTGGACTGAGCTAGAATTCAGGCTCAGTTCTCCCTTCTGGTGGTAGGGAGTAGAATGCTGGGAAACAGGACTGTCAGGAAAGACACCGAACCTTCTTCTCTGAGTGACTTCTCCATCTGAGCTGCTCGCACTTCAGATCAAGCCCTGAAGACAAGAAGAGAAACTCTGAGCTCCAAATCTCCATCCATAAGGAGGTGGATAACTGAATTATGAAGGCTCTTTAGGGAATACATTTCAGCTATTTAGAACAGAAAAGACAGGTAAAATTGTACTATTGTCCTAGCAGGGCACCCACTGTGTTTGTATAAAAGCAAATCTAGAGAATAAAATATGAACAAGGGAGCAATCTAATTATAGATAGGTCACACCGAGATGGTAAGAACAGCAATTAAGTAACTACTACGAAACCGTGTCTTCCTGGTGGTGGTTATGTGTTGGCAAAGTACCATAGCAGGAACTGGTTTTCAATTCTGAAGACTGGAGCTCTGACTGAAGCACCAACCAAAGAGCTTATACGGTCTGGGCCCCCTACACATATGTAACTGATGGGCAGCTCGGTCTTCATATCGATTCCCTAGAAAGTGGAATGGAGACAGTCTCTGACATAGACTCTATTGCCTGTTTGAGGACCACCTTATCCTAGATAGCTGCCTTGTCTGCCCTACCCTCAGAGGAAGAAGATGCCCTTAGTCATGATGGGATTTGAAGAGATGGGATGGGTTAATGGAGGGTCCCCTTTTCTGAGGAGAAGAGGAAGGGGAAAAGGGGGAGAAGGTGGAGAGGAGGGAGGAAGATATGATCAGGATGCAAAAGTAATAATTAATTTTTTTTTAATATTTGAGCTCTGGATCTGCAATAAAAAAGAAACTCAGAAAAAAAGAACTTTTGTCTAAAGTGAGAAAAACAATTCCCCCACCACAAAAGCATACAGATTTGGGGGGCATCAACCCCTAAGTTCCCTTTTCAACCATTGCCTCTTAAGTTGCCTTTCCCTTGACTTACAAAAGGGAAATACTATATCACCACAAATCCATTGTAAATTGAAACTATCTTAAGTACAAAATGCACTCACTCTGCCTAACCTATGGAATATCCCAGCTTGGTGGCACAGCACACGGTGAAGTGTCATCTATTTCCTCTTGTGATCACATGACTGGCTAGGCACTACAGCTCTTTGCCACTTGCCCAGCAGTGAGTAAAGATTGGACCATATATCACTAGCCTATGAAAAGATCCAAATTTGGAATAGGATTATACTCAGTGTAGAGCACTTGCCTACCCCATCAAACAACCTGGGTTCAGTATCCAAAGGACACAGCAAAAATAAGTTACTTAATTTTCTGAAGTATGTTTTCTGCTAGATGCATATCACTCATGCAACATCCTAATGTAAAAAAAAAAAAAATCTTAAGTCAGCCAGGTGTGATAGCACACACCTTTAATCTCAGCATTTGGGAGGCAGGGGCAGGCGGATCTGGGTGAGTTTGAAGTCACCTTAGTTTACCAAGTGATTCCAGGACAGCCAGGGTTTGTTACATGGGAGAAATTTTGTCTTGGAAAAAAAATCTGAAGTTATCATACAAGTTGAGAACCATCTGTAGTTTGCTCATTTTACCTAAGGGCCATGGGAAGGTAGCTAAGCCCGGGAGTATCATATTGCTAACACATCAGGATCCATGCCCCAGTTAACGCTTCATATGAAAGCATCCTCTCCTCCCAACCTTTCTGACTCAGTCAGGTCTTCATTATGTACCCCTATGGCACCATGACCTCTTCTTGGAGGTGTTTCCCTAAAGTGTCATTTACATTTGGACGCTGACAACTTCCTTCCTTCCCTAGGACAACCAGATCTTTGAAAGTAAAGACCCTTTGTGGGCATCACCGTGGTGCTTAGTGAATTTTCCATGAACTAATGAGTGAGCTGGTTAGCAACAGCATCCTCTGTGGCTCCGCTATACTCCCCAGCTGTGAGTGGGTTTCCTGGTTGGAGTAATACTAAACAGATAGTGAGTAATCGAGCCTTCAGGTTCCTGCGCTTGACTTCTCTCAATGATGAGCTGACCTGGAAGTAAAAGATTAATCAAACCCTTTCCTCCTCTAGTTGTTTTTGGTCAGAGTTTTATCATAGCATCAGAGTGAAACTAGCACTCTATTCGTGTCTTTTCTTTTCTAATTGGATTTTTTTATTGCTGGATTTGGGATATGTTATGTTTTCCATATTGATCTGATACAATATTCAATATAGTTTTCAAATGATTTCTCATCTTTCTTAAAATTTTTTTTACACAGTGTAGGATAGGTGGGAGAGGGGGGAGAGGTTGGGAGGGTGGGACCGGTAGGGGTGGAGAGAGGGGACTGTGATGGAGATGTAACTTGAAGTAATAAATAAATAAACAAAAACAATTTAATAAATTCCGATATATCTACTTTTTTCTTCTTGTGGATTGTGATTTTGGGTTTTATTTTTCTCATATGTTTTTTTTTTTTTTTTGCTAATGGTTTTATATCTTTTACATGTAAATCCATGATTCACTTTAAGACACTCATAAGATTTGGGTTGATGTCCCTCCTTTTGTCGGTCTGTGGAGCCTCATATGACTTGCTGAAAAGATTGTTCTTTCTTCATTGAATTGCTTTTGTACTCTGTCAAAATTAGCCAGGCATAGTGTTACCCTTTCTGTTCCTTGATCTATGTGTCTGTCCTTCTGCCTGCGCCGTATCTGATTACTGTAGCTTTGTGATGAGTTATGAAGTTAGGTAATGTGAACCGTCCCTCTCTGTCTTCTTCAAAACTGATTTAGCTTTAATAGTTTTCATTGCTAGGAGTTTTCACCTGCTTTCATTCTTTTCTCCTGCCTTACTCTAGGGAAGTAAGTTCCTCCATAAACCCTTCCTTTCTTATTGCAACTCCTGACACTGCTGCTGTTTTTGCCCCAGTCTGTCCTCCAACCACGAAGGGGAGCCCCAGGGGCTGCCGACATCTTGATAAAAGTGGAGCCCTTGTGCATCCTGATTGCTGAGGCCAGCGGTGTAAGGTTGGGAATCCTCCCTCCTTCCTGCTTCTGTTCTTCCTGGCACAGGACCTCTGCAGCACTACTCCTGGTTCAAGGCACACTTGCTCCATGCTGGTATGAGGTGCAATATGATCTGGATTCTAGTCCTCTCATATCCTGAGCTCTTTGGGGTCTATATGGACTAGACACAAGTATACAGTGTACCCGGTGGTCTTTGCATTTTTTGTCTTCTATGAAACAGGGAAAAACTAAGACCTACAAAGCTCAGATCCATCATCTAGTATATATACACATATACACGTATACACATCTGGTTGCATATAAACACCCACATGTGAAGGCAAATGGTTATATAATAATGGGAATGATACCAGCCTGCAACTCTCATGGGGTGACCTTTTGGTTGGGCCAATGTTTCTGCCTCTGTTGAGGCCACAGAGAACTGCTCTGGAGAACATTCTACTCGTTATTTTTCTCTTATCAGACATCACAAGGTGGTCTCTGCCACGCTACTATGAGCATTCAGTGAAGAAATTGTTATGCTGGGGCACATATGATGAACACAAATTAATTAGAAATGAATCAACAACATAAATATAAGAGCTAAATCATAAAAAAAAAATCTTAGATCAAAGCATGGAACTATGTCTCCATGATCTTGAATTTAGCAGTAGATGTTTTGATAGGACACAAAACCACAAAAGAACAGATAAACAAAAACATGGACTTCCTAAGACAATAAACTTTTGTACACAAAAGAACATTTCAGGATGGCAGTGAGCTAAATGTTTTTCAAAATAGTGGAGGGTAGTGGAGGATGGGAACAAAGAAGAATGCAGGTCAATGCCACATGTGTCTGAAGATGTCATGATAAAGCCACCACTTCATGTGCTGACCCGCAGAATTAAATCTAAAAGTTAAACGAGAGGATCAGTAATGTGAAAAGACTACTATCATGGGAGGGGGCACTATTTTCAAATCAACATTCTAATATCCAAAATACAAAGAATTCTTACAATTCAACAATACAAACACTCCAATTAAAGTATCTATAAAGGGGTTTTAATATCCATTTCTCTAAATTAAAAAAATCTATAAATGCCAATAAGTACATATAAAGATAGGCAAGGTGATTGGTGGGTAAAGAAATGTGATTAAGATCACAAATAGGCACCATGTCGTATGCCCCGAGATGAATATAGCCAATCACTGGAAACTATCAGTGTTGGCAAACATAGAAGAACTAAAGCCTTCATCTACTATGAATAGAAATGTAAAAAGTACAGTAGTTGTAGAAAACACTGGCGATTTCTAACAAAGTCAAATATAAAATTACCACATGATTCCACAATTCCAATCCTAGGTTTATATCCAAAAAAAAAAATTTAATAACTGCTCCAAACAAATATTCGCCCACATCTATCTATAGCCGTGCTGGGTAGAATGGCCATAAGATGGAAATATCTCCTTATGGTTTGCCAACTAGATAAGCAAAATGTGATGCATAATGGAATAATATTCAGCTACAAAAGGTAATCAAGTACTAATGCTGATCTGTACTGGAGTGTGGATGAGACTCTGGTTCCTGCTAAAGTTTACACAAAATGCAGCAGAAAGGAGTCATGTTGAGGCTCTTGAGAATGCAATCAGCAAAATCCAAACTCTGGGAAATTAAAAATGACCTGAGCCTTTGACAAACAAATTAAAGGGGCGAAAGGCACCAAATGATGATTTATGTACTAGGTGGCATTTAAAATATAGTCATGTTTTTATGACATATGACATTTAGCTGTAGGAAGAGAGGGAGTGAGGGCCACTAGGAAAAAGGGCTTACACGGTAGCTTGGTGAGTACATGGAGGGGAGACAAGATTATACCCCGTACCTTTCTTCCTTGGAGCACCTTTCTCCAGGATCTCCTACAGACTTAACTATAGGGCATAGGTATGCATACTTGGGTAATAAAGTATAAAGTAATTGAAGTAATATAGATTGCTGGAAGTCAGGGGCTAGCTGGATTGGAGGAAAGGGAGGAGAGGTTGAGATAGTGCTTGGAAAGCTGCCTGGGTAAGGGCTGCCGGGTAGTCCCCTACCTCTGGGGACAGTCAGTGTGACACACACAGCTGAAAAAGAGAAGACAAGCTGTCAGGAGTGCTGTGGCATCTGCAAGGACCCTTGGCACCAATAGAGGGTCACTGAGACACTCAGGGCCACCTTTCCAGGGGTGAAAGGCTGAAGCTACCCACGTTGCTTTCAGCGGCAGAGCTGCTCCCTCCCCTTGGATGTCACAGCTGTGTTGTTCTTCCATCTCATCTGACAGAGAAAGGTTCTTGGGAAATGGACAGAATCTCTTCATTTGGCCATGAGAAGGAAGGGGAGCAGGATCCCGGAGAAAGAGGTGCTCCAAGGAAGAAAGGTACGGGGTATGCTTTTGTCTCTGCTCCATGTACTCACCAAGCTGCCGTGTAAGCCCCTCTTCCTAGTGGCCCTCACTCTCTCTCTTCCTACAGCTCAATGTCCTGTGCCATTCACTGAGAACCCAGATGAGAATAAACCTCAAAGTCTTGCCATCTCAAACCAATGGCCCAAGAATGAACAGCTGGCTCCCGGGTATGCTAAATGGCCCAGGATTCATATAAAGGAAGCAGAGAGTGGGACCCAGGGGGCATAGCCACCACTGGGCCTCTAGAAGGCAGAGGTTAATTTCCAGAGAAAAGTGTATATGAACAATCAGAGCCTCCTCAGGCAGGTGGGTGGGAAAAACAGGACACTACAGTCAAGTACCAGCCAAGACCCAGCTGTGCAGTAATACTACAAGGATTGCAAGCAAGCAGAAGGAACGGTTCACCTGTATGGCCATGTCACGCCAAGACAGATCCAAGTCCACCTTCAGAAAACACAGGAAAGCATACCATGTTCTTGTCCTGCCTTGCTCTGACATGGCAGTAAAGGGGGACCTGACCTCCCAGCTGCCTCTGCTTTAGTCTTCTCCTTCCTCCCAGCTGCCTGGGACCCATCACTTACTTTATAACTTCATGTCTCTGACCCTCCTTATGCTGACACTAAGGAGCATTTTCTCTGCAAGCAAGGTCACAAAGATAAAGACTGAGCAGGACCCCAGTTTGAACTTCAGGATATGCCTACAGAAACTTCCTTTTTTTTTTTTTCTTGAGATTTTTATTGTTGTTGTTGTCATTGTTTTGAGACAAGATCTCACAATGTGTCCCTGGCTGGTCGTGAACTAACAGAGTCCCACCTGCCTCTGCCTCCCAAGGCTGAGATCAAAGGTGTGCGCCACCATGCTAGACAAGAAATACTTTGAGGGCTGGAGAGATGGCTCAGAGGTTAAGAGCACTGGCTGTTCTTCCAAAGGTCCTGAGTTCAATTCCCAGCAACCACATGGTGGCTCACAACCATCTACATTGAGATCTGGTGCCCGGGCATATATGTAGAGCAAATACTGTATACATAATAAATAAATAAATAAATAAATTAAAAAAAAAAAAGAAATACTTTGAAAGGCAGGAAGATCCTGGATGGGACTGTTCCAACCGGCAGGCAGGAGTGAGCTCTAATCACACCACAGAATGTTTTCCCAACACAACTTATCTCCACTTGGCTGTGAACTCCTTGTGGGTGGAGTCTGCAAGAAGCCCAAAAATAAAACAAAACAAAATGACTGAATGCCCGGCATAGGGAAGGAAGGCATGCATAAACTCATGCCAAGTGAGCCCTTCACAAACAGGCCAGTTGTGTTTTGGAATGGATGTTTTGGAAACACAAACTGCCGTTGCCTTCCACTCACTGCCCTGCAGCGCCTGCTTATTGTTCTAGCCGTTTCCTTTAAGTGCTGCCTGACTTTCTTTGTGGGAAAGACGGAAGTGGAGGTGCTTAGATGTAAAAACAGTAAAACTAGAATGAAAGGTTCTCAGGCTTGCTCAAGCAGAGCCCTAACCCCTATGGGATGTGGATGCCTATAGGTCTTCAGATCCATAGTAATCACATAGCAACGAAAAGAACAAGATTTAAGATCCCTGCACCCCACGCCACACCCTCAAAAAACTTCTCTGGTAACCGAAGTTCTCCATTGCTTGGATCAGTGTAAAACAAAGCCCCAAACCATAGGCAGTACTCGAGTGCTTTCTCACTCATGTGGCTTGATGTCACTCTTTAAAATCTTTCAAGATTTGCTTTATTTGCGCATATGCCTGTGTCTGCCACATATGTGCAGGTGCCTGCAGAGGCCAGAAGAGGGTGTAGGATCCCATAGAGCTTGAGTTAGATATAGGCTTTCGTAGGCTGCCTGATGGGTGCGAATCTGTACTCCAGTCCCCTGGAAGAGCAGCAAGTGTACTTAACCACTAAGCTGGGTTTCCAGACCAGTCTGGCTGTCACTCTTGATGGGGTATTTCTTTCTGATCTATACTACTGTTTTGCTTCAAATAAAGTTTCCGTGCTATTATTTTGCAAATGTGTGCATTGATACCAATGCTTTGAATAAGATGGAAGTACCGGGCCCAGACAGCAACATGTACCAATCCAAGTACCCACACGGCTGCAGGGAACGAGATCTCATGTCAGACCCAGAGCCAAGGGATTCTCAGCCTCATCTTGCTGCTGCATTCCAGAGGACAAAACCACCTGAGGCCCAAGAGAGTCGTGAGGGTTGAGAAGGAAGGAAGGTTGCTTGAAAGGCCTTTGTGAGGAGCCATGAACATGTGGCAGTGATGGCCTGTGGAAGTGACCTGTAAAAACACAGCAGGAAGGAGGTATGATGTCCAGAAATAACTCCCAGTCACTGAATGGAGAAGTTGTTTGAGTTGGAGTCACGGGGGCTCTCAACTAGGTTATCCATTCAGAGGCAGTGTAAGAAAACCTGGAGATGAAAAGACTAACCAGAGGCAGACAAGTGCCACCAGAGGGAGGGACCACAGAGGGCACAGAGAAGGCATCACTTCTGCCTGCCTCGGCCACCCTCCTTGATCCTATCATCTTGGGCAGAGCCTAGATGAAGGACTAGTAATGACATCTGGGTTAGCTGCCCAGGCCACTAGCATTAGTAAATGATACACGTGTGACATCGGCCAATTGTGATTTGTCAAGACAAAAATAAAAATGAAACAAAAATACTTTTGTTTAGCAATGACCTATATGATTTGTAAATATCCACCCTGGGCAATGATCCCTCAGAATTGTCTCATTCCAGGGTGAGGGAGCTGAGTTTTTGTATCTACCACTTCCTGTTCCTCCATAATCACAGGCTGTTCCTGAAGCGGCTGATTCACTAGCATTTGGGAGCCTGTGGGTGGGTTAGACTTACTCCCATGACTATAGGAAACCCTGGGACCTACAGATACAGGGGTTCCAGGATCTAGTCCAGAACCAGAACACAGAAGTGTGCTGAGGAGGGTTGAGGGCCCCAGGAGTATACTCGGAATCCCTGCCCAAAATGGGAGACACTTTTGCAGGCTCCTAGGGTCTGTCATTTCTTAGTTTTGGAAGCTGCTTGTTCTGCACTTCCTGTTTATTCACATATATTTATCTTTCTCAGGTCTCTGATGTGGTTGAAGACTAGATACTTATAGTCTCACAATTAAGTTTTATGTTATTTAGGAATTAAAAGGATGTTCTGGGTCTAAGAAGATTTTTTTTAAGTTGGTAATGCAAGTTAAGATGGAAACTGAGTTAGGTATAGAACTTTATAGAGGGAAAGATACACCTTAAATTTTTAAAACTTTTAAAAAGAGGACAGGAGGAATAAAGGGAAGAGGGTAGGATGGTGGGACTGGGAGGGAATGAGGGAGGGGGCTGTGATTGAGATGTAACTTGAAAAAATAAATAAATGTTAAAAAAAAAGAAGAAAGAAAGAGCATATTCTACATTCAAACAGTTGAAGGAGAGTTATTTGTGGGTTTGGGGCCTTAGGAAATGATGTTTGGGGAATTAGATACATTTAACACGCTTTAAATAATATAAGTGTATGCATGCATCAAGGTATGAATAGTAATGTGTACAATTTTTACATTTTCATGTAACAGTTAAAAATAAATTCAATTTTACAAAAACAAACAAACAAGCAAAGAACATACCATAAGCATGTTAAACCAGGAACTCAGGTGCCATGGCAAGGGCTCTGGGTTGCAAGTCCTGAGTGGTGACTGTTACATATCATTGTCCACATTGGGGCAGTAGTGTATAAGTAGGCCCAGGCCTGCTGATGCCCAGCTCTGTGAGCGCTGGAGGTGGCTCATTCCTTAGATGGAGAGGATCCTCCCAGCAGGTGGTCAGGCAAGTTCCTCTAGGCCTCCACCAAGCTTTTCAATATCAAATTTGGAAGGTGTGTGATTATAAGATACATAGCTCTGGGCTCCCCCCAGAAGGTACCATTAGATAGTGAGGCTGCACTCCCCCCTCCTGAGGTCACTGGCCAGCTGTGGACTGTCCAGACTTCCAGCCAGGCCTGGAGATGAGGATCAGAAGAAGTCGAGACAGGAGTGTGGATTCTAGGTGACCCAGGGCTACAGAAGGCACTGAACGCAGGCCCCTTTGTCATTGGGAGGTCAAAGCCTTCAGATTCAACAATGCAGCCAGGCAGAGGAGCCCAGGTCCTAAACAGTCCTTTCCATTGTGAAACCTGCCCAGAGTTGTCTTCAGCAATCACACAGCTCCAGATCTTTTTTGCCTGGCAGTTTTTGCCCCCTGGGGACACCTGTTCCACACCTCTCTGGTTCATTTCAACTTCAAAACCTCCCAGAAGCAACCACATTCTTCCCTAAATGTGTCCTCTCCCATCCCCCACCTGTACTCCGGTAACTCTCTTATCCCTCAGCCTGAACCACAGCACCAGCCACTTACAGGTGGTGGCAGATGCTACCAGCACTGGGCTGAGCTCAGCCAGAGGAACTCAACAGCTCCGCAGCTACCACAAGCTTCCACCCCATGGTCTTTGGCCCTGTTTCCCCGTGTGCGGCCAATGGACGTATGTAACTCCAGGTAGGCCTCAGGCAGTATTTACTGAAGGAGCGATTGAAGGAATTGTTTTAGAATGCTAACCCAGCAGAGAGTTACAGGGTACAGCAGTGGCCACGTCAACCAGGTGAGCCATCCAGGCTTGGAGAGGACACCCAGGGTATAGAAATAAGCCTGGGAGAAGCAAAGAGGAAAGCTATGGTGGGACAGCCTTGGACAGCCTTGGTGACTTGGCCCAACTTGAGGCTGTGCTAGGTGACCTGTAAGAGGAGACTCTGCCTGGTCGTGGTTTTTGTGAAACTTACCAATTTACTGCAAACAGTGGCAAGTGGCCTGGTGGTAGTGAGCAAGGCCTGGTACCAGCGCCAGCTGCACTTGTTACTCAGGCACAGCCCTGGCCTGCTGTTCTGTCAGAACAGAGGAAATGATGGGGGCTCACCTGAAGGCTAAATGAAGCTGTTAAGGTGGGACACTGACCCCATAGGACCGTGGCTGGGGAAAAGCAGGAAACTGCCCGCAACTCTCGTACTTAAGAGACTGAAACACAAGCTCTCGGCCAGCCTGGTCTTCAAAGTAAAACCCTATCTGTAAATAAATAAGCAAACGAGCTAACTAAAAAGGAAACCGAGAGTGGCTGGTATATAACAAACACTATCCATGACACTGCTGGTCACTGTCAAGGACCCTGAGCCCCCGGGAGGAAAGCTACCAGCTCGACTCTGACACACCCAGAGGCTTGATCATTGGCTCCCTCCCTTGTGAGCTATAAAGGGTGTTGCAGAGTCCAGAAAAGGGCAGGACACTCTAGGGAAAGCTATTGTCAGCCAGGGCTCCAGGGAGATTATGTGTATTAAATGCATTTTTAACTTAGGCCAGGTTTGGCTGTGGATGAGTTGATGGGGATGCAGCCTGTCACAAGTTGAGGAGCATTGTGTCACCCAAGTGTGAAGTAGAAAACTGAACAACTGAGACCTGGTTATCATTCTCATCTCTAGGATCAGTGCCAGTTCAAGGTCTTGTTCTCCATTCCAAAGCTGGGGGACTTAATTAAGATCATACACACTGTGCCAGGCCTGGTGGCTCACGCTTGTAGTTCCAGAGCTCAGAGGTCAGGGAGATTTTTTAGTATGAAGTCACATGGGCTACACACAGAGAGGCCCTACTCAAAATACTAAACACGCACACACCTGCACTTCTACCAGAAAGCAAGCCGGAGCCTCTCTCAGTGAACTCATATCCCCTATGCTTACTCCAAACTCACCAGAACAAGAGGCCCAAGCTCCTGGGTTCTGGGAGGGGGGTAACGTTGGAGCTGCCTACCTTGGTGGCTTGGACCTTCTCTTCCCTACACCTCTAAATTCGCCCTCCTCTCTTTAAGAGTAAAGGCCAAACCTAAGAAACCAAGGAGAAGGTCTAGATCTAACTCCTGGGTATTCTTAGGCAGTTTGCTTGCCATGCCTTGGCCAGTCCCACCCTTTATTGAAAAATACACCACCTTGGCTAGTGTGACTGTCCTCAGAAGGGAACTGTAGATAGGAAATGTGGGGCTGTGTGAGCTCTGACATGTTGCATCCCAGAGAAGAATGTTACCCTGGTTTAGAGTCAGAGACAAAACAAACACTTGGATTAAAAAATACAAATGATAAGCCGGGCGGTGGTGGCGCATGCCTTTAATCCCAGCACTTGGGAGGCAGAGGCAGGCAGATCTCTGTGAGTTCAAGGCCAGCCTGGTCTACAAAGCGAGTCCAGGACAGCCAGAGCTGTTATATGGAGAAACCCTGTCTCGAAAAACCAAAGAAAAAAATACAAATGATGCATATATGAAATTTATTAATATACAAAGAGCTCTAATCAATATGCAAAAGAATCCAGGGAAAATGAGAAATCAAAATGAACTGCCAAATCATAAGCCAAGAAACCCAAATCGTCACAAACATATTACATAATAATATTCATTAACTTACCACTTACTTAGAGACAAGGACATGTTAGCATTTTACAAGGCAGATACTTTTGAGTCCTCGAGTCCAACTAACAAAGCAAGGACCATTGCTATCTTCATTTCAGAGGTGGAGGGACTGAAGTCCAGAGACATTCAGTAACTTACCCTATATTGCACACCTTAGGAGTCACCAGAGAAAAAGCCTTGTTCAGACAGTCAGACAGAACACCACCTCACTCTCTCACAGTGAAAGCCTTGCAGGAAGCATCCCCCCCCTTTTTTTTTTGACTTGTCAAATTGCCAAAATATTAAAGTCTGGTAGCACACAGTCAAATGTGGGTGTGAAAATGAGCATTTTCAGGCATTCCAAATAAAAATCTTTTTGAAAAGTAATATGCCGATGTGTCATTTGATGAAAAAGTTACTCTGAACATAGTTTTACACATACCCATAACATTCTGTACAGTGACACTCACTTTACATAGCTATGTAACAACTAAGAATAAATAGGTGAGAAATAAACCTCTCATACTTTGCTAGTGGGAATACAAATTTGGGTGGTGGCTGTGAGAGAGAACTTTGACTTGGAGTTTCTTCCAGTGCTAGAGCCTAGTCTTACCACTCAATCCAGCAAGAGGTAGGGAAGGGGGGTGGGGAGCGGGATGTGATGGTGTAAAGCACACCCCTAAGAATTTATCCAACTGGGCTGGACTTTTGTTCCAGATGTATAATGTTTATAGAAGCTTTACTTATAAAGTCCGAACATAACAGCAAACAAGACATCCTTCCGCAGGATCGACAAACTCTGTCCATCCATAATGGAATACTATTCAGCAATAAAAAGAAGTGAGCCTACTGAAAGATTTCAGAGGCGGATTCAAGAAGGACACTGAGACGATTACTGGGGAGTACAGAGTTTATGATAAAAGTTATTAATTTGTGTACAGTCAGGCAGAGAGGCAACAGCCATGGTGGGAGCTCCAAGGAGAGCTCAGGCCCAGCCCAAGAGACAGGCATCATGGAAGGGTCTCTGAAGAGAAGAATCATAGCCCGCACGGCAACAGTGAGAGTTTGTTTCTGAGGATGGGAAGGTTTCACAGCACAAACCAGGCTCTCTGATGTCTAGTCAAGAGGTAGGGAAGGGGGGTGGGGAGTGGGATGTGTTGGTGTAAAGTCATTTCCCAGGTGAGAAAATCTGGCACTACGAAGTCCTGTAGCAAGGCAGTCACAGCTAATGTCTGTGAAGGGGACCAGTCAGTATCTGTGAAAAGGAGGAGCTGCCACAAGGTGGCCTCAAAGCAGTTGGATGGTAGCCTTAGATAAGCCATGAAGACACGGGGGAAACTTAACTCCATCTCACTAGGAGAGGGAAGACAGTCTGAAAAGGCTGCATGTCACCTGAGTCCCACTAGACGACATTCTGAAAAGTTCAAAACCACAGATGTCATAAAAGAGATCACTAGTTACCAGGTCAGAAGACAAGAGACCAACATTACATACTATTGTCTCCTTCTTCTAAGAGTTAATGCAACTGGGCCTGTCAATCACCTGGCCAGAATTCCCTCCCCTCACCCTGACCCCAGGCCAACTTCCCTCCCCAGGTGAGGAGAAGACTAAAATTATCCCTTTAGTGAGATGATGTGCTTGTCCCTCCCAGAAGCCCCTCCCTCAGGGCAGATGCTTGCAGAATGTCTATCATCCAGCAACTTTAGACCCTGCTTGTGCTTCTGAGTTACTCATAAAAACATTTCCTCTTTCTTTTATTTCTTTTTCTTTCAGATGCTGGACAAGGCCTAGGTATGAGTTCTCGGACACTCTAGGCTTTCTCCCTCTCTCTCTCTCTGAAACTGTCCCTCCTACTTCTGCCATGCAGCGGTTAGTCAGCCAGGTGGCCACTTACTGATTTTCGCAGCAAAACATGCTGGCTCAACTCAGCCAGTGTGAGCTTCAGTCTTCCCCTTCTCCATCTCCCTCCTCCTGGCAACTGCTCAGCCTTATAGCTTTCCTGCCATTTATTTCCCCTCCTTGCAAATTCTAGTAAAACTGTCCTCAAATTTCCTCCTTAGTCCGTTTTTAAATCATTGTACGAACCAGATCAAGAACCCAATTTTCAATCTTCCAGTGTGTGCCAATATCTTCTTGTGGCAGACTTGGATGAGAGTACGATGCCTGGAAGTGCAGCAGCTATCATGTGACCATGAGGTCAGCCCTCACTGAGACCCTAAAGATGGCAGAGCAGATACCTGGAAAGAACTTGACTCCTTGATATCTGTGTTGAGCCACAGAACCAACCCTGGAACCAGAGACCTCCTGAATTCTTAAGTGGGAAGGAAACATTCTAACTGTCCAGGTAAACTTTCGGTTCACAATTCCGTTACTCACAGCTGAGAGATCCTAAGACCTCAGAGATGCTGTGTGAACTGGAGTGGGACCAGTGCTTGTCTGGACAGTCAATCCCTCGCCCCTCACTTAGAGAAGCCAGGGCACCTGCTTACATCCTACTTTCATTTCCTTCCCATGCACGCCCTTCAGTACCACTTCCTCTGTGAAATCCCTCTGTAAGAAGCAGGCTCTCTCTAGGCTCTTGTTACACTTTGGTCCCCAGACAGCCTGGAGCTCCAGGTAGAGATGCTGCCTCCCCACAAGGAGCTTTAGGCCCTAGTCCATCTCTTCCAGTCACCACCAGTGGTGGCTCACCTTTGCATCCAGCCTACTCCCATTCTATCCCTCTGGTCTCTTCTGCCAGACATGGCCAGAACGGGGACAATCCTAACCATCAAAACCCTTCCCTCAGGCCTGGGGAGACCTTCTTGGGTGAGACAACATCTGAGGCATGAAATGTAAGACAAAGGAAACTAACACGAGCACTGGTTAGGTGGGAAGGACAAGATCCCCACGCAGGCCCTCACACGTAGAGTCCAGCTGGAGCGAAAGTTTTTAAGGAGAATGAGTTCTGTCTGCTGTTCCAACGGTGCCTTGAGCTGTTGCCCTGGCTCTGCCATCCCTATCTTTGTCTTCTCTGGACCTTGTGGTCCAGATGGAACAAAAGCCCCACAGGAAAGGAGTGCAGTGTTAGAAATGGACGTTGCCGTGACATTACTGCCTGCCCACATGGCCATTCCAGCAGCCATGGGAGATTCACCTTCATGGTGAAACTGAACTTAGTTGATACTTCCCTCCACCCACTAGGGGCCCCACCCAGTAGCCAGCTCTCATGCTGTGCCCCATCTTCCCACTAGGGGGCATCTGGTCACCCTGCTGACAATGTGCAGCAGCCACAGCATGTCCTGGAAAGCCAGCTTCTGCTCTAAGCCCCAGTCCTAGAGCAGGAGGGAACTAAGGGGACTCAAGACCCTGGACCTGGAAATCACGCAGTGGCTGGGAACCAACCACACAAGCATGCCAAAAGACTATGCAATTAAGAAGAGTACTGTTTTAATATAACATTTTAAAACCAAAGCTACCGAAAAAAGTAAATGGTAAAATATATGGTCTCCCATAAAGCATTGCTCTGCACTATTCCTAGGTCAGCGACTTGGGACCACATTCCTAGTCCCTGCCCTTTCCCAAGGAGAGTCCACGACAAGAAGAATGTGCCACACACAGTGAGTTTAGGAATGGAAATCCACACAAGAACCTTTGCCCTCCTTCAGTACCCCCCCCCCCCCGTTCTACGGTAAGAAAACCAGAAACTCCTCCAAAGTAATGAATGCATCCAGGAAGCTTACATACAAAATGCCATCCACGACCATAGTCTTCCCAGACCTTCATTTAAAACCGAGCAAAGAAAGAAGGAACGGGGGCAGACAGCTATAGCGGAGGGCCAAGAGGCAGGACAGAAGGTAAGAAGGCAATACTCTCTTTCCTCCTGGGCTCCAGCACCCCAGGTTAGCTCTAGGGGAAGCATAGGGACAGTTCCGGACCTACAGAGGCTCCTTGCTTCAGCCCTGCACAGGTCTAGGAGGCAGATGTAGACAGTTGGTGTCAAAATCAGAAATCTTCTGATCCAGTCTCTAGACCTGACTTCCTGGACATGAACCCGGTTCTACACAGGAAAGGCACAAGGGAAGGACAGTGTTATTGGGTCCACCGCCCCTCCCCCGAAGAGGCTTAAACCACACCCAAAACTAATTACAGGCTAAGCAAGAGATGACCCACATTAAGCCAACAAGTGTGCCCACCAAACCTAGGACTCATGGGATGCCCTTCTAGCCTGATCTGAGTCCTTGCATTCACTCAGCAGGACCACTGACAATCAATTTCTTCTTCAATTTCTATTGCCCAAAGCAAAGGAAACCCAGCAGAGCAACCCCATTGAGGGCTCCCTGTCTGAGGACCTGCTCAAAAACTGTTTTGTAAACTCAGTCTTTTAGTGTGTCCAAAGGGAAACAAAATAGGAGAAGGGGAAGGGCCTAGGCCCCAAAAAATCAAGGACACTGAAATCCAGACTAAGCCATGGCCTAGGGGTAATATTCCAGGCTATGGGAAGAGAAAGACTGAGGTTTGGAGTGACAGGACCAAGGCAAGACAGACCCGGATGTAAACTGAAGGATGCTCCAGGGACAAGGATATTGGAACAGTGGAGAGACAAAGTATTCTAGGGACAAGAGAAATTGAGACAGAAAAGAGGAAGAGATGCTGGAGAAAGAATATCTAGAGGAGAGGAGAGGAGTCCAGCTTGCCCACAGCTGTACAGACATGATGGGGGGAAAAAAAAAGGCACACTAGGTCTTTTTCCAGAAAGATGCTGTGAAATGAAAAGTCCCCAGCCAGGACAGACTAGGCAAGTCTGTGGGCACCTTAAAACTGAACACACTTCACAGCCCAAGCTTCATCACCCCAAATTCAAATTCTCTCCTCATAAAGTAAGGCCATGAAAGATGGATTTTAGGATTATCTGTTGGAAGAGTGCATGTTGCAGGGCCTGGACCTGCCTCCTTGAGGCACTGTCTCTGGCTGTCAGCGAGGGGGAGGGTGGCCCATGATTCAGCATGAATCCTGCAGGGTCACTGCTCAAGGATACCCAGCTGTTGCAGTTAGAGTCAGACACTGCCCATCTGCCTCAATCCGGTCAGTCTGTGCCTCTTCCGTTTGGCTTAGTTTTTTAACATCTTCAACTTTTCCAGGGGGCCCTTAGCTCTCTCTGTGACCACAACACCAGCACCAATCCCATTCTCCGAGGCCTGCAGGTCAGCATGGTTCCCAGGTCCTTCTAGGAATCTCCTCCAAAACAGAGGAGCAAACTATAGGACGTCTCTAAAGAGCAGATATTAAGGAGGCTCCTTCCTGACCCTCAGGGTCACCGTCCAGTTTAGGGAGCCTGTGCTGAGAACAGTAATCTTAGGGGATAGGGGCTAAGTAGGTGGTATGCCAAGGCTAAGGGTGGAGCTGGCTTCTGTTCCCCAAAGAACGAGAAGGTAGAGTAAGCACATCTTAGCTTGCTGATCTCAAACTTCTAGAAACTTGTGTCAAACAGAAGCAGTAAGATAGGGGGTGGGGGTGGGGAAGAGGCTGTGCTGCTGAGTGAACCCTGTTAGGCCACACCAGCCCCTTTCTATGTTGAAGAAGAGGGTCCTGGAACTGGATTTAGGTGATGCTGGTTTTAACAAATATGCCTTGAATGGCTCCCCCATGATGTCTGTGTGCATTGTGGGGGAGGAGGTGGGGACCATGACAACAGAGTAATCCAGGGCCACACTTCAGACTCCACAGGGGCCCTTCCCTGCCTGACGAGTTGGATGAGAACTCATAAAGGACTAGTCATAGCTCCAGATGACAAAACTGGGCCGGGCCAAAGTGACAAACGAGAAGGGACGCAACATGGACAGATGCCAAGCCTCATCTTTAATCAAGGTCACCTAGCAGGTACACCAGTGCAGCAGAATTGCCTCCAAATAGTATCCAGAGGAAAGGATCAGGCAGTGTGTGGACCACAGGCTGCACATACTGGGTGATGGACAGAGGCAGGCACAAATGCACCTGCCTGTGAGTACACAGCACTCCCTTTGGGACAGAACCCAGGGCTCAATACAGAGGCTACTCCAAGGTTCCTGGAATTCCCAAGCCTGCATACCTAAAAGCAAAAATGCCTAGGGTCTACTGTCCACCCTCGGAGACCCAGGGCTCTGCCGTGGGATCTAGATTGGCCTCAAGTCACATCCTTGCTTGCCTTCTGTCCTTCCCTACCTTGTTCTCCTCACCTCATCAGACTAGTATGGAGGGGATCTCCTCCTCTGAGAGGAGGAACTATGATTTCAGAGGTTCCCAACCAGATGGGGTATAGCACCCCCAGGGTACAAAACTGGGGGTGAAGAACCTGGGGTGAGGCTCTGAAGGAGGAACTCTAAGGGAATGCAACGTGGACTATGGTGGTAGCCAAGTTGGCAGGGAAAGAGCTACCAGCCCCACCCTGTTGCCTGAAACACCAGGCAACACCAGGGTATAAGACCAGCACTAACTGGAGCCAGGTGCTTTGCCTGGGTTACGAAACTTCATTCTCACAAGCCAAAACTGAAGTGCTGCTTCCACCCCATTTTAGAGCTGAAGAAACTCCAGGTCTTCAGGACTGGTGCCTTGCCCAAGATTTTATGAACACCAATGTGAATTGAGAGTTCAAATCCCAGCTCTATCCACCTAGGCTGCATTGGCCCACGCCAAGCCCAAAGCATTAGGACCTACATGGGGAGGGTCCACCTTGGCCACTGTCAAATAATAATCTAACAGAGGAGTGACATCACAGTGGAAGAGGCCTCTTTTCAGTGTCCCACCTTCCCCAGCACTGTGACTGCCAGCAAGTAAAGAGACACTTGAAATAGTTCCCTAAGAGAGTGATGGCAGCTTGGAACCAGACTGGTGGACACTCCTGGGTGTTGCCCACAGAAAGGCAGTCCCACAGGCGGTGAGCTCCAGGAAGCCAGACTTCAGCTGCTGAAGGCCCAGAGCACCCAAGAAGAAGAATGAATAGACAAAGGGGAGTGGTCCCAGAAGACAGAGGGAGGAACCTGCCTAGGACTTGGAACCCTTGGACTTTAGGGTTTATGCCTCAGAGGACAGAATTTACCAGAACAAAGGAAACAAGACTAGTCATGCTCAATGACCCCTTTTTGCCAAGGCCTGTCAAAGCTCTGATCTCCCAACTTGTATTTCATTTTTAATTCAAAAGTAAGACAAACATAGATGTTGAAATCCACCACCTCCAAAAGGAGCCCCAAACGTGCAGCTAGAGATCCAGAGTCCAAGAGCAGAAGTCTATAAGTGAAGTCAGTGACCATATTCAACACCCCTGGTTGAACACCCCTCCTTACCCAGGAGGGGGCCTGATAGGGAGCAGGTATGGGTCCAACAGAAATTAAGTCACAGGTACCACAGGCAGACCTGAGAGCAGAGGCTGCACAGCTCAGCTAGTGGGTATTCTAGGGGCTCCAACCAACACACAGGCTATGCTGGGTACCAGCACCATCATCCAAATGTTCATCAGTCAGGATGAAGCTGAGTGGCTGGCCGGTCTGTCCTGACCTACAGTGGGCCCAGCCTGGCTTTCATCTGGGTACCAGGTGAAGCATGGGAAATGCCCAACTATGAACTTGAGATCCACATGTGGCAAAGGAGAAGGTCTTTGTGCAGTAGGTTGCTCTGTTACCAGGACAGCCCTTCATGTGGACCTCCTGAGACTGCCCACCCACCCTTGCTTGACCCAGAAAGTGACCTTATCCTCGTCCTGCCCCAAATGAAGGGATCTTGGCCTTCCCTCTCACGGAACAGATTGCACACATGGGTGTGGGACTCTGCCCTCATCTGCAGATCCCATAATGTTTGCCACCAGCAACCAAGCCAGCCTCCCAGCTGATGATGGGATGGCACCTGACCAACAGTGCTTCACCATATTCCAGCAGAACAGACATCTCCAAGCTGTCCCTGCTCCTCCCTTTGGCCCAGGCCCTCTGTGTCAATATCCTTCTCAGCTATGGCCCTGTGTGAAGAAGAGACCATTGCCCCATGCCTCCACAGCCATTTTCTCACTCACTCCTATTCAGGCTCCAAGGCTGGGCTGCTAGTGGCCGTGTATGAAGAAGACAAGGTGACCATATGCCATACAGCAGAGCAGGAGGTACTTGCCTTGTGTCACACAAATATCCAGACATGCCCAGGCCTTTAATGGGTGTACTTGATCACTGAGGAAGACATAGTATCAGTACCACTACCCTATTATGAGGCTTCTCACCTGAAGCCAGCCCATCTCACCTTGTTTCTTTCACCCACTGATATGCCATTCCGGCTCCAAGCCAAAGACCTTTGTTACAGTTTCCCTACTTCAGTGATCAGCAGGATCTTGCTGATGGGTCAGATAAGCCATCTTTCAGGCCGTAGGGTCCCAGGAGTGCCCTATGTACAACCTATTAGAGTTTCAATCCTATAAGAACAGGGCCAATTCTACTATACCTGAAGCTATCTCACATGTATGACTTGAGGGGCTCTATCCTGGGAGCCTAGGATCTTCAACACACTACCCCCATCCTCCTGACTCTTGAGAAGCCCTTAGGTAATTCCTAATCTACTGCCCCCCCCCCCCCGCACTGCCCAACCCACGCTAGGGCATTGCTAACACAAACAGGCCATCTTTAACCCTGATGTTCACAGCCTCTTAGCTCTAGCCATTTCCTACCAGGTGGGAACCTCAAACACAGCACCCTGCTCCCCAAAGCCAGGTTCCCTCGCAGAAGAACTGCACCAGCTAGGATTAAAGTCTATGGAGGTGGGGTGAGAATGGCACCTCTTCCAGCACTGCAACACATCTGGGGACAGGTGGGCACTTGTTCTCCACTTCCTGAGCCAGGAAGCCTGGCACAGTGACCTGCAAGGGCAGGCTTTTGGAAATCCCCTCCAAGTGAGACAAGCAACCCTTCTGTAATGGTCAGGTCCCTGCACTCTATGGGCAGAGGCTGTGTCTCATTCCTCACACATCCACGGGTCCTGGAAGACAATGTGCACTCCGTTAGTCCTTCCTGTCCCCAGCAGCACTGAGGTGGCCCAGGTGTATGTTGCAGGCCATCACCAGAGATGAACTAGCCCTGGCTCTGAGCCTTTCACACTGTATTGAACTGCCTACCTCGGACCTCATCAGCTAGATCTGTGCCAAACTTCTGCTGTGACATGTGGAAAGCAGGGTAAAGAGGTGAGACTTCACATGCACAGGATAGGATATGCAGGAGGCCCCACCAATGTCAGACCTCTGAAGACTGAAGCAATCCCTGCCACCCGGGCCTCCTGCGTAATGTAAAAATTCATTATTTCCTAGCAATGCTATTAAAAATGAAACCACCAAGAGTCCCAGAGGAGTGACAGCAAAGGTCTGTGGACAAACTAAACAAGAGGCTAAGTACTTTTACAGGGAAGAAATCAAGATTTTTCTTATGTGCATTGCAAAATCCCAATCCCAAAGTTCAGAGCCCAGAACGGACGGAGAAGTGACTCTTGGGAATCAAGCCCTTAAAAGATAGCCCAGCTGCATGGAACAGCAAGTCCAAGGCTGGTGTTCAAGTGAGAGGGTGGGTTCTGGTGACATGGAGTCTCCACTGTGCCTATGAGTGGCCTCGGACCAAGTCTGGAGTCATGGCCAGTTTCAGGGTCACAATTCTTCATTCTGGGGCGGCTCCAGAGCAGCCACAGCAGCTGGGACGGCGCAGTGACTGCATGACGGCCCGCAGAGGACCCCTCCGGCCCTCTGTAGACAGGCTGTCCTCACTGGCTGGTGCCTGCTGCAGCTGCTCAAACTGCATCTCCAGGTGCTTCTGGATGGCAATGCCAAGCACCTCAGGGTCCACCGAGGCCCCGTACACCTCCCACGTCATGCCCTCAGCATCCCACCGCACATCCCTCACAGGTGACGAAGCCTCTTCCAGACTCGACCCCAGAATTACCTCTGGGAATATGTTCAGGGTCTCAGGTGCTTCCAGGGATGGGCTGGTAGCCACAGCCTTGCAGGCTGCCGCTGGAGCTGCCTGAACCCCAGCATCCTGGGCTGATGCCACACCCAGGGCCAAATCAGTGGCTGAGGTCATGGTCCACACATCTTTGGTTCTGGAGCCAGACTCCATGGCTAGCCCTGGAGGACCCCAAGGGTGGACACAGCAGTGAGGGTGTCCAGAAATCCTCCCAGGCAACTTACAGTGGAATTTCACCCCACACTGGGCCTGCAAGCCAGACTCACTCACTGATGCCACCAATTTGGGAAAGGCCAGGACACCTGTGGCAGGCAGGGCATGGCAGCAGCCACCAGCTGCAGCCTCCCTCACGGTGCAGAGCACAGCTGCTGGGGGCAGAGCATGGCAGGAAGTGGTAGATGGCTGCCCAGTCGCTTCGGGTCCAGCCTGGGGACTGCTGATGAGACCAGTTGAGCTTTCCAGGTCTACAGTTGGCACCCACACCTGACTCTCCTCCAACATGCAGGCTGATTTAGAAGTCCCATCCTCTGGAGCTGGGCTACTTTGCAGAACTGCAGGGGTCTGGCCCCCTTGGCCAGCAACACTGCCAGGCTGCAGCCGAGACCTGTGGACAGGTGAGCTGCCAAGGGCGGAGCAGCTGAGGCTGGCCTTCTGAACACTGCCATGACCCTGGGCCTGGGTACTATGGACCAAGTCTGAGTGGCTCCTCTGCACAGCTGCCACGCCGGGAGCCCGTAGGCGACACAGGTCACCGATGCCCATGGTAGACACATTGCCAACAGTGCTGCTCCTCCAGTGGCCTACGGCACCAGCTTGTGACAGAGGGCTTGAGGTCTGTACTTGTTCCGTGCTCTCAGTCTGGCACCCCTGTTCCTCCAAGGTCCGGGGACTAGTGCTGGCCTCACTGTGCTGTGCCTGCCATACAGTGCTGCTGGCACGCTTGCGCAGCTCTGGCCTCTGCTCCCGGCCCTCACACAGCAAGCTGGAAGAACTCTGGGACAGGGGTGGTGAGCGGGCACCTGGTTCAGGGTGGCTCGAACTCATGGCTGCCTACAAGAGAGAAGAGGGAAGTGGGTGAAGCCAAGTTGGGTGCTGGCCCCTCAGGTGCAACTTCCAGCTTTGGTCCCAGCCTGCCTGCCTGGTTGATCAGAACCATAGCTGTCAGAGACAAGATGCATATCAAACACTTCAAATCAAGACTTCCCATGTGATGCACAGATAACACTGAAAATATCTAATAATCACTACCCCCAGGAATAGGCCCTGGAGACCACCACTCTGCCAGTAATTTACCATACTTATGAGATAGGTGTGAGTGTTGGGAGGAACCCAGGGGAAAGGCCAAGTGGGCTGGGGCCCAAAAATGGGCATGTGCCATCATGAGGAGAGTTTTGGGAAGACAGTGCTCAGTCAATGAGCACAGAAAGACTGCAGATTTTAACAGCCAGCACAGCTGAGTACTCCTGGGACTGGCAGCATCCACTTTAATAGGGACTGGGGCCTCCTGGGTACAGAGTGGGGGCTCAGAAGGTTTGTGGGATGAGGACACAATGAATACTGGGAATGCTGAGAAGTTCCCTGGTTCTTTTCGTGCCCTTCTCCCATCCTCTGCAGCCTGACCTGCTGGACCTTGACTGTCTCAGATTGTCTTGTCAGGTTCCTGACTCTCACCCTACCTGTAGGAAAGGGAGACATCGCGACCAGCCCTGAATGCTGGGGGCCTCACTCAGCACTTGTTCATTCATCTGCAGCCATTTCCTGAGCCCCTGCTGAATGCTGCACTGCTCTGCAGCGGGGAACGTGGGAATCATTTAGCTTTGGCTGTGTGCCTGGGGATGACCATCCAGCAGTCAGGGGGAAAAAGCCCAATGGTAAAACTGAGACACACCCTCTGCAAATAGTCAGCTCTCTCTTCCCAGTCTGCCTACTCCAGCACAAAACCCACAACCCCCAGAGCTGCCTAAACTCTCAACACAACCCCTTCCCACCCTAACACCTCCTCCTGAGAACATTTCCCAGCTGGCTGGCCCACCTAAGGTGCCTCCTACCCTGGGTCAGCATCATGGGACCCCAGACAGAACAGTCTGGATGACCCTGTGCCCCCCTCCCCTTCCCCTGAAGTTAGAGTCAGGACTACTGCCTGTTCCTTAAAGTCAGGTTAGTACCTTGCCCTGACATGCAGCTGGCATTCAACTGCTGCATGGCTGACAGAGAGAATGAACTTAAAAACAAGGCCACGGAGTAGTGGGCCAAGTGCCCAGAACTCAATCCGAGGAAAGGCCTTCCAAGACAAAGAACTCACAGGGGTGGTAGGGGGGACTTTCTGGAGAATTCTCACAGAAACCAAGGTTGGGAAGAGAGGGAGACGGTGCCCCAAAGAAGGAACAGGTGGTCAGGTGACACAGGAAAGTGACAGGTAGGCTGGGACATAGGCAGGGCCAGCAGGTGAGGGTAACTGGGCCAGGCCAGCCCTGGTCAAATGGGGAAGATCGCCCAGGGACTCCCTCCCTGGTGGGATGGGCTGAAGAGGCACGGCAGATAGAGAAGGCAACAGTTTTGGTTTAGGCAATCCCAATCCTCCCCACCTACCTGTGGCTGATAAAGACTGACAGGAAACCAACCACCCTGGCCAAGAGCAAGTCCACCCAAAACAGAATGTGGCAAGGGCTCGAGAACTCCATTTCTGACACAGGGAGTTTCTCCCTGCCTTGAGTCAGGCAAGAAGTGAGCGTTTTGAAACCTAAGGGCAGAGTCGTCCAGTACAACTGCCTGCTTTGATGGAAAGGCTGAACCTTCTCCTGTCCAGTGTGATGGGCACTAGTCACACCTGTCAGACAAATACTGTGACCAAGTAACTGAATTTCTGATAAATAATTTAAATAACTGGCCACGTGTGGCTAATGGTCACTGTACTGGGCCATGCCACTCCGGAGTGTCCCATCCCAGCTGTTCCCTGTGTCCAAAGCCAGACTCTAGCTCACTACTGACTGCCCTCACTCAAGGAGCATTAACAGCAACAATCAAGTGAAAGGACTAAAGCTAATGGCAGTTACAATGATGGCCACGGCAGCTTTAAGTGCCGCAGGCTTGGGCCACATCCTGTCTCATTCCACTGTCACAGCAGCAACCTCGTGATGTAATTCATCATCCCCATTCTACATGAGGTCACGGCTCAGAAGCTACTAAGTGGTCTGACCAAGGGCACACAGCCAGGCACCCACTCCTTCAGGAATCAAGCCCATGAGGATACGAGGTCTTCTGCCCCTCGGAACAGTGTCCAGATCTCTGACCTGACGTCTGCAATCACCTGGAGTTCAGGTACCCATCCCTGCCTCTGTCACTCCTGTTGGTGTTCATGGCAAGCCAATGGAACAAATGAGTGGGAGCAATGCTTGACCCCCACCCACGCGCCTCACTGGACTCTTAGGCTGCATGGAATAAGGAAGACAGAAAGACACCTACAGATTGAAAGTCCTGTGGGTATGAAGTTATCCTTTGCAGGAGACAACCACCCAGCCATGTGGTCTAAGAGCCCTGAGGAAACCCCATCAGATAAACCCACACAGCCCTGGGGTGAGACCCATTACTTTGGATCCCCTTAGGGAACACAAAGTACATGAATAACATGCCAGTCCCCTGGCTCACAGAAGAAATAGGTGGGACAAGACTGAGGGAACCCCAAACCCCACCAAGACCTAATGAGAAGCCATTAGCAAGGAGAATATAGTTGCACCTGCTTCCCTAAATACTACCCAGTGCCTAGAGCTAGCCATCCCCTGGAGACCAGTGACCACAGGGACCCCAGAGGGAAGCTCTGCATCTATTGGTTACCTTCTCTACTCTACAACACTCAGTCCTGGAGCAATTTAAAAAACAAACAAACATCAAAGAACCCACAGCCGCAAATGGCTAACCTAAAACCTCACCAGTGTGTCCATCACCCTCAAATGCAGCAGTCAATGGCACTTGGAATTTAAAATCTCAGCTCTTTTGCAGAAACTTCCAGACTAGCTCAGCCAAAGCGATCCATTTGGTCTGAGGCTCCAATACTTTCACCAGCCCAGGAATCTAGGCCTTAGGATATGCCCAGTAGGATGACCAAGGTGCCCAACTCAGGTCACACTGTGACATGTATGTAAATCCTCTCTTGCTACATGCAACACGCATTTGGATGGCCTTATCAGCCCTAGGGAAGGAGGGCTCCAAGGGAAGCAATTCTAGGTAACCCCTGGGAGGGGAGGTTTCCCCTGCTTCCTGCTGAGAAGATGGACTCCCAGGGTGAGGAGGAAAGAGCAGGCCCTGCTGCCAATAGTAACTCTTCTTCCTGTTGCGTATCTATTCCTAGGTTTCTTTGAGCCTCACTCTCCAATCTACAAAACTGAAGTTAAGCCCTCCCCCACTAGGTGCTGTGAATGCTGAGCAAATGGCATGAGGTAGCCATCTTTTGAGACCACAGTTTGTAGGAACCAGCACTGGGAAAGTGCTAAATGATAACCTTTCAGGAAGCTACCAAGATGCCCCAGAGGTAAGCTTCTCTTCCAGTTCCTGCTACCTTCATCTTATGCTGTGACAACCAGTTTCCCCAGTTCCCACACCACCACATTTAGTTTCCCGGGGCCTATTTTAAACCTTCATCTGGTAGGCTATGCATGCACACAGGGCTGAGGTGTATATGCCACGTACTAGAAAGGCACGTTGCAGTCATGGGCAGGTTCTAGTTTTACCCAAAAGAGATCCTGGGGTGGGGCTGGTGAGATGGCTCAGTGGTTAAGGGCACATACTGCTCTTACAGAGAATCTAAGTTTGGTGGTTCCCATCACTCATCCTGGGTGGCTCTCAACTACCTGCAACTTCAGCTCCAAAGGATCAGATGTCCCTGGTCTTCAGAGACACCCATATTCACATGCACATGCCCACACACAGATACTCTCTCCTGAGAAGACGTTTTAGCATAACATAACAGGCAGACATAGAAGGTCTCCGAGGGCCTTAGTGTTGAGTGATACACCGATGCTTTCTCCTGCCTCGTTTAGTGCAAAAGTTGTAATGGCTGTGGCTGAGGCCATGTGGTCACTGTTGGACTATCTTCAGGTTCTACTGTCAACAGCTAAAAACTCAACCCCTCTCACATGCAGCAAGTACCAATGTCATTTTGAAGAATCATCCCCAGACTTTCAGAAACTTACAGAACAGCTCAGCCTGAGACTGTTGGCTCCACTTGGTTTAGAAGTCCTGATTCTCACCCCGCCTGAGAAGCCCAGACCTTTGGGGTGGAACCAGGAAGGCGTCTAAGGGCCCCATCTTGGACCACACTAACTCATCCATGTAAGGAGTCTCCTCTGAAGCAGCAGGTGCTTAGATGACAACCTCTGTACCCAGAAACCCACAGATGGAAAAGTAAGTCCACAAAGGAGGCATCAGGGTGGTGAGGGGAGAACCAGGACTGGTCATTGTGTTAAGATAAAGTAAGTTATTCAAGGACCAGGTAGGGATACTCCCTACAAATCCCTCAAATCCCTTGTATGGAAGGGTGTGGCCACCTACAGCAGGAGGTTTGATCCATCCCAGAGCAAATAAAGGGCCTAACAGGGACATTCAAAGCTGAATGGAGAATGCAGCAGGGAGAGTTCCTAAAAAGGGGAATGAGGTGGTTCAGAGGATAAAACCAGCCCCTCATAGCCTCTAGCCTCCTGGAGATGACAGGGAAGTGTCAGGAAGGGGTCCATGTGGGCAACAACCTCCATGATGCCACCCTGCTCAAATCTAAACCCCAGAGTCCCAGAGCCTGAGCCTGAGCCCTCTGAAGATTTGTTCATGTCCTTCGAGGTGCTTCTATTGGGCTGAATAAGTCTGGTAGGTCAGCTGCAACAGAATGAAAACAGCCCAGGTGGCCACTGTGATCCTACCTGCACTCCCTACCACTTTGCCCCAGTATGGGCACACGCCTCACTGTGGTCACCCCAAAGGCCAAGGCACAGGCCGGTTTACAGTGCGAACCTGCAGGTAAGAACGTCCGTTCACACAGCAGCGCGCTGCATGCCAAACACAGGCCGCCCCTGTTGCGGGCAAAGGCCTGAACGCACCACACACCACGCAGCCTCCCTGGCCAGGGCTCTCCTCCCCGCACCTCCAGAGCAAAGCCCACAGGGGTCCTAGAGAGAAGACCCAAAACAAGCCTCGGAACTAGGCTACAGACCTTTCCAGGACAAAGGCTCAGAGGACATGGGGCAGTGAGCTCGCTGGTAGGGATGCTCCTGGGCAGGAGAAGAGGGCGGGGTGTTGGCAACAGAGGACAGGGCTGGGGGGGATGCGGATGGAAGAGAAGAGGAACCCAGGAGGGAAGAAGCAAAGGGAGGCGGGGTGGAGGACGATGGACACAGGACCCGGGAAGAGAAAAATAAAAATAAAACAAAACCCGGAGGCTGGACAAAGGGGACACGGAAACGACGACCGACCGGAGTGGGCAAGGGGAGGCCACGGTGCGGAGGAATGCGGCGCAGGCAGCGGTGAGGAGTGGGTGTGGGGCTCAGGAAGGGGCGGCGCCGCCCACACCACCCCAGCGCCCACCACGGCTTGTCCTGGAGCCAGCCCCTCACCCTGTCGCCGCCAGGGCCGCACAGGCCGGCGGAAGCGCTGGTCCAGCGGCCGCCACAGGTGCCTGGCGCCAAGATGGAGCCGGAGCCGCACCGGGTCTGGCCCGCCGCGGTGCAGCCGGCCGCGGAGCCCACGGTGCCGAGGGGCAGGCGGGGAGGCTGGCGGCGGTATCCGGAGCAGGGTCGCTGGGGGGCGGCGGCTCGCTCACCTAGGTGCGCCCCGCCTCTTCACTGCTTCACTGTCCCGGCCCCGCCCCCTGACCGGGCCCCGCCCCCCGCCCGCTGCTCCAGGCCCCGCCCCCGAGAGCGCCCAGCCCCCTTCCCAACCCCTCCTCAAGGCTGACTGCCCACTGTGGGCTCTTCCATCTTTGCAGCCCTCTCGACTCAGCCAGCCGGTGTGTGCCAGTCTCCCATCCACAAAGGGCTCCATCGTCCTGTTCCAGTCTAGTCGTGTTCCACCTTGCATGGGTAGCTCCCTCAAAGCCTCCAGGTCCCAAATGCACTCCGTTAGATATTTGCTCTTTCACGCCTCCTCTTGGCACCAGATCTATAGACCCTTCCCTCGTGGCCCCGCCCCCTCTCTATTACCATCCTGCGCCACCTTTCACAATTCTCTGGGCCTCAGACCCACCTCTCTTCCCACACGTCATGCTCTCTTGAGGCCTTGTGGTTCTACAGCTACGGATTGTAGCTCTACAGGTAGGGATTCTTCAGGCTTTTCAGGCCTGGAACCAACAATACTATCCTCTCAGCTCTACACTCACCTCAGGGAGAAACCTAAGCTTGATCCCAGATCTTTCAGTCTTATGATCCCAGTCTGGTCCTCGGAAAGCTACCCAGGCCCCACGACCTCAACTTCACAGTCTTCGTTCCCAAAGTCACATCCTCAGCCATGTCCTTCAAGGTCCCTATTCTTGATATCCTGTCACTCCATCCACTTCCAGAACCATTTCCACCCTTGCTAGTGACCCAATCCAACTTGAGACCTTCAGTTTCCCAGCCTTCCTTGGGGCTGCAAAGAGCTGACCTGTACAGAAACTACCAGGGAGGGAGAGACTTACTGGAGCCTCGATTCTTTTCCTATAATTCCCTGAAGCCCTGATATTCCCTTCCTTGATCCCACCCTCTCCTTTCCTACAGATTCTGGGGTTGCTTGGTCCCATGGGAAACCTAGAGACGCCATAACATTCCCTCAACATCCCTAGAGCTACTCCAATCTGGCCAGACCCAGTCCATCTTCAAGGAATTCCTGGCATGCTGGTATCCAGGGCCACATGGTAAGAGGAGCCTGGGCTTCCTCTGAGTACCAGTCTCAGAAAACTGAGCCCAGTGTCACACTACTTTTGTGACAGCACCCCTGGGGACCCCAACTTGTCTACACTCCTTCCTTGCAGTAATGGGGAATCAGCAACCATCTTTGTCCCTCCCCCAGTTGAGGCATCTCTATCTTTTCAGAAAGACCTAGATTTTCCCAGTCACCCCTTCCCAGCAGGGCATTCTCTCCAGTTCGGGAAGCCATCCTGGAAGAGCTGAGCACCGCAACAGCAGGGATATCCAAGCAGGGGGCCTCAGATCCTTGCTTCACCACTACTCACAGCCTGCTTGAAGGATCCTACCCAAAGAGCCTATATAAGATTTCTGTGCCAGGGACACTAACCAATGCCTGTCCTTCCCAGAAGTCATCACTCTTCTCATGTTCACATTCCCTTTCCAGAGAAGTCACTTGTGTACCAAGAAGGGATGAGGTGAATGTGGCTACGCTGAAAGCCAGACCCAGACACCAAGCCCAGGGCCCCTAACTCCCAGGGCATCCTGACCAGACCTTGCCTTGTATGCTCCAAGGAAGCCTGCTTGGGATTGGATGTCAATAGATGTCTGCTGTACTGGATAAACACAGATATGGTCTGGATGGATGGACCGTGAACATCACCTTGTTCTTGGCCTCTTGGCTCACTGGTCCCATAGCTTGGCAAGGAGGCTCCCCTGGCTATAGTGGTGAGCCAGGGAGAGCCTGGGATGGGGACTTAGATAACAATTCCTACCCAACTCCCAACATGTTCATTTACCCTGTGATCCCACAACCAGGCAAGTCTGTTCATCTCCCTGGGAATCAGTTTCTTCATCTGAGGAGCGATGGTAATTACCTCCCTATCTCCTGGGATGTGGGGAGGCTGTAGTTGTGAAAGTGCTCTGTGCAATGATCACATAATAACCAAGCCCCTCCTGTGCTGGGCTCTGGAGGTACAAGCTACAGCTGCTGGGGGTGGGGAGGAAATGTGACTCTGTAGAGCGCTGTAGTAAGGAGAGGTGTATCTGACTTGATAACCACATGGGCCCAGTGCCATTTGCTGAGAGGAGCAATCATGGACTGTTCCAGAAGCTCATACTGGGCATAGTGGTGTCATAGTCAGTGTCACTCAGCAGAGAAGCAGGAGTTTCTTGGGAGGTGTGAGCATCACAGACGCAGAGGTGACCCAGGGGCGAGTAAGATCTTCAGAGAAAGAGAGGATTGAGAGGAGGGCTTAGGGATCCAGCTATGAGAAACCAGGTGCAAGGGCTGGGAACTAGACAGCATAGAAGAAGACACGTACATTGAAGTGGCCCAGGGCAGCCAGAGCATATTCTTCAGAGAGGTACTGGAGGCAGACACTCTGGGAGTGGCAAGAGGAATGGTTTGGAGAGGAGACAGTGACAAGGTATACACCTAGTCAACTAAAGCATGCGGCACAGGGAGAGACAATAGATGTCACTGGAAAGAAAGATGGGGATCAAGAAAGATGTTTTTATCTTAGTGGGTTTTGTTGCCTTTGTTTGATTTTCAATATGGCGTGCTTTGCCTTGTTGTCGTACAACTAGTTCCGGTTAGTGTGTAGGGAGACTTCAGGGAGCACCAATGGAAGCTGACACTGAAAAGCCAGCTTGCCTCTACAAGGCAGCAGCCGTAGGACACAACACTCCTTGACTTCGCACCCTGTTACTGCTTTGGAAGGAAGCAATGGCTCCTATCGTCGCTTCTTTTACTGTGGCTGAGATAAAACACTCTTGATAAAAGCAGCTTGAGAGAGAAGTGGTTTATTCTAGCTCACAGTTCTAGGACACAGTCCATTGTGCCAGGATGGTCAAGGCAGTATGGGAGCTCGAAGCAGCTGGTCACATTGTGTGTGTGACCTGGAAGCAGAGAGCATGAATGTATGCTAACCTTCAGTTCACTGTCTCCATTTCACTCAGTCACGGCTGCTCTGCCCAGGGAACTGTCCCATCCATAATTAAGATTGATCTTCTCACCTCAATTGACTTGATCAAGAATAATGTGTCTCATGGGTACTACCAGAGGCCCATATCGCAGTGATGCTAGACATTGTCACATTAAAAATTAATATTATCATTGCTCCTCTGTAAGAACACCTCTCTGGGAGCCCCAGGAACCCACAGAGAACATACACACACACACACACACACACACACATACACACACACCATGCTTTCCCTCAAAGGAGGAATGAAGGCAGGGTAGCTAAAAGCAGACAGGGTAGCATGTATTGTGCTGAACTGACCATGTTAAACAGCTAGGGACTCAGACCCAGAGAGAGACAGAGAATGTAAAAGGAACCACAAGCATAGAATCACTGCTCTGTAAAGTCTCCAAAGGGCTGAGATCCAACGTGAGTTAAAGAGAAAGAGGGGCAGGCATCTTTTCTGTTTTTAATGTAACAGGAGCAAGGAGAAATATTATAACACTAGTGAAGGATTCAGTCTCTTTCCTCCTAGTAACCATGACCTAAAAATATAATCTAAAAATCTTGGAATCTAAAAGACTCACATACTAATATCTTCTTGACCCTGTTTCACAAGCCTAGGGCCTCTGCAACTAAGTTGCTCTTCAACTGCAGGGTGGGGTAGTACATAGTATCTGTGGTAGCTTTAGAAGAGATGCTGAGCTGGAATGTACCACTGTGCTGATGGCTGACAAGGAGAAAGTTTCAGCTATGCCAAACTGTATCTGATTTTCTAACAAAAATATTCCTATGATGCAAGAGACTCCTTTAACCATTAGTCCTACAAATAAAAGGATACTAACTCCCCAAGTATGCAAATACGTGATGGGAAGATGGATGGATGGATAGATGGAGTTTATCCAAGAATACCTATTCTGCCTTAGTTCAACTGATTCACAGTGCTTTTGCTCCAACTCCTGTGTTATGAGGAGTTCAGGGAGACTGAAGACAGAAGCACAAATGGACAACTGATTCACAGCAATGGAAGGAATCAGAAGCGTCCAGGGCACACAAAGAATGGATTCTAATGACATGCTCCCCAGTTCCCCCACATCCTCTTCATTTCTTTTAAGGATCAACCCCCAGAGAGATACTGCTGGTCAACCCCAGTCTACTCTCTCCTCATCTATGGAAAGTCCTCCAAACAAGAGCACTATCCACAACACTAACTACGTTTCCCAGGTACCATGAAGCAAGCTATGGGGGTACACTCTGCCCCGTGAGAGATGAGCAGAAACAATGTGTGCAGCTTCTTGTTCATGCTCTTTGGAAGCAGTGTCCTTTATTCCTTCCCACTCCCACAAACACAATGAAATCATGGTGTGAAGCTTGTTTGTGCCGTTCCCATGAAGGCTGGACCCTACAGATGTCAGAGCCCATCGTGGCCTATCAGCTCTAGACTATTTGCGACCAGATTTTACATGAGAGAGAAGTTGACCTCTACCCCATGTCAACCACTATTTGGGATGGGGACTGTCTTCCAGAAGAAAAACCTATGTACTAGTAAGTACAGAATGTATACCTGGAAGAGGCACAGAGCTTGTGCTGGCTACATTTATGTCAATTTTACACAGTTAGAGTCATTTGGGAAGAGAGAACTCCAGCTGAGAAAATGTCCCTACTAGATTGGCCTGTGGGCAAGCCTGTGGTACATTTTCTTGATTTCTGATTAATACAGGAAGGCCCAGGCCATTGTAGGTAGTGCCACCTGTGGACAGGTGGTCCTCCATTCATTGAAATTCATTCTTTGGGTTCTAAGAATCCATGCTGAGCAAGCCAAGTGGAGCAGGCCAATAAGAAGCATCCCACCATGGCCTCTGCATCAGCTCCTGCCTCCAGTTTCCTGTCCTGTCTGAGAACCTTCCCTGACTTCATTCAGTAATGGACTGTGATGCGAAACTATAAGCTGAATAAATCCTTTCTTATGCAAATTGATTTTGTTCATGGGGTTTTATCGCAGCAATAGGAATCCTACCTAAGACAAAACTAAAAACAACAAACAAAACAAAACTGTGTCTAAATATATGCATGAGGCAGGCTGGAGCTGGAAGCTCCTGTTGTACCATCCCACCCACCTCACATGGAAGAAGGGACAAAGAGGAAACCACAGAACCGATGAAGTCAACTCCCAAGGAAAAATCCAAGAGAAGGAAATCGCCATCAAGGGATCTCCTCCACCCGCTAGGAATCCATAACTTTAACTCACCAAGATCTGACAGCTCCCACTTTCCCTTCTGGGTGGGAGATTCTAAAGGGGTTATCCCATTCTTACTAACAGTAGTTTGCTGAACGAGCAATGCCACATCTGTATCATACGGGAGCACATGCTCCTAATGGGGCAGGCTAGCTCTCCCCAGCAACTAGGCTTGGAACTAGACATGAACCCTGAATGGAACTTCAGGGTTGTCTCTCCCAGGGACAGGACATGCTGCATATGACAAGGACAGAGCATACAGACATTTGGCTGGCCTGAAAGACACACAAGCAGAGATTGTTAATTACTTCCAAATTGCCTTCTTCTCTTTCTGTGTTTAAAGAGATTTTTCTCTGAGGATAGTAGCCCAGAAGCTATGTTTGGCTACGTCACTGAACAGCGAGCGGGCCTGAAGTGAAGAAAGCCAAATTCTTCAACCAGAAGGGGTAACGGTCCCTCGGCCCTTTCTTTCTATTGCCACTGAGTGGGCAGTGGAGATGTTGAGGAAATGTCTTAACCCACCAGATAAACAAATTCCTAGAATGGTGAATCAACAAAGTAGAAAAAATCCTGGGTTTGCAGGCTGCTTACCTACTTACAGGTGATGGAGAAACTTCTCTCTTGCTTAAGCCTGTCTGATATGAGTCTCTCTTGCAGCTGTTCAACCCATATTTTAAAGATTAGTCACCCTTTCCTCTCCTCTCCACCCCAGCACTGTAGGAGGGGGCTCAGAGGAGAGGGGTGTGACTAGGCAAAAGCCAATCCCTATGTCTTCTTATCCTGGCTATAGAGACTATTCCTGACAAACATTTAGAGCAAGTAATGTGAAATTCTTTGGAGGACCTGAGAGGGAACACCCTTTTCCTTAAGGCTTTATGAGCAGTGGAGCTGCTGGCACCATCTTACAGAAGGCCAACAGAGAGAGGCTCGGAGAACGACAAAGAAAGTACGTCCAAGTCGACACTGGAGCCTTCAGTCATGGAAAACCAAAGCCTAACTCGTCTCTCCATACCTCAATTACAGAGACAAATTGCATTGCCTTTCTGTTTAAACTTTTTGGGGGGACATTCTATTCCTTGCTTCCAAAAAGGGTATCAGTGACACACTTATCAGCAGCCTTGGGAGGTTTACAGAGCCATCGCCGACCAGACATGAGTTAGGACTTGAACATAAGTCAGAAATCATGAAAAGCTTGTTCAGAGACAGAAATCAGTTGTTATAAGGAAGCATGTGGACTTGAAGTATAACTAGAAATTCCTCAGGATTGAGTACCAGGAGCCAAAAACATAGCTCCAACCCCTCCTTCCAGGGGCTTACTAGTCTTTCTCCACTGTTTGCTCAACCAGAGGGCACCCTCTACTGACAAAAGAGGTCTATTGCTTTGAACCTTGGATGTCAAGCTGGTAGCTTGGCTCTCTCTCTCTCTCTCTCTCTCTCTCTCTCTCTCTTTCTCTCTCTCTCTTCAACATATTTTATTGGCTTTTTGGGAATTTCCCATCATGCCACCCAATCCCTCTCATTTCTCAGACCTTCCATGTCTGCCTCCACCCTTGTAACCTCCCCCCAAAAGAAAATTTTTAAATGAGAATAAAAATGAACAACAACAAAAAATCTCACCAACCCTCTGGATAGCGACCTGTCCCTCTATCAACCACAGCCTTCTCTCACACCTGTCACAACTGTCGCATCTTAAGTTCTGCCTTGCACGTATCACTCTGTTCCTTTATCTTTCCCACCTCTCCATCATGTACTTGTTCATTGGTTGCAGTGGCATTGGAAGCTGCAGTGTGTCATGCAGTATACCCATTTACCCAAACAGCTTTACTTGCAAATGTTCTTTGAAATGGGTCATTGAACTGGCCCAAGGCCTCTGGCTTCTGCTACACTATCAATACAGGACCCTCGCCAAGCCTCCTCTTGGATATCTTAACATTTTTGTTTGTTTGTTTACTTGTTTTCCAAGACAGGGTTTCTCTGTGTATCCCTGGCTGTCCTAGAACTCACTCTGTAGATCAAGCTGGCCTTGAACTCAGAGATCCACCTGCCTCTGCCTCCTGGGTGCTGGGATTAAAGGAGTGCGCCACTACCACCTGGCTCCTCTTGGATATCTTGCTGTTGTCCAGAGACATGGAGATTCTGTAGCTATGGTTCTACAGGACAAGTCTCTTCATGTGTTCCAGGAACTCATAGATGGGGTAGATGTGGAGGTGGGCCAGCTCAAAGCCCTGGATCTGGGCCTTGGCGGTAGCTGAATTGGCTAGCCTTGGCCTCTGCTGGGGGCTGGGAGAGGGAGGCATGGTGCACAACATCAGGCAGCATCTAGTGAGAGTTGGAGCCAGCTCTCCAGAGCCCACGTAGTGGCTTTTCTTAATGGATGCTTCCCACTTCCCTTGGAACAAGGGAACTTGCTCCTGTGGTCCTGCCAAGTTTCTGAAGTCACAATTCAAAAAAATATGTATCTTATGGACAAAGGCCATTTTTAATGTCAAAGAAATTACACAAGTTCTTGTCAGCCAGTGAGTTAGCACCTGAATATGGTGACTTCTATCCAACAGCCATGCGATCTAAGATGCAACCGTCCACTGACTGTCTTCTCTTTGAGGGGTGTAGTGTACATATATCGCTGCCAGCTTGTCTTGCATGCCTACAAAGAATTATCCTATTGGTCAACACTCTGAATCCTAGAGGCAGGTCCCCAAATCAAACTGGCCACAACAGCTCAGCTACTTTTCTTTCGATCTTGTAAATCAAGAGTCCAGGAGAACCAGGCTTGGCTGGAGCCACACAGGCCTGAATTATGTCATTGGAAACTGGAGTTTCAGCATCCCTTTGAGCCTCTCAGCAACTCCTAGAGTGGCTCCATAGCTCCATGTTCATGAGAATGGTCTAAAAAATTCAGAGTATGCCGGGCGGTGGTGGCGCACGCCTTTAATCCCAGCACTTGGGAGGCAGAGGCAGGCGGATCTTTGTGAGTTCGAGGCCAGCCTGGTCTACAAAGCAAGTCCAGGACAGCCAGAGATATTCAGAGAAACCCTGTCTCGAAAAAACCAAAAAAAAAAAAAAAAATTCAGAGTATGCTAAATTGTTGTGTTAGTTACTGTTGTTATTCATCTAAGAGTTGCCTGTGAATTCTTGGTTCAAGTCAATAAACTGAGGTGGGCCACCAACCTCTGAGGCCTAAGTATGTGGTGTTCTAATTGACCTATCTATGGAGTTAAAGAGAAGCAGGACTACCCAATGACATGGCTTGAAAATGAGGGTATGTGTAAGTTTTATCATCAGGAAAAGCAAAAATGGATACTAGACAGGTGGGACAAGAGACATCTTCAGCACTCCATGCCTTGGGCTGCTCTACACCCGCACATCCTCCTGGCCATAAACACAGGTGTCAAGCTGCCTCCTCCTCCTCCTTTCACTCATCTTTCTCCTCCTTCTTCCTGTTCCTCTTTCTCCTCTTCCTCATCCCCACTCCTTTCTTCCTTTTCTCCCTCCCTCTCTCCTCCCTCTCCTCCTCCTTCTTCTTTTCTTCATCCTCTTTTCATGTTGCCAGGTTTGTTTCAGATTCTCAATCCTCCTGTTTTGGCATCCCAGGGATTACAGATGTTGAACACTTTGCCTGCCAGCTGTTAAACACTCTTGATCAAAGACATGAAGTTATATCATGTGCTTCCCCTCGCCCCAGCCCCAGTGCCAATGGCAGAGGGCAACAGAGACCCAGGTACCAGTCAGCGGCGGTATTCACATCCAGGTGCAGAACCTATGGGGAACGCATAGCTCCTTCAGAAGCCTGGAAAGAACTATGCCAAGTGAGGGTGTATAGACCTAAATGGCAAGACCTGATGGGTGAACTTCTCAGAGCTCCAAACAGCCTCCATTCGTCTGGGTTGTTCCCTTCTTGTCTCAGATTGAAAGAGTGTCATCAGCCTATTCTAACCAGGGGCCGAAGAGCACATGGGAGAGGGAACATGGCCTCTGTCACACTTAAAAGGAAGCAAGGAGGATAAGATAATGTGTGACATCTGACTGCCTGTCTATGCCCTGATAGAGATGAAGAGGCAGCTGGTCAGTGAGCAGCTGGATCCCTGGGTTCATATGTGCCATCAATGGCAGCTCCAGTTAGGAAGCTCTCACTAACTGGCAGCTATAGGCTGCCAGTTCTTGAAGGAGTGGACATCAGCACAACCTTCACTAAGGAGAACTGGACACCGTATGTGCCTGTTGGGTCCTAGATCTTGGCTCCTTGCTGGTATGATTGTGATCGTGCTGATGACCATGTACATGTACATACTTCTAACCGCCTGCCTGTGTCAATACAGATGAGGGCAAGTTCCAGCCACATACACTCTATGAAATTAACAGCAGAATGACTAAACAAAAGCTTGTTTCTCGATCTTACTCCCATCACAGATTGGCAAGAGGGCTCTGTTCCTCATGGTGGCTTCTCGACACCTGCTTTTACAACCTCGGTGCAAAAACCACGTTAAATCATACATCAGCTCTTGATGCTTCCATTGGAAAGTGACAGATATTACTTCCACTCTTATGGGCCCAGACAAATCATAAGTCCACTCCTGATTCTAAAGGGGGATTCTTACCAACCAACAATGACCACTTCCATCGCCATTCACCTTCCTCCTTCCTGACTGGCGCGTACCTGTCCACAATGGACCGAGCGCTCCCCTACTGATCACTAATTAAGAAAATGCCCTACAAGCTTATTGGCTTGTTCCCTCCTCTCAAATGACTGCAGCTTTTGTCAGGTTGACATAAAGCTAGCAGCACAGATCAGAAGCTGAAGATGATGAAAACTGAGGGAGAGAGAAGAGGGAGCCTGGGTTTTTTTTTTTTTTTTTTGGTTTTTCGAGACAAGGTTTCTCTGTGTTGCCCTGGCTGTCCTGGACTCACTTTATAGACCAGGCTGGCCTCGAACTCACAAAGATCCACCTGCCTCTGCCTCCCAAGTGCTGGGATTAAAGGCGTGCGCCACCACCGCCCGGCATGAGCCTGGGGTTTTGATGAAACTCTTAAAGCTGTAGTGCTCTGGGCTGCCAATCTTACCTGCTTGGCAGTTAGGGAGAATGACACACTCCATCTATTTGACGGTTTGTTGTTCCAGCCAAACTCATTCCTTGTTATTTACCCTTTTTATACTTGAAGTTTCTTGGTGTTCATTCTTTAACATACAGATGATTCACAGTGCAATAGAAAGACCTTTAGGCCTCACTGTACCAGGTTAAAATCTGGGCTTGGAAATTCCTAGTGTTTTGGGGGGAGTTACATAAACTTTTGAAGTCTTGGTTTTCTTATTCTTTTTTTGTTAATAAGGGGGTAAAAAAGCAACAGCACACAGCCATCCCCAGAGTCCTTTTTCCCTTGACCAGCTCCTCACTGGAAGACTGAGAAAGTGAGGCCTCACTTTCTTGGTCTCCCCTGAAATTGGGATAATTGTAGGTGGTCTGGCCAAAAGCAATGAGAGACAAGACTCAGGATGGGCTTCCTGGGTGGCCTGTGCAGCCACCTGAGACCATGTGGATGTCCAAGATCCGTGCTGCAGCTGAGGGCCATTGGGGCCTGTGGTCCTGCTGCAGATGGGAGTTGTGTTGATGTTCATGGCCACATTACTGGCGAAGGTCCTGTGGACATCTGTAGTCTGTGCTGCAACCTGAGGCCATGTTGAAGTCCATGGGCCAGGCTGCCACTCAGGACCATATCAGTGTCTGTGGCCTGTGTAGCCCCATAGGCCTATGCTGCCGCCGAGAGTGGTGGTGGTGTCTGTGGCCTGTGCTGTGGCAGAAGGTCGTGTGATGTCCATGGTCTGTGCTGACACTGGAGACCATGCTGAGGTCCATGGCACATGCTAATGTCAGAGACCAAGTGGATGTCCATGGTCCATGCTGTCACCTGAAACCATGTGGGAGCCCATGATCTGTGTTCCCACCAACTGCAAAGGGCAAGGAAGCTACTTTTGCATTGTATTGATGACTGAAGACTCATAGTTGAGAAGGAGTAACATAGAAGGCTTCTGTGATACCCCCTACCCCTCCTTCACTCCCCCCAAAAGTAACAGCCTAAACAGAAAGACGCTGAAGAGAATGCTTTAAAATTGTGATAAGGATGCTGAAGTGTTGCTCTCTACAATTGATGGCTTCTGGTGGGGGGCATATAGGGAAGGACTCAGTTCAAGGGGCTGGCCACTGGAAATTTAACCATGCTCCAGTGGGTATATGGGCAACACAAATTGGATTTTTTTTTCTTCTTTTTTTTTTTTGGTGAGGGAAGGGGAGGTCACGAGGGTGGGAGGACAGACTTGGGAGTATTGGAAAATGAGTGTGATCAGGGTGCATGATGTGAAGTTCCCAAATAATCAATAAAAATATTATGTAAAGTGTCTTAAAAAAAAAAAAGATGTGCTTCCTCCACTAAGGCCACACCCCTAAAGATTCCATAACATCACCCAAACAGTGCTACCAACTGAGGACCAAGTGTCCAAATACATGAGTCTATGGGGGACATTCTTCATTCAAACCATCAGAGTGGTCAAGACAGCAGCACCTGGAGCAGCGTTGCAATGATCTGGAAGCTGCTTATTTTCAAATGTCGATTGCTTGCTCCCCGTCTTCCTTATTGTTCGAACAAACATTCACATTCACCAAGTAATGCTGTGAAACTTTGCCCTATCCCTGATTGGCTGAATAAAGTGGCCTACAGTCTGGGCTGGGAGAGAGAGGTAGGTGGGGCCAAGGTTCCATGGCTTTTGGAGTGAAGAAGCACCACACACGAGAAAGAGAGAGAGAGAAGAAGGAGAGATGCCATGGGTCAACGTGGAGAAGAAGAGCTCGTGGCAAGGAGGAGGTTGCTCAGAGGATTGGCGTGGCATGGAGAAAAGCAGCCTGACTGGAACAAGTGCAAGTACTATGGAGTTTTGGCTGGAGGCAGAAAGCTAGTTTGGAGGGTTAGGATCTGCCCAGCCCCAGTGCTTAAGGCTATATTAAAATCGAACAGGTCTCTGTATGTTTATTTAATAAATGATGGGTTAAGGAATAACTCCACCACCTTAGTAATCATATGTATCAATTATAAATACTAATAATTCATTCAACAGAACATCTGGCTGCTGGCAGACCCAGATCGGGCCCTTCTTAGCCACCTCTCATCTCAGCCTCTTGTTTCCCTGCTAAGTAAAATGAAATAAAAGCCCGCCTGCAACTCCCACTCATCTGGTTTTGCTAACTAAACACTACAGCAGATTCTCTTCATCCACAAGAACATGCTGCAACATTCCCAGTGGGTGCCTAAAATCACAGAAGTGTCAAACGCTGCATGTGCTGTGCATGTGCTACGCTTTTTCTTATACATCCCTATCTGTAATAGACTAAATTTATGTTAGGCACAATAAGAGATTTACAGCAGTGACTAACAATATAATAAAATACCATAATAAAAGTTTTGTGAATGTGGTCTCTATCAACCTTATTATACTACAATTACCCCTCTTTGTGATAATATGAGAAATTCCAATGCCTATGTGATGTGATAAAAATGAAGTTATGATACCGACATGACTCAATAGTGCTAGGCTACTATGTAAATGGTACTTGAATAAAGGCACAGCAATTCTGCAACAGTTGATATTTAGCAAGAGTGCTACTATGACTAATTGGGAGACAGTGTATATAGCATAGATACATTGAAAACCAGAGTTGACTTAAGTCCCAGGTAGGAAGGAATGGACTGATATGAGATTTCAACACATCGTTCAAAACATCCCATAATTGGAAATGTCATGAGTTGCTTATTTCTGGGTTGTCTATTTGTCTCCCACAGGCTCAGACATTTGCACAGCCAGTTGGTGGTGCTGTTTGGAGAGGTTTAGGAGATGCAGCTTTGTGGGCTTTGAGAGTGTACAGCCTCTCCCTAATTCTGGTTTACTCTTTCTGTTTCATGCTTATAGTTAAAGACATGCTCTCTCAGCTTCCTGCTGCCATCCCCACTGCGTCTTGCCATGTTTCCGCCCTGCCATGTTGGACTCTTATCCCTCTAGAACGGTAAGCCAAAATCAACTCTTTCTTCTATAAACTGCCTTGGCCATGGCACTTTGTCACAGCAGCAGAAGAGTAACTAATACACTGTTCAGTATTTTCAGAACATAGTTAACCTCATAACTGAAACCTCAGAAAATGCAACCACAGATAAATGGGATGAGCACTGGTGTACACATGACTGTTAAGTTGCAAAAAGCAGAAATGGCCTCATTTCAGCTAAGACACACACAGTGGTTTATTAAATAGGAGTAGACATCCTGAGAGAGGCAGCTGCAGCACAGCACGGTCACGGTTCCAACAGCAAATTGGATCTCTTTGGGTCTCCACTTCTGCCTCATGCTCCTGCACCAACTCTGTCTTACCCTTATCATACCTCCATGTCAGGCTTCCATTAGCCCAGGCATCTCCTTCAGCTCAATCACTGGTACTCAAAGAGAAGTGTCTCTTCTTCACTAGAAGCCACAGAAATTTCCAGAGTTATTTGTGATTATCCTATTGGAGGTCATGGATCCATCATCTCTAAACCTAGACTGATTCCCCCGTAGGCAGACAGACAGGGAGAGGTGCTATGGTTAGGTAATAAAGGTGGTGAATTTCCAAGATGGCTGGCTTCTTCCTCACTCTCCTGACTCAAGACAAAAGCTGGGAAGCTTCAAACATGGGCCTTGAGGGACCTTCCACCAGCAGGCCCCTGCCAACGGACTAGATCCGGATGTTACACAACAGTGTGAGCCCATCAACCATCCAAACTTTTTTCAAACTAACCTACCCAAAATTAGGAGAAGAAAATTCTTCAGAAACCTTAAGAGCCCCAACCCCTGAGAAGAGACTGGGTTGTTTTTTGTTTGTTTGGTTGGTGGGTTGTTTTGTTTTTTGGTTTTTGTTTGTTTTGTTTTTTGTTTTTGGCTTTCTGAGCACTCCCCCTGCCCTGTTTTGCTTTGCAGAGTGTCTTTATCTCTGTGTGTCTGCTGCATGGGTGTGTTTTTCCTCACCCCAGATAAATGCCTTTCTCAAATGCTGATTCTTCCCGCTGCTGTCTGCAGTGTTTAAGAGTTCTCCGATGCTACCTGCTGCAATCCAGGTTTAACTGGCAGAGAAAATGACTCCATCAAGACCCTAGACTGTATCACTACCTTTGCGGCCAATGAAATATAGACTGGCCATGGCTAGGTCACATGCAAAGCCCCACAACCTTTGGTGAGGAGACGATGTGGGGTGCAGAAGGGCACCTCTTTGCAGGGTCCATTTAGATAAGAAAATGGGGAAGTAGTTCCCTCTGAAGAAAGCAGAATGCCTGAACCTATGTAGGGAAAAGACAATGGTTAGGCAGGGAAAGGAGGAAGAGAGACCAGGATAGGAAACGAGAAGACAACCCAGAAAGCAGGAGTAACCTAGGAGTGAGTCCTTGACTCTATCTAGGCATTCAGAGGAGTTGCCATGGAACTGGACACATACAGGTGAGGGACAATGAGGACTTCTGACTCAACCACATATACTCCAAAGAGGGGACTTGTGACACATACACACAGTGGAGTTCTCTTCAGCTGTGACAAAGAATGAAAATGTGGTATCTGCAGGAAAATGGAGAACAGGAAGTCTTATGTTAAACAAAGTTAGCCAGACTCAGAAAGACAAATACTGTATGTTTCCCTCATATGTATAATCTAGACTTAAGCATGTATGTGACATGAAAATAGAAGTGGTACTATAAGGGGGACAATAATGGGTAATGGGGATAAATATGAAAAAAATATAATATATATATGTTGGGATGAAATACATTATTATTAATTATTTTTATATAATAAACAAATGCTAATTTGAAAAAATAAAACTGTGAGAGGACCTAACCTACTCCATTTTGATTCAAGCCCTCCATGTTGGGCTTAAGTTTCGGTGTTCCAGAGAGACTAGTCAGACTTCTCGGAAACACCACAAAGAAGGGCCAACCGATCAGAAATAGCCCCACCATCTGACCCAAGGTTAAGCCAGATATGAGGCAAACTAGGTATGCAGTAATTGTTCCAGGCTGACAACTGTAAACCAATCAAAACCACCCAGGTATCTCTTACCACGAGCCCAGTCAATCCCAATAAAGATCATGCAACCTCAGCTGGAAATCCCTTAACTGGCTGTGGGCTTCCCTTGTGGTCATCGCCATTTTGTATGAATGGTTGACCCGGCATGCTGGTTGTTTCTGCAGAATAAAGACTCTTTGCATTTGCATATTATTTGAGTCTGGGGTCTTCCTTCAGCATTTCTCGGACCCTTACAACTGTTTAAAATAAGAAGTCTTATGTTAGTTAACTTTCTGTTGGTCAACTGAGAACCACCCACATTCCAGGATCAAGTGATCCCTCATCCCCCATCCCACCTTCGGTGACTCAGCGCCAGCACCTCATCATGTCATCACTAGCAGCCAGGGTGGCACGATTCCACTGTTGGCCACAGTCACATATTTTTTCCCTATGCACATGCTCCATATGCCCTATAAAGCCTGCTCCATCACCTGCTTTCTCATCTTTTTTCCATCCCCACAGAGAGGCAGCCTTTTTGGCACCCCTACCCCTAAATAAATACCTTGTTTGAGGTCTGTTGTGTGGTGTGATCTTGTGGTATTCCTTAGCCCTCTGATCTCCAGGGTACCCTTTCACTGAAAAACACTTACGCTTCCCCCTACCGTGACAAAATGCCTGAAATAAACAACCTGAGAACCAGAGTTAAACGCTGACGGCTACTGTTTATACTTTCACTCCCAACTGCACTGGGTGTTCTTGCTTGAATGGAGGCAGGAGGTACTAGTCAGGGAAGTACATCATCAGGATATATGCTTGCCCCTGGTTGAACCTGATGGGAAATACGGTGGCCTGTGGTTTTGCCTTTTTATGTCTCTGCAAAACGTGACTTGTGGCCATTTCCTGGGAACTTAGAGAAGGACCTGGCCAAAGTCCATCTTCCTGATTTAAAGCTTGCTTCAAATTCAGCTCAAAAAGTGTGCGACTGGTCTTTCTTTCAGGTTTTCAGGATTGGCTCTTCACAGCTCACTCTTCAAAGGTTTCAGTCCATGCCCCGTTGTTGCCAGTGCTTTTGTGACATCGAGGGGACAGAATCACAGAGGGGAGCACACAGGAAATCAAGCAGCCCAGAAGCAAAGACAGAAACCTTAAAGGGTCCCAATTTAAAGGCACATGCCAAAGACGTAGGTCCCACCTGCAAAAGAGTCCACCCATCACCTTCCAGTAGCACCATAGGCTGGGGACCAGTTATCAACATGTATGGCTTTGGGATAAGTGTGTCACCTAAACTATAACAGGACTGCAAGAAATTTAGTCTATCCAAGCAGTTGTGGCACACACCTATAATCCCAACACTCAGGAAGCAGAGGCAAGTGGATATCTGTGAGTTCGAGGCCAGCCTGGTCTGCAGAGTGAGTTCCAGGGGAACAGAAATAATCCTGGGGGAAGGCTTTCCCTCTCTCATAAATAGTGACCTTAGCCAACCAGGGAGGAGTTTACACAGATGTGAGGCACGGTCTTGTCCGTGTCTCTCAGTGTGGCCTTTATTCTGCCCTGGCTTCTCTGTTCCTAAGTGATGAGAGGTGACGCTTCCTTAGATGGGGGCTGATTCTTAAGGTTAATTGAAAGTGGCCTTTCTCACAAATCATCCACCACACTGAATTATTTATGACCTGCAGGCATCCGAAGGCCTTTAAACTCTTGGACTTCAAGCAAATCTCATTGGAAATGCGCTTGCCAATGAAGATATGATTTCCTTTTGGCTATAGAAGAAGAAAGCTATGTGTGCTGCTATTTCCAGGTTTTCCAGCACCAGAGACCCAGCTATCAGCCAGATCTGAAAACAGGAAATGGGGCCAAGGCTGCAGCCAGCCCTGGGTGACATTTCCATTATGTGAAGTTGGCCCTAAGACAGCCTGGTCTCAGTGCATTCATGGTACAGAGGGGAAAATCCATAGTACCTTTGGCTCTGGCCTAGATCAGGGGCAACACCAAGCAACATGTCTCCTGGGGACTTACGTGGACCTGTCAGCTGACCAGTGAGAAAGAGGGCATAAGGGGTCTAGTTCCACCACTTTCTGGAAGAGCCATGATGTCTCTGTGGTTTCTTCCCTAAAAGCCTGGTTCTGACCCTCAAGGCTAATATGAAGTTCAATGGGATGGTATAAAACAGACCTGAATCACAATGCTCAGAACATTGACAGCTACAAAAAAGAATGAGTTCCCTTCTGCCTCCTGCCTCTCTTTCAGTGAGAAAAGTCCCAAGCTGTGTGAGCTGACCGGGCGTGGAAGGTGCTTACAGACAGAGCTAACAGCAGCTGGTGCCTGCCTGGGATGAGGAGCTCCTAAGAAGCTTGAAGTGCATGTGACATGTGGCCAGTGTTGGCACAAGCCACAGTCATCACAGCCGTGGCCCAAGAGGTGTGGAGTTGAATGTGACATAGCTCTGCCTTCATGGAGGAGCTGATCTGCTAGGGAGAGTAAGATCAATATGACTGCAGCCACAGTTCCTTAGTCATCTCGGCAGCTGAGGGAGCTATGAGGACAAGGACCTAGTGTGAGTGGCTTCTTGGTGAAGAGGGCACCAGAAGTTCATCCAGTGGGATGAGCCTGCTCAAGGTGGCGGTGGGGGGGGGGGGTGACACTGACTATTTCAGGACCGCTAAAAGGAAGCCAGTATGTTTGTTAGCAGAGCTTTATCTGTATCAGGCCAGATCCTGGACATGTAGAGGATGAGAAGAGCTTGGAAGAGATGAGGCGGGAGAGATACATGGTCGAATGTGAAGTGCCTAGAGAAATCTCATGCAGTATTGTCAATGAGGGATGGATGAGGGAGGCCTGGAATAGGATTTTGGAGATGATGCTAAGAAACAGAGGAAAAAGAGCTGGCTTGGTTGTTGGTGGCCAAAGAAGGAGGCCAGAGAGCAAGATGGATGCACTGGAAAGGCATAGCATGGGGCCGGGGGGGGGGGTGTATCAACCTCTGATCAACACCCTGACTTAGACCCCGTGCAACTCAGGCTCAGTAATAAAGGCAACAAGTACAGATAGGGTATCATGCCCCACTCTGGACAGCGTTACCAGGAAAGGGTCATGTGGACCCTCCTTAGATGCCTGAAGCCAGTCCTGGGGCACAACGAAAGCTCCAAGCAGCGGAAAGAAAAATGAACCACCCCTCCCCCCAGTCCAAGGGATGGATAGGCACTATGATCAGCCAGATGACTGTCCCAAAGTTGTCCACACCTGTCTTGCTTAGGGTTACTATTGCTGTGATGAAACACCATGAGCAAAAGCAACTTGGGGAGAAAAGGGTTTATTTCACTCACAGTTCCATTTAACAGTTCATCATCAAAAGCAGTAGGGGCAGGAGCTCACACAGAGCGGGAACCAAGAGGCAGGAGCTGATGCAGAGGCCATAGAGGACTGCTGCTTCCTGGCTTGCTCCTCATGGATTGCTCAGCCTGCTTTCTTATACAACCCAGAACCACCAGCCTGGGGATGGTCTGTTCCACATGGTCCCCCATCAATCACTAATTAAGAAAATGTTCAATGGGCTTGATTACAGCCAAGTCTTAAGGAGGTGTTTTCTCAGTTGGGGTTCCCTCCTCTCAGATGACTCTAGCCTGTGTCAAATTGATTAAAATAAAAAATAAAAAAATAGCCAGCACAATACCCCATGAGTAGATTACCTTGCATGGCACAAGGGACCTTGCAGGTTAAGTTAATGGCCCTGACATAGTTGCCTGGTGGGTCCCTGCAATCTTTAGGGTCCTTAAAAGAACAGAAAGAGTTGGACCCAGGCCAGGCATGGTGGCACAAATCTTGAAGCCCAGCACCTGGAAGATAGAGCCAAGTGGATCTCTGTGAGTTCGAGGCCAGCCTTGTCTAGAGAGTGAGTTCCAAGATAGCCAGGGCATGTAGTGAGACCTTACCTCAAAAAATAAAAATAAAAAAGAAAGAACGAAAGAAAAGAAAAAGACAGAAAGACACAGAATCAAAGGTTAGAAAATGCTGCACAGAAGGCTTTGAAGACCAAGATAGGGCTCGGCAGCTGGAAAAGGAGTCTCCCCTGGAACCTCCAGGTAGACACTGCCATGAAGGCTCACCTCCTCCCTGACCTTGGAACTGCTGTCACCACAGCATGAGGAACTAATACAAACAGGTATCTAACTCACACCTGGAAGAAAAGATGAGGGGCTTGAAGAACCCCAGCTTCTTCTTGAACACCTCTGAAAACTAGAGTCTCCTGACACTCTCCAGTCTGACCACGTTGTCGGGATGGTTGTTGGAAGAAAGGAGAGTGAGGAAATACCAGGGTGGCCTAGCTCACTAGTAGAGGTTCAGGAATGAGATAGTGTGGTCTCAACTGGGTAGAGACTGCGACTCTGGTCCCTCGGTCCCCATAAGGTAAAGGATTCTGCAGTCCACCGAGTCATCCTGGTGAAGGAAAGATCCAGCAGGGCAAAGCCTCCCCACCAACCTATCTACCTACCGGGACCTTCAGCAGACACCACGCCAGCATCTCAGGTGACCCAGCAGCCAAAGCTTCATCTTTGGACCTTACTCCGACGGCTGTAAAACTCAAGACGGACTCTCTCTTCCTCCATAAGCCCCGCCCCCCCCCCAATACAGATGCCACTGGATCTCAGAGTTACTCTTTACACCTTCCCAGGGAAGTTTTACAGAGCGGAGATAGAGTGCTTGCTGAGGGTCTGAACACAAACCACTGAAGATCCCTGCCGAGCCCCTAGAGGGAGCCTCTCATTGTCAGAGCAGCAGGATAACAGTTACCATGATAACTGGTGTACTGAGAAGTCTCAGTTAATCGTCATCTGAGTCACATTGTCCCCTTAATAGTGGCTGCCATCCCTTACACACTTTATAAGTCAGCGCTAAGACTGTCAAGGTTCTGAGAGTCCCTGATGTTCACGTGAGCACTCCCGGGGTGTTATTGCTAACCTAGGTGAGAAAGGATTTGACAAAAAGTTGTGACAGATTGGGTTGGAAGCCTGGAAATCTGGCCTTGTGGAACCTGTGCTCTACACCGCTGTTGGGACAAACAGGCAGGTAGAACTGCGCCCAGGAAAGCTCGGGAACGCCGGCTTGGGATTGGAATGGCTCCCCGGAGCCAAACCAGGTTGGGGTCTGGAGAAGGTACAACTCAGCTCTCGAAGGATCAATGGAGGACTCAGGAGCATTTCTGGTCGCAGGCTCGGGCCACCATGTGTGAGGCAACCGGTGTGGAGCCCACTGCCAGATGCTGATGGAGAATGCTTTGCTCTGGTCTCAGCGATGGGAGTGACCCCGGCCTCCTACCTGGCAGGGGCCCGGAGGGAGCTGCTCGTGCCTCTGGCACCAGCGCCTGGGACTTGCCCTCCCGGAGCCCGCGGGTTCCGGACTTGCTGCTGCGCCTCTGAGCCCCTCCCGGGCCAGGGCCAGCACTGGGGCGGGGCGCCGCCACGGCCTGGGGTGCTAGAGACCTACCTCCCCGAGCCATCTCGCAGCAGCCTTAGCTTTCTGGAGCGCTCTTCACTCTTTGCAGTGAGGAGATACTCGTCGCCCTCCTGCACTGCCCTCCGCTTCCTCGTCCAAACAGCAGCCTGAGTCTTAAAGCCCAGGAGCCACACCGCTCAGGAGCAGTCCAATGGCGGGTAAGTGACCTCAACTCCTACCTGTGTCCCAGGGCGCGGAGTCTACTCTCCCTCAACAGTTCAAGCACTTGTTTCGACCCTGCCACCTTCGGAAGTGGAGTGAAGGATGCTGCTAGCTCTTCGAAGTTAAGGGTTGGGACGTGAACCGACCCCGCCTTCTCACCAGCTGTCTAGACCCCTGAACCCGGGAAAACTCATGCGAGCACATGCCTAGGGGTCTGTTCTGCCTATTCCTTGCAACCAGCAAGTGAGACTAAGCTTCTAAGCCTTCCTGGTAGCTCCAGGACTAGCCTCCGGAGTCCCTGCAAATGTGGGAGTCAAAGGGTCCTTGGGTCCCCATTGCTCAAATCTGCTGTCCCTTTACCCCTTCACATTAGGCTCCACTGCCCTCCACCTTCTGCCCAAAGCATGGGGTCCCCTTGATAGAGGGCGGGGTGGGGGGCGGGGAGAATGAACACTGACTTCAGAGCCTAGTGCATGTGCAGCCTCCCATCTGGTTCCAGGACGTCTCCTGCCCTCCCCCCACAAAAAAAGAACTCTGCCAAGCCATGGGGCAGTGATTCCTTCCTGTGCTTTTCTTAACTGAGTGGCACCCACACCCAAGCTCACATCCAAACCCCAGCAGGAACCCAGGGAAGTTGAGGGAAGGGTTGCTTTCTACTCTGGAGCACAGCCACATCCAGGTTCAAGGCCAGCTGTTCCCAAGGGAAATGTCTTTTGGGCTGAGACCAGCAAACCTGCGTATGTGCCATTCCCAGAATGGGGCACTGCCCAATTCTACTCACCCCCGAGGACAGAGCTGTGTGAGCTGGTGGGGAGGCTTTCCCCATCTGGCTCACAGAGTGCACTGATGGTCTCTGCCTCAGAGCAGCTGGCCTTGGTGATAGGGGGCGTCATTGGGGGGGCTGCTGCTGCTGATCGGAGCAACCTGCTGTGTGTGGAGAAGGCTTTGCACCACCTTTACCTATGAGGAGCTGTCAGAAACACCAGAACAGGTCATCACTTCTTCCTTCAGCAGACAAGAGGACAGGCTCTGCCAGTACGCTGGGACCCCCCCCTGGCAGGTGAGGTTCTGGGCCTTTCTTTCTCTAAGGCCTTGCTTAGGTACTTGTCCATGGGGTGGGAGCAAGGTGGGAAAGAAATGTTTTGTTGTGGGGTGCATATCTCAGGCCATCAGCATGCTGGAAATTATGCCAAGAAACTCCAGAAACCTCACAATAAGCTGAAGGCAGACTTTGCAAACCCCTTTCTGGCTGGAAAAACTGACTCAAAACAGGTCCAGACACCACAAGTAGGAATTAAAACCCAGACAGGCTATTGCCAGACGTTCTTCTCTGATTCCTACATCACACTGTTATGGACAGTATGTGTGTGTGTGTGTGTGTGTGTGTGTGTGTGTGTGTGTGTGTGTGTCGTAGTCTAGCCCCAGAAGTGATGCTCTTGGCTCTTGCTCGCTCTTCTGCCTCCAGCCTCTGGCACTCAGCCTCTTGGCTGAGCACTAAGGTCTCAAAACTTGCTTGCCATCTACATGCTGTTTCCCTCCTTTTGGCCAGGCTACCAAACGTACCATTTGTGGTACCCTCTTCTCACCAAGGCCGAGACTGGGTGCCCCTACATGGTGGAGATTGGGCGCTGGCCCCACAGGACCCCTGCCATGTCCCAGAGCACATGCCCTATACTTCCAGTACCAACCTTGGTAAGTTCTTCCTCAACACAGGGACTGATCTCCGTAGGTATAGCCACATGCTTTCACTACTCTGGCCACCTAAGGATGCCAGAGTTACCCAATGACCACTGTTTCTGGTACTTTGGTCATCAAGTGCCTGCTTTTCTCCATCTGCCTATGCTGTTTTGGAGTTGGACCACACTGTGTTCCTCACTCTGAAGTGGGGAGAACTATGACCTCATTTATAACTGAAGCTGGGGAGAGCTGGCGGTGCTTTGCTCAAAGACACAGAGGCAGCAAGAATTTGATGTAGGGGCCATGAGAAGGTTTTGTGGATAAAAAGCACTTGCTGCATAAACTTGACTGCCTACGTTTAAAAGTGAAAGGAGAAGAATGGCCACCACAGGGTTGTCCTCTGACTTCCACATGCACACCATGCCATATGCATGCCCACACATACACATCATACAATCATACATATATACATACACACACATACATACATACTAAAATAATAATAATAATAATAATAATAATAAATAAAACAAAAATTTTTAAAGGGTTCGATATAGAATTGGAACCCAGGCATGCCCTGGTGCAGAACTGGGCTGGGTCCTGCCCCAGAATGATGGACTGGCCAACTGAGAGGGCAGAAGGACAGGGGTGGTAACAGAACTTCGAAGCCACCTCTTTCCTCTGAAGATCTCGCAGGACAATGCCAGTAAGCAGCTATCCATTCTAATTTGAAGAGGAAGAAGAACAGCAACATTGTGTCGCGGCTTATCATTCCCTATAGTCTAGAGCAAACAGTCAGGCCAGGTGCTAGGGAGGTTGTGTCAGGAAACAAGCCCTGACCTCCAGGGATGAGGCTAATCTGAGGGACAGGTGTAACCAGCTCCAGCATATAATCAGTGACTTGGCTGTGATGTGGGTGCACCAAGAGCTGGCCACTGTCCCTCATGTCCCTATCTTTCTCTAGCCAGCCAGACCTCCCTTGCCCTTCTTTTGTAGGAGAACCATGTGTGATAGGGACCATCAACCCAGAGCTGTACAAGTCCCCAGAGGACACGAGTGAGACAGACTTCCCTGATGGCTGCCTGGGCCGGCTGTGGTTCTCAGTAGAGTACCAGCAGGAGTCTGAGCGGCTGCTAGTGGGCCTGATCAAGGCTCGGCAACTACAAGTCCCCTCAGAGACCTGCAGCACCCTGGTGAAGCTCCACCTGCTGCCTGACGAACGGCGCTTCCTCCAGTCCAAGACCAAACGCAAGACATGCAACCCACAGTTTGATGAGAACTTCATCTTCCAGGTACCTCTGGAGCAGTGGTATCCAGTGCCCTCAGGCTCCCTGGGAGGGAGCATTGTGCAGGATAACCTGGCTTCCTATAGACAGGGCTTTCCAACCCTCCCGGACCCTTGAGCCTCCAGCCCTGCTTTATTCAGTAGGCAGGGGAGCCCCTGGTGAAGAGGGTTTTAAAAACAAGGCTTAAAGGGAGATGATCAGAGACTGTGTTCGTCCTGTCCTGGCTGCCCAGAGGAAAGAAGAGAAAGCACATTTTGAAGTGTCTACTCAATGCTAGGCTCAGGTCCATGGGGCTGTTAAAAGTGACCCAGTGCCCTGGGCATTATGGGCAAGGTCATCCAAGGAAGACCCTCAGGGCTATTTGAGTTCGGGCAGAAACTGTCTGTCCTGGTGGAGGTGTCATACTGCAGCCTGTTGGTCCCTTCGCCACACCCTGGGGCTGAGGTTGAGTAGGATGCCTGTGTACCAGGCTTACAGCAGCCTGGGAACCAGAGCAGGTGTCTAAGTCCTCTTAGAAGGGCCTGCCAAGAGGTCTTGAACAAACATTTCTCAAGTGCTATGCAGCACAATGGCCTGAGGGGGAAGGAGAGGCCAGTCCACTTCCAGAAAGCATGTGATTACTGAGGCTGGAGTGTGGTTCAGACCTTCCTTCTGGAGGCTGAGAGCTGGGAAGAGGTGTGGTCCAGCCAGTCAAGGTCCTCCTACAGGGGACTTATCATTTCCCATGCTTTCACACCCCAAGGGTTCTTTGTTTGTTTTTTAGGAATTATCTCACTTATTTATTCAAAATTGGTTCTTTCTTTTATTCTTTCTTTATTGTTGTTGTTGTTACAGCTTGATGCTAGGCCTTTGCCATAGGGTATTTTAATATTAATTTTTTTTTTTTTTTTGGTTTTTCGAGACAGGGTTTCTCTGAATATCTCTGGCTGTTCTGGACTCGCTTTGTAGACCAGGCTGGCCTCGAACTCACAAAGATCCGCCTGCCTCTGCCTCCCAAGTGCTGGGATTAAAGGCGTGCGCCACCACCGCCCGGCTATTAATATTAATTTTTTAGTATTAATTTTTCTTTATTCTTGAGAATTTCATGTTTCCAATAAAGCATAAAGCATGATCATATTCTCCCCCTTTCCACTTCCAAGTATCCCCATCCAGATACCCCCAGCATAGTCCTCCCAAGTTCATGTCTTTCTTTCTTTCTTTTCTTTTTTCTTTCTTTTTTTTTTTTTTTTTGAGACGGATCTCATTGTGTAACCCTGATTTCCCTTTATGGACCAGGGTGGTCTCTTGAACTCACAGAGATGCAACTGCTTCTGTCTCCCAAGACCTGGAATTCAAGGCATTATTCCCTACCACACCCTGTTCTCACAGTGTTTGCTTTGTCTTAGATGATCCCTGAGCCTTGGATGGGGAGAGGGTGTGAGAAAGATGGTCCATTCAGGAATGGGCACCCCGTCTCATGCTCAGCACTTTGACTAGTTATCACGTCCCATCTTGATCCTGGCCTCCGTGCTCTGGGAAGAAGGGACTGAAGAAGAAAATCAAATATTAATTGACAATCTTCCATAGGCCATACACTGGGCTTGGGGTTTTACACCCAGACAAGAAGAATAGTGACCCCCATCTCAGAGCTGTGAAGGCCAATGCTCATAGAGAAGAGAACCCATTTCCACAAGACTGAGCCATGATTTCTGGCACACTTTTTTCTGTAAACAAACACTTCCCAAGGGCAAATTCTGGCTACTGGGGTACCAGGGCCTCAGGCAGCAATGGGTACAAGTCCTCAAAACACTGTATGATATGGCGCAGGCCCATGCATGCACTTCCCCAGGTTGCTGGTCCTTTCTGCTGAGAAGGGTTCCCAAGGAAGCCTAGGTTTGGATGTGTATCCTGTCTCCAACATGTTATATTATCCACCTGGTCCCTACACCCAGACCTGACCATGGCCTGGGTCCTGTCCTTCCTCAGGTGTCCAGCAAAAGTGTCACCCAGAGAGTACTGAAGTTCTCCGTGTACCATGTAAACAGGCAGAGGAAACACCAGCTCCTGGGACAGGTTCTATTCCCACTGAAGAATGAGAGCCTGGCAGGGGACCACCACCGCATCATCTGGAGAGACCTGGAAGCTGAGAACCTGGAGGTGAGATGGTCACCAGACACATGCCACCTGGTTATCAGCACTACTGGGGGTAGCCAAGATATGCACAGGGCCCACCTGGCCATCATCTTCCCTTAGCACTTCATCATCATGCTACAGTGGTTCAGGAGAGGATGGACCTATAGCTAAGCAGACACAGGACACTGAGATTCTTCAAGTGATAATCTGGAACAACTTGAAAAAGTCACATTGGGAACCAGGTGTGGTGGCACACCTCTATAATCCCAGCATCCAGGAGGCTGTGGCAGAAGGATCACAATTTTTTTTTTTTTTGGTTTTTCGAGACAGGGTTTCTCTGTGTATCCTTGGCTGTCCTGGACTCACTTTGTAGACCAGGCTGGCCTCGAACTCACAAAGATCCGCCTGCCTCTGCCTCCCAAGTGCTGGGATTAAAGGCGTGCGCCACCACCGCCCGGCTACAATTTTTTTTTTAATTACATTTTTATTTATCTATTCAGGGGACACCACAGCATTCTTGCAGGAGGATTAGAGGACAACTTGTAGGAGTTGGTTCTCCTTCTACCACATAGGCCGTGGGGATTGAACTCAGGTCCTCGGGTTTAACCTGCTGAGCCACTACACTAGCCCATATCACAAATTTGAGGCCGGCTTGGGCTACATAGCTAACCTCTATCTCAAAACAAAATGCACATTTGGATTCCCACACAGGTCAGGAGCCTATGAAAGGGGACATAGCAAATGGAAAGTCTAGGTCCAGGGAAACGTTCATTTCTCGTTTCCTACTCCTCGGGGAGGAACCAGGTAAGTCCAACAAACTTTAAAGTCCAGAGACCTGGCTCTGGTCCATTACTATAGGTTGGGGATCTCTTTACCCAAAGAGTTTAGGACTAGGAAGTTTTCAGATTTTAGATTTTTTTTCAGATTGTGCAGTATTTACACATACACAATGAGGTATATGGGAGGGACTCAGGGAGGGGATCCAAGTCCAATGTGATGTAAGTTATATGCACACTAATATGATTTTATACAGTATTTTAAATAATTATGGGCATATAGGGCTAGAGAAATGGCTCAGTGGGTAAGAGTACTCGCTAGGAAAAAAGAAGACCTGAGTTCACATCCCTAGCACCCGTGTAAAAGCCTGGCATACAGCCTTATAACCCTGTACCTGGGGCACTGGGGAGTGGAGACAGATGGAGCCTGGGAGCTTGCTGGCCAGCCAGCCTAAAGCAAACAGAGAACTCCAGGTTAGTAACAGACCCTGTCTCAAAGCAATACGGGAGAGGATGATAGAGGAAGGTGCCCAAAGTCCCCTTCTGGCCTCTGCAAGGACCTGCACACCTGAGCATACACACACCCATGCTTGTGTGCATGCATGCGTGTGTGCACACACACACTGAAAGCATAAAGAAAAGTTTCATGGTAGTAATTTAACATTTGACACTCAAAAGGTTTTGAACATCAGGTCATTTCAGATTTGGGGTTTTTGTGTTGGGGATGCTTAACCTGTACTCCACGCGTGTCTTCTAATACCCAGATCTCAGTCTATAAAATGGTATCTCAAAAGGAGTCTCAAAGGAAACCGTACAGATGTGTTGCGGGCACCTGCCCTGGAGGAGGGAGATCGCTCTCTCGGTCCCTCTGCCACCTGTCAGAGTGACAGGAGTGAGTGCTTCTATCTCTTCCTCCCTAGCCCCCCTCGGAGTTTGGTGATCTCCAGTTCTGCCTCAGCTACAACGACTACCTAAGCCGCCTGACTGTGGTTGTGCTCCGTGCCAAAGGTCTCCATGTTCAGGAGGACAGGGGCGTTGTCAGTGAGTCACCCCAACTCCTTCACCCTAGATCCTAGGGAAGGTCTAGGCAGAGTCTGGCCTCCCCACCAGGCATCCAAATTGTGTTTCATGTGCCCAAGATCAAGCACTCGGCCTCCTCATCCAGACCCCACCCTAAGCCCTCAGCTTCTGGATGAACAGGGGTTTAAGAAGGCCCAGAGCCTGAGTGCCCAGCGTGCAATGCCGTCCCATCAGGGAGGCTGGGCTGTGATGCCAGGCTCCAGTGAACCGGGCTGGCTGAGCATGAGTGCTTCCAAAGCCAGAGGAAGGAAAAGGAAGCCGTTTCTCTGGGTCAAAGGCATTACACTAATTAACTGTTTCTTCCTGTCATATCCTCTGGTCTCAGCAGCTGGGGGCCAGAAAGTGATGGGGACCTGGTGCTTAGGGAGGGGGCACATGCCCTACTAGCCAGAGATCCCACTTCAGAGACTGGGCTTGTGCACACTTCTCCTGCTCACTAGTGTATACCCACTGCCCCCACAGGCGTATTTGTCAAAGTTTCTCTGATGAATCACAACAAATTCGTGAAGTGCAAGAGGACTTCGACTGTGCTGGGCTCTGTTAACCCTGTGTACAATGAAACCTTCAGCTTCAAGGCTGCCACCAATGAGCTGGACACTGCCAGCCTTAGCCTGGTGGTGCTGCAGATCACAGAAGGGGACAGTAAGGCCTGGGGAATGGGGAACAGGGGGTATGGTGTTGGGGCAATGCTAAGCGGGGGCTACTCAGCTGTAGGCAGTGAATGGCTGAAGTGGAGTTTTCTCTGTTTCTGATTAAAGGAACTAGATCTCAGAGAGGTTGAGATACTTGCCCAGAGCCACACAACTTGCCATCCGGAAGCCTGGGGCTTGTACCCGGCTTTAGTCCAAATGGACTCTGACTGTGGTACCCCAAAAGAGGCTAAGGGATAGTCTCCTCTTCTTCATTCTGGGTAATTTTTCAGAGATGTCAGGCAGTCAGTTTTCTTGTCCTGGATGTGGTTCTCTCTGCATTTCTTCATGCCTTCTAGATGAACATCAAAGGTCCTGGATGGGTTGCCCTCATCGGCTGTCCTGCAGTACTAATCCCTTAGAATTCATTGTCACTGACTACAGAAGCAAGGCCACTGGGCCATGATTGTTTATGGGCTGGAGGTGGGACCTTCTCCTCAGTGGCAGTTGGTGGGTGAACGTTACTGCTTAATGCTCTTGCCCACTGTACAAGGAAGCAATGGAGGAGGCCTTCCTTCTACAAAGTGCCTTCTCTCACAGAAACTCAACATGCCTCAAGTTTCACTGGGGGAGGGGGCCAGGGAGTGAAGGGCAGGGCTGCAATGTAAGATGTAAGTTCTCACCTGGTCTCCTCCTCCAAGTTCCCAGGGGGGAGGAGAGGAAACAGTGCTGGGTAGCTCCTGCTTAGGGAGGAGGAGCTTGCTACTTCCTTCCAGAGAACAGGGACATGACAGAGCTTTCCCTCCCCTGCAGAGAGCTACCCACTGGGGCGTGTGGTAGTGGGCCCCTACATGTACACCCGAGGCAAAGAGCTGGAACACTGGGACGAGATGCTGCGCAAGCCCAAGGAGCTGGTGAAGCGCTGGCATGCTCTCTGCCGCCCCGCAGAGCCCTGAGCCATCACCAGGACCTCACTCTGCTTTGGAAATTTGAGTACTCATCAGCATACACAACACCACACCATGGACATCTCATCTGTCCAACACTCAGTGCACTATGGGGCTTGCCTGAGCCCACGGTCCATGAGTGTTCACGGGCAGGAAGAAAAAGGGACAAAGCCCAGCTTCGGCCAGTATCTGTGGCCAGGAACCTCTCCCAACCCACCTAACCTCTCTTGACCTGTGGGGGCTCCTGATCATCAAGGTCATGACCTCAAACAGGAGCTTAGGTGTTGAGAACTGATATGCTATTTGATGGAGCACAGCTCCATGTGCTGAATGGGAGTGCAACGCGAGCAGGATCCCACCACCTGGGAAAGCTGGTGGTGGGTTGAGTCCATAGCTGCATTGTTCTTCGAGCTGGGGTTTCTCTGTCTTCCACCCAACAGAGCAAACACACGTCAATCACTCTGGGAACACACCAGGGAGGTGCCTGTTGAGCAGTCCGCCACATACCAGGAGGTCAACGAGTGGTCAGCACAGCTTGCTGGGTAGCCCCTCCCCAGAGCCATAAGGCATGGCAGCCGAGATCACATAATGTCTGGCCCACGGCCATCCTCCTCAGAATGCCATACCTCACACCCTAGTCTTTCAGTGATCACTTGCTGGGTTTTATGGTCAAGGAATTTGGGCATTCAGCGCTCGGCTCTTTGGTGAGATGCATCGATGGGACCCTTGTCCATAGCACTGATGGCAGCAGCATTACTACGCCCCGGTAGGTATACACTTCACTAGGCTGGTGGTCCCCAGAATCAAAATCTCTGTCACCAAATGCCCACTAGTTGTTCCAGTGAGCTGTTGCTTCCATGTGTGCCTGTACCCTAAGCGGCAGACAGGGAGAGCCAGCGCACTGTAGCTAAAGCCGAACTGCCCACTCGTGTGTCTCTCTCGCTGTCTGCAGTGAAGTAGCTTCAGCAAATGCAGCAGTGACCGTTGCCTGGGACAAGGTCCGTTTCCGATTTCTGTCAATAACAAACCCAAGTTCTGCCTGACTGGTCCAGAAGGGCACACCATCTTGTTTCTTCTTCCTTACACATTTCCGATTGTGAGCCACGCTGCAAGCGACTTCTGTTTTTTTTTTTTTGTTGTTTTTTTGTTTTGTTTTTTTTTTTTTTTTTTGGTTTTTCGAGACAGGGTTTCTCTGTTTAACATCTCTGGCTGTCCTGGACTCGCTTTGTAGACCAGGCTGGCCTCGAACTCGCAAAGATCCGCCTGCCTCTGCCTCCCAAGTGCTGGGATTAAAGGCGTGCGCCACCACCGCCCGGCTTGCAAGCGACTTCTAATAGCTTCCTCGCACAGGCAGAGCGGAGCTCCTTGTGCCTGAAGGGCAGGCCACTGAGGTGGAACCCTGGGGCAGTGGATGCCACCACACCCACACTCCAGCATGAGCCTCATAATTGGCAGTGGTCTTTCTCCGATGACAAGAGGCAGTTGGTGGACTGGTGCATATGATAGGCCTCTCAAAAACTGAAATGGCAAGAAATCGGCAGGCAGTGTGCTCTGGAGGGTGAAAGGAGGGGCAGCCATGTTGTAGAGCCATGCCTAGACACACAAGAGTAAAGACATATGCATGTTTTCACAGGCCAGTGTGAGCTCTCAGGGACTGCCTCAAATCCTGTCTGTATGTGACTCTAACAGAAATTCTTTACATTGTCATAGCATACCTTAGAATAAGGTGATCAGGTCCTCAGAAAAGTGCTCACAATTTCATCAAATTTTATTTAACACATACCAAATTGAGGACCATTTGACAAATTTAGAATACCCAACTTTCAATTCATTATTGTGATATAGTTATCCATTTCTTTTGTTGTTAATAAGAGGGGTTTTGTGGGGGTTGTTGTTGCTGTTGCTGGTTTCTGTTTTTGGAGACAGCATGTCACTGTGTATGCTTGGCCGGCCTGGAGCTCACATGTAGACCAGGCTGGCCTCAACCTCATAGAAATCCACCTGCATCTGCTTCCCAAGTGCTCAGATTAAAGTCATGTGCCACCATGCTCTGCTTAAGAGTCTATTTTCACACTGGTTTTAAATTCTCGTAGTTCATAAGAAAAATATTTTTCTAAACATGTCTTTGATGTTTATTACATGTGTGATCATTAACTGGATAAAAATAAGGTTCTGCTAAACACAAGTGATCTTCTTCATCTTCTTGTGACCTATCATAGCCCTATTGTGGGGCTTCAGAATATAGTTCTGTGCACATCAGCATATTTACAAAGGCAACCCACCAGTTATGTCCAATAGTCACACGTATCAAAGCATTAGACTCTCTAATTATTGAGGTACCACACAAACCACCCAAAAGCACCTAAGAGATGGTACAAGTAAAAGATTGTAGGGACTGGTGAGGTGACTTAGTGGTTAAGAGGACTTGCTGCTCTTGCAGAAGATGTGGGCTTGAATCCCAGCACCCACATGGGAGCCCACAGCTGTGACTTCGGTTCCAGAGAATCCAACATCATCTTCTAGCCTTTGCAGGAACCAGGCATGCGGTGGCGGTATACAGACATACCCAGACACATAAAATTAAGGAAAAAAATTAAATGACATTGTAAAAGATACATTACTGGTTACATAGAGTATTGTCACTAAGGTTGAATAATATGAAAGCAATTAGTTAAACATGATGAATTGAAAACAAACTATAATTTTTATGTAAATAAATTGCACGTCTCTGAAAGTAAGAACATTCAGCCATAAACTTGATAAAGCATTTTAAAGATAGTAATCAAATACAAAAATGCCATCTATAAAAAATATTAGCTGTCCAGTCGGGCGTGGCGCCTTTAATCCCAGCACTTGGGAGGCACAGGCAGGCGAATCTCTGTGAGTTTGAGGTCAGCCTGGTCTACAAAGAGAGTCCAGGACAACCAGGATTCTGTTACACAGAAAAACCCTGTCTCTAAAAAAACAAAAAAAAAAAAGAAAGAAAAAGAAATATTAGCTGTGAGAGCAATTAACTATAAAAATAAATAAGAAAAACATCTATTCTTTTTAGACAGTTTTAATTTTCTGAAGAAAATACTTTTAAAGATCATGGAATAATAGAAAATATTTGTTATAATAATTTTTAAGTTAAAAAATTTAAATTTCTAGGCGGAGGCAGGTGGAACTCTGTGAGTTTGAGGCCAACCTTGTCTACAAAGTAAGTTCCAGGACAGCCAGAGCTACACAGACAAAAACTGAAAAATCAAAAACACCTCAAAAAATTGAAAAACAAACAAATTAAACTTCTGTGTATGTGTGGGTGCCTGCTTGTTTGTATGGGCACCATGAGGGTGCAGGTGCCCAAGGAGGCCAGAAAAGGACACCAGAACTCCTGGGACTGGAGTTACCCGATACCGGTGCTGGGAACTGAACCCAGATCCTCTGGAAGAGCAGCAACTGTTTATAGCTGCCGTAAGTCAACTCTTCAGCTCCATCAATATGGATTTTAAAGAGATCATCAAAATCCATATCCACATACTGGCATAGCGATGCACACCTATAATCCTCAACTACAAAGCCAGGCGATATAATGAGTCCCCATCTAAAAAGAAAAGGGGATCATCAAATCCTCATTATAAAAACATTTCCCTTCAAACCAATGAAATTTAGATTCATACACTTTTTAGTAGAGAAGCAATTAATCTTCATCCTAAACAAACAGAAGAAAGCAGGTTCTCTGAATGTTCATAAGGCTGTTTTTGGCAGACAGTTCATGTGAGATGACACTACTTCAGGCAATAAGGGTAGTGAAGACAGTAAAACACTGTCTTCTAAGACAGTGGTTCATAAGAACATGGCCCATGGAGTGGTACCCACTACTGGCAGCCTTCGCCACCCACACTGAGCTCCACGGTGAAGCTCAACTCCAAATGCTGCTGTTCTTGACATCTTGCAAAATAAATAACAACCTGGTTGTACTGGGGCATTATTAAATTTAATTATCAACTGATGGGATTAGCTTTCACAAAGAAGTTTAGAGGGCAGAAGTATTTAAAGATAAGCAATTACTGGTCATCATGAGAAAATAGCATCAGTATTCTGCTTTCCCCAACATCAAGAAAACAAAGAAAAAATTCTAAATCTACAATACAACAGGAAAGGGAGCACCCCATGAATATGGTATGTGTGTAAATACCATGTGAGGAAGTATGGATGGATGCAGCCATTATTTAAACTAAGCATGGCAAATCAATTGTCAGGTTTGGAAGAATCATGAGTGTCCTTCAAGGAACCCAACAAAGAGCCCTTCCTCTATGGGTCCTGACTCCGATTTCTAAAAGAATGATGACATTCCCCCAAAACTACCAACTTTCATAGCTCAGCTCAACAATCCAACAAACGTTTCCAGGGGGAAAAGTCCCATGTCCACCTTTGCTCTGCTGCCTTGGCAATGTCTCCAGTCTCTCATACCCCAAGCTCCAGAGACGTGGCAGGCTTCGCTGCCCTTAACCATGACTCTGTCCACATGGTCAGTCTCTCAGCCAGCACAAGTCCCTTAATCTCTGTGCTTTGCTTTTTTACTTTGTGGCTCCTTTTTTGAAACGTTGTCTGTGTTTCATTCATCTTTCTCCCTAGTTGTTAATGTGAACATCTGTCTGCCTCTAGCAGAAAACTAAGCCCTTTCCCAGAAAAAGAATACCCAGCCGGAGGTGGCAGAATGACAACTACTTTGTAGGTAGAGACAGGAGAACAGTGACTCAAGGAAACCCTCGGTCAAAGCAAGTGGATGAACTGCTCATACGGAGTTGGCTCTTTGTGCTGCAATCCAACGACCACAGCTTCTCAGTGTATACAGTATGAACATTTCTGTCCTCTGCCTCTGAGGGTCGGCTGAGCACAAACTGCCCCAGGGGAGGCAACTCATTCTCAAGCTGTCAGTCTGGCTGGGCTGGGTTCTTTACCAGGCAGGCCAGTGCCACAATTGCTCACACTGAGCACCAGCTAATTGGGCAGCAGCTACCCGGGGACAGCTCTTTTTAAGGTGGAGGCAGAAGCATTAACAAAGAACACATATTTTTGTCTTCTGCTTATACGGTGCCCCAGATATCCCTGGGCAGAAGCAATCCACATGGCCAAGGTGAAAATCAAGGGTCAGAAGTCAGACAAGTAGACATGCCTTCTTGTAAAGCTACAGAACAAGGGGCACAGCTCCAGGGAGGCGTGAAGAATTCGAGTGGGTAATCTGAGGCAGCTCCAGGAGCCTGAGCCCACTCTTGCAGGTGCGCCTTTCGGGCAGTTGCCACGTGGCCTCAGGGTCACAGTTGCCAGTTTGGCACCCCATAATGATACACTGTAGTCTGTATGGTCATTTACCAATTATGCCTTTCTTACCTTTCACTATGGAATGCTTGCCTGCATTACTGCAAGAGCCTTGGGCTTCCTGTCAGAGAATAATTACCAGAGGAAAAGAGATTGTTTTTACCATCTTGCTTTCTGGTCTCCCTCCAGCACCTCATAATTAGGAGAATCCACCTGGAATTCTGTTCATAAGAGAGTCTGAGGAATATATTTTCAAAACTGACTTCTTTTCCCAGACAAAAGCAGGCAATGCCCTGCTTTAAAGAAAAAAAAAATGTAAAGCAGTTGGAATGGTGTTGCTGCTGAAAAACAGGGTCATGGGAATGGTGAAGACAATCTCACTCTCACTAAAAGGAGGTCCTGGATGTACTCAGTGCTGCGGCGCACATCAGCTCCAGCTTCCGGCCCCTTGGCTGATCTTCTTCCTTACCCTATCCAGGTTCCTGCGGGGATGACCATGCACCCGTGTGAGCAAGGCAGGGAAGGAAGGATGGATAGAAACACAAGACAGAGCAACATGACACACGGGCAACAAGTCAGCTGCAGCTGGATGTGGGAGTATGGGTGACTGTCACACTAAGCCCTGTGTGGACAGAATCTGCCTGTGGGACTAGAAGCTACCAGAGGAATTTTATTTTATTTACTTACTACTAATGGTGATCAAAACAGTCACAATAACAAAAAAAAAAAAAAGAAGAAGAAGTCAACAGACCTGTTCTAAGTTTTTATCCAGGGAGCAGGGAGAAGCTAGCCATCTGCTAAGAAGGTCTGAATAGTTAACTAGAAAATAATGACATAATTCACTGATTAGATTCCATATGCCCAGCTCCCTCAACATAATTGACAAATTTCTTAATTGAATTTAGCATGGAATTTTCAAAACAGACTGTAATACTTGCTCGTTATATTCCCCTAATACTCTGAAATTATTTGCCCGAATCATTGTTGGCTCTAAGGAACTGTGTTTCAACTGTGGGAAGGAGGAAGAAACTACCCCTTGGTAATTGAGTGAGGTTTTGTACATTAATAGGCTAAAGCTGTACCCCCAGCCCAGGAGAACTCTCCCTCCCATGAGTAGAGAAGAAAGGACACGCTGTTTCTCAGTATCCTGCAGCTAAAAAGTAGCATTACAGCTGGAATCAGATTCCAGATGTCTGACAATGCAGTGAGCATCCAATTTCACCAGAGTTCGGCCCTGCGGTACTTTGCAGTCAGGGTCTGCGAAAGATAAAATCTTCCTTTCTCCTTAAATGTCTCACTTCCTCCCATGTGTCTGTGTAAATTAACTGTTCATCACTAATGATAAAGAATGAAATCGGGCATATAACCACCTTGGTTCTTTTGGTTTGGTCTTGTATTTGTTTGCTGATTGACAAACTTTCCAGCAGGAGTGAGTCAGCAATGGAGGTGCACCAAGGGGACCTAGCCAAGAGCAGAGTGCTTAGTGGCCAGGGCAGGCAGGAGTAGGCAAGTGACTGAGAGCCTGGCTGAGCCCCACTCATCGGTGCCAAAGGACTGGCCTTAAACTCAAGCCTGCACAGTCTTCTTGTGATGCGTCTCCACCGCCCTCTACTGTCTAGCATCATGGTTGCCACACTATGGCTGCTCACTAGACTGGCTGTTACCTCAGCAAGTGGTGAAGGTTGGATTTAGAGTCAGCAGGCTACAAAAGCCAGCTTTCCAGGGTGGCCCTTCACAGCACTATGATTTCTACAGCATTTATACTTTGCTTTTATCCCCTGACCAAGCATTATATATATATATGCACATATCATATAAATATATGTAATGGCCGGGCGGTGGTGGCGCACGCCTTTAATCCCAGCACTTGGGAGGCAGAGGCAGGCGGATCTTTGTGAGTTCGAGGCCAGCCTGGTCTACAAAGTGAGTCCAGGACAGCCAGAGATATTCAGAGAAACCCTGTCTCGAAATACCAAAATATATATATATATATATATATATATATGTAATGTACAATGTACAGCATACTACACATTATCTAAGGAATGAGAGAAGACATATGCTATTCCAGTTTGTCCTCCTTCACATTAAGCTTTGAGTCTTCCTGTGTGTCAGGTATACCCTCATGTGAACTGCATGATGCTATTTATGCTTAAGGACTTTGTAGTTTGGAGCTGTTCCCTAAAGTATAAAGATTCCTCCTTTCCTACGTTCTCAAAAATATTTGCTGTTGGTCTCCTTGATGATGGCCCCTTAGGTTGGGATGGATAGACTATGACTATAGTTTTTATTTGCATGTCCCTGAGGGCTAGAGATGTTGAATATTTTCTTCATAGATTTACAGACCACCTGTACTTCTTTTTGTCGCTGTTACTTTGTTTTTGTTTTTAGGCCAGGTTTGTGTAGCCATGGCTGTCCTGGAACTCACTCTGTCGATCGGCTGGCCTCTAACTCACAGAGATCCGCCTGCCTCTGCCTCTCGAGTGCTGGAATTAAAGGTGTGCATCACCACCTAGCTCACTTATACTTCTTTTGAGAACTATCTGTTTGATTCATTTGTCATTTATTGTTTGTTGTTCTTTATTCTAGATACTAATCTCAAGTGAAAAACAAGCTGCCAATTCCTTTCCTGTCCTGTATGCTGTCTCTTCACTCTTGCTTTGCTTTGTAGACATTTTAGAATTGTCTGCAGTCCCCTTTGTCAGTTCTTGATCTTATTTCCGGAGTTACTGGAATCCTTTCCATGAGTCATTGCATTCTACAGCCACAACAGTCTGAATGTGCCAGGAAATCTTTGCCCATGTCCGTATCTTAGAAGTATTTTCTGGTAGCACTGTCAAAGTTTCAGCTCTTAAAGACATTGAAACACTCTGAATCACTTTCTGTTCAGGACAAGCGATGGGGTCTAGTCTTGTTCTTCTCATGTGGTTAACTGGTTTCCCAGTACCATGTTAAAAAGAACGTCATACACACTCCAACATGTTCTTGGCACTGCTGTCAATCATATGGCTGGACTCCAGGGGCTTATTTCTACATCCATTTCATTCCATCCATCTATATGTCTGTTCTTGTCACTGTGGCTCCGCAGTACAATTGGAAATCAGATACTGCACTACCTTCAGAGCTGCCCTTTCCTTTTAAGTGGCTTTGTTCTAGGGCACGTTTGTTCTTCCATGCGAATTCTAAGACTGTTTTTTTCCCATGTCTGTGAGGAAACTCCCTGGGGTTTTGTTAAGGACTACATTGCTTATGTAGCCTGCTTTCAGGGACACAGCCATTTTCACAATACTAACCTAGTCAATTAACTATCATGGCAGGAATTGCAATACTCTAAATAGAAACATTTGTGTCCCTCCCTTTGGCTATCAGAATACTGAGACAATGGAGAGCAAGGCACTGGAATTTCTTCTGAAGTTTCATACTAAAGAACAAAAAGGTTGGTGCCCTTAGTTTCAGCAAGAGAGGAAGCTTGTCTCCCAGAAAGAGACTTCATACAATGCTGACAATTTGTAGCACAGGAGCCAAGAGCCAGGCGCCAAACAGTAAAGTGTCAATGGTGCCAGTCATGGATGGGCCCTTCCCTCCATCACTGTTCTCTGTACATCTGGTAGGCTGGGTAAACTATAGGTTTGTGGGTACGCTGGGGTCCCTCTCCCTTCACTGGGAGTCCTGTCAGTCTTTGAGGTGGCTACTTCTGTCTCCCTGTCCCTCACTGTGAGGAGTCTCATTTAGAGTCACCCTCTTATCCTCCCAGGAGCGTACCTTGTCCAAGGTCTCCAGCTTATCTCAACGATGCCCATCACTTTCCCTTCCTTCTCTCACCCTCTCACCTCTCACTCCTGCTCCCCCCATCCCTGATCCCCTCTCTCATCCCCTCCCCACACCCTCTCTCTGTCAGTTCCCTCTCTTCATCCACTTGCACTGTCTATTCTTTTTCCCTTCTGAGTGAAATTCAAGCATCCTCCATTGGGCCCACTTTGTTACTTAGCTGTATTAGGTCTGTGGGTTGTGGTATGGTTGTCCTATAACTTGAGACCCACCCCATGGGAGAGAGCCAACCCCTGACACTGTTAATGATACTCTGACATACTTGCAGACAGGAGCCTAGCATAACAGTCCCATGGGAGATCCCACCCAGCAGCTGATCAAAGACATGCTGAGACCCACAGCCAAACATTAGGCTGACTGGACATAGGCCCCCACACATATGCAGCTGACTGGCAGCTCAGTCTTCATGTGAATATCCTAACAAGTGAAGAGGGGAAGGCCTCTTGACATGGACTCTGACATGCCAGTTTGCTATCACTGCCCCCTAGTGGGGTTACAATGACTGGTCTCAGTGGAAGAAGCTGCTATTAGGTCTGATCTGACTTGATGAGCTGGAGTGGGTTGGTATGGGGAGGGGCAGCTCCCCTTTTCCGAAAAGAAGGGGAGGGAGGAGGTGGGAAGATGGGACTGGAGGAGAAGAGAGAGGGGGCCATGATTGGATTGTAAAATGAATAAATTAAAAAAACAATGTGTGACCTAGGTGTATGAAAAATTCTCCACATTGTAAAGTTAGCAGACGCAAGATCTAAATCTTATGTTTTCATAAATCTTTGGAGAGTGGGCCAATGACGGACATGAGCCCACCTGACCAGGACTGTTAGTTACCTACGTCCCTCCCTCTATCTAAACCTAAACCTCATGTGAGGACCCCAAAGATGGACCTGGTGGTCTGTGGACCACTTTGTTCCCCTCAGCATGATGACTGCACCTCCAACCTGCGAGCCAAACAAACCTTCTTTCCTTAAGTAACTTTTGCCACAAGTTCTGTCACAGAGACAAGAACAGCAACTAAGCCACCTGCTGCCTCCCCAACAGCATCACTACTGCAGCGTGTGCGGTTATCATCAAGAAAGTAATTCACACTGGTGACTTGTTAAGATAGAAACAAGAAAAAGCAGCAGACTTTATAACAGAAAAGTGATTTTTGAGGAAATGTCTTACATGTGGATCTTCAATACTTACTGCCTTCATGCATCAGGGTCTAAATGAGACAGCAAATGAGGGGCCAGGAAGTACAAGGGAACTGTGATATGCTGCCTTTATTGCTACATCATTTCTCCAGAATAAATACCACCATCAACAAGAAAACAAGTAATAAAAGTTTCACAGAATTCTCCTACCAGAAAAATTAATTTATATATTAAGTACAATTGTATTATGCTAATTATTTATTTTTAAAAGTCTAAGCAAAACCCCCATCATTTCACTTACTACAAAAGACAGATTATAGGATGGGATTGCTCAGTGGTCAAGAACACTTTTTCAAAACCTACTTGGTGGCTCACAACCATCTATTACTCCAGTCTCAGGGGATCTGGCACCCTTTGCTAGCCTCTGTGGGCACCAGGCATATACATGGTACACAGACATATACAGGAAAAACATTTATATACATAGAATAAAAATAAATAAATCTTCAAAAGACAGATTATTTCATCACTCCTTCCTTGGAATGCCTCTTGTGTCCTCCTCTGGCCTTAGAGAAAGTTCTGGGCTCCATGTCTTACACAAATCAGGACAGAAATCAAGAAGGGAGAAATTCTGTTGCAATGGGTAGCTGTTTTCATCCAGCTCGAAAAAGCTCTGGATCTTCAACACACAAGGTTCTGCACTGACTGCCAACAAGGAGTGAAGCAAGTCTGCTGCAACAATGCCATAGGTGACCTCTGAGGAAGGTACTGAGGAAAAACAAAACATACATGCTGCTCAGAGTCCCTACAAGCTTCACAGAAATACATTCTGAAGGCTTTCCTTGTTTCCCTTAGCTCCTCAAGCTCCATATGCATCTTACACTTCTTGTTCTATACCTCTCTTTCCAGCTTCAAATGGCTGGAGGTAGTCTAGAAAGACGGTGTGGTTCCTACTGAACATAAAGCCAAGCAGAGACAATGCTCGGATTGACAGCAGCTGCAGACATCGGCTTCTCATTAACATGAAGAACTGAGGTTTGCACTTGTCTGACTCAAGAAGGACAAGTCACTGGGGGCCATAGAGATGGCTCAGCAGTCAGGAGAACTTGTTCTTGCAGAGGACCTGGGTTTAATTCCCTGCACCCACAGGGCAGCTCACAACCATTCCTATCTCCAGTTCTAAGGAATCCAATGTCTTCTTTTAACCTCTCTGGTGTATAGTCATGCAGGTGAATGAAACACTTAAACAAATTAAAAAAAAAAATCTAAAAATAAATGTTAAAAAGGAAGGGCATGTCCACACATATCAAAAAAGGCCTGATACTTACCTTTTTACAGTTTTTAATCATATAAGTACATATACAAGCTTGAGCATCTGTGAGCTGAAGTTCTTGAGACCAGAGTACTTTTGGACATTAGATTTAAAAAAATGAACAAACAACCAAAAAAACTTCCAAACATTTGTATATACATAATAAGGTATCTTAGGGATTAGACTCAAATCTAAACATGGAATTTATTATGTTTCCTATTGCTAGATTAGATGCTCAACCTTTTATTAACATGAAGAGCAATCCACTATTACAAAACTACACAAACAAAACAAGCCTAGCTTGTCCACTTAAGGAGTCTGAGGCTGATGAGAACAGGCATGGCACACCATCATCTGGCAGGTGGGATGGTTTGATTTCTTCTTAGTCCCTGACTGTCTCTGGTATCACAACTGAGGATCTTTAAAAGTCCATTCTAGTGACAGATTACTTTCAGTGCATGGTGGACGCATTCCTTTTTTGCTTTGTTTTAAACTATTATAAGACTAGGATCTAGTGTTTTTGCTGACCAATTAGGAATTCAGGCTAAAGAAATGAGGCACTTCCTTTATTCATGTATGAGACAGATGTAATGACACTCTACCTCCCAACTTATGTAAGCTTTTATGTTTCACTCAAACAAAGCTATCTTTCTACTTTTATATTGACAGGGGAGAAAAGCTTTATTTACAACACTATGCTCTTTCTGTCCTGACTACTCCTGTGAATAGTTTCGTACAACTGTTGATGGCTGTGGCTGTTTTACCTATCACTCTGCTGAGGCAATCTGGAGAAATGTTAAGAAGAATCTGCTCCATCATCTTTGACCCTACATGGACACAAGTATTATGTCTTCCATCAACTATGGTCATTAAAGCAGGCCTACAAAAAATAAAAAGCATAATTTAGAATCAGACTCATAAATAGAAAGGAACTTAGCAAAGCAAACACAAACGTGACTACAGTCGTCACCCCCTTTACCCACTTAGCTCCAGGTCCTCTCATCTCTGCACTCAGTCTCTCTCTCTAGCCATCTCTGCACTCAGTCTCTCTCT